>VWZE01007609.1:221444-309402 GCA_013396675.1 Eubucco bourcierii | reverse complement strand
GAAGCTCCTTTCTGCTTATGGCAGAAGGCAATTATTTATTATTTACTCACAAAATATTATTGGACATTACCCAAAGGACATGGAGGCGTTGCTGTCAGTGGTCTCAAAGCCATTTAGAGGCTTTGGAGTTTTCCCAGGCTCTTTTCTCAGGCAGCTGAGAGTCTGGCATAGTCGCTGACCTGGTTCCTCTTGGCTCCCGATTCAGCANCTGAGAGTCTGGCATAGTCGCTGACCTGGTTCCTCTTGACTCCCGATTCAGCAGAAGCCTTGCAGAGGGGTAGGCAGGATGCAGTGCTATGTGCAGGCTTGGCACAATGTCATGTTGGCTCTGCAAGCTGATTGCACGCAGGCATTTTGAGTCTGTTCCTGGTAAGCTCTTGGAAGGCAGTTTCCAGGCAGTTCAGGATACAATAAGGCAATAAGCAAGCATGGATGAAATGGCAGAGAGCAGATACAACATCAGAGCACCTATACAATGGCAGAGCACACTGTGTCACCTGCTCATCTCCTTTTATCCATGCAGCCCGAGACTGATGTGCCTTAAGACACAGAATAGCCAATCAGAATGGCAGTTAGCCAAGCTTGACCATATAAGGTGAAACCATAGGCTTGCTTTACCCTTTTTATTGCAGCACACAGGCCTTGCACAAGGCAATCCTGTGTACCTTGTTTACTGCAGGGTTCAAAAAAAGTCTGGGCAAGCCACAGTCCTCAAACTCGGTGGCTCCAGGTTCTTTGTCCTCTTTCCCATGGTTGCTTCTCCCCAGAACAGAAGGAGAGAGAGCAGAAAAACATGTCTGGGCAAACCAGGACACGCATAAACCTCTTTTGGCCTGCTTAGGCCTACCACGACACGGGCCTCCAGAGGCTTGTGTTTAGGCCCATGGATGGCAAAGGTGTTGGGGGAAGGATTGGAGCACTGTGGATTATAGATTTAGTTTTGGGTTGGGGAAAAATTCAGGAAGGTGGCTATGAATTTTGTATCTGCTTTGTAATTTTCTGTATCTCTTTTTCAAAATATAATTATGTTTTCTCTCCAATTCATTTGAGAGCTTAATTTCTGTCGTCTCTCTTTAAAAACCATGATAGTGGATTACTCCGTAGAGCTTCTTGTCCAGTCCTATTCTCTCTAAGTGTCATGGGGGCTACTAGAGTCATTGGGATAAAGTAATCTCTATGGTCTATTTGTCTTCTTGCCCTGCAGACATCTGAGTGTCACATGGTCAGATTTTGTATTTCTCTCTGGATTTCCTTAGGGTTATGTATATGAGCTGGGGTCAGGTTGCAGGACAGTGTGGTAGCAGTTCCTACTGAAAGGACTAGGCAGGATCTCACTTCCTTTTTTTTTTTTTTGGTGTGTGTGTATGATGTTAGCCTTCCTATTCACTTGCCCAGTCCTTAAATTCTACATTATAAATGGTTTTCATGAACAGTCCATTTCTGTGCTGAAATTCCTTTGCACCTTTTGAAGACTGTCAGTAGCACGATGTTAAATAATGTCATAAATATATTTTATGTACAGCAATTATCATTTAAAAAATATACCTCGTTCCATCTACTGCTTGTCTGAAGGTAAAACCTTCTGTAGGCTGTACCATTACAGTGCACAGCAATCCTAATGCTGGAGTTCTCAACCCACTGTGTACCAAGGGGTTAATTTGTTTCCATCACTGGGGATTTGAATTGCATGTCAGTGCTGAGGTCACTGTCACTGTTAAATGACAGATGTCTTTCTGAAAATCCCTTGCATCTTTCCTTGTGATGTAAAGTTCAGTGACTGCAATAACAGGGTGTTGTTCTTTTAATAACTGTTAAATTTATTCTTTAGAGAGTTTACAAAGATGTCCTATTGCTCTGGGAGAGCTCCCTTGGCGCTGAACTCTGCATTTTCTTTTTGCATAATGTCTACAGATTTAGAGCCACTGTACTCCCAGTTGTATAGCTTCTGCATCCCTTGTTCAGTGCTGCTGAAATACTCGTAAATCTCCTTTCTTCTAGTGGCTTTGTGCAGCAGCTGGGGTATGACAATAAGGTCCCTGATCTATAATTCCAGACAGCCCCTGAGGGTGAACAGATCGACCAATCCTCATCCCTAACGTAAGCCCAGGGAACTCAGTGTCCCTGGGAGGTAGTCTTCTAATGCTTTCTATTTGTATTCTGCATGAAACTCTTCTTGAAGCTGGACTGTTGTTCACTTAGAAAATTATCCAGTGTGCAGTATATAAACTCCCACTAGAGATTGAATGCATGTAAATAAAGCATGCCTTAAGTCTAGTATAATGTAACTTTAAGTGAGAAGAAATAGACTCAATCTAAGCACTTTGTAAGGCTGCATTCCCTGCTCAGATCTACACAATGCAGTCACAATCTGCATTTCTGTTGTCACATGGATAAGAGGTAAGAGGGACAGCTGTATAGGTTTTCTAATTCCAAGGATTTCCTGTTTTTTGGTTTTTTTTTTTTTAATTGAATTTGATGAGAATACAACATTGACTTTCTAAAATAACAGCTGTTTTGGAAATACTCTTGTGAAGTAGCAGCATTCATGATGTAACAGAAAGAGACATAGTTTGGAAAATGTGATTGATTGGTTGACCTTTATGCTACGCATGCCTCCTAGAAGTGTTACTTTATAGGCAGTGTTTTCACACCACCCAAAAGCCTGACAGGCATTTTGGAATACAGACAGAAGATGATCCCTCCCCTACAGTCTTTTTAATCTCCTTGTAATCTCTACCTATATTCACTTCAGATAGATTATTTTTGCAGCTTTTATGTCTGTAAAGCTGCATTGACATGTATTTTAACTATAAATTATTTAGAAAGGATCTGCTTGAAAGGTAGTACTCATTTTCTCGTAAACCTCCATCATCTGCTTTAAACCTTGAGATTAATGAAGTATAAGGGGTTACTTTTAAATACAAGTTGTTACACATATGATGTAAGCCTTCGACTATACTTGGGTTACCAAAACAGTTTTTAGTGCTGACACAATTGTCAGACTAATTTTATTTTCTTCAGCTGCTTTAAAGGACATAAAACCGCTTCAGTTTATTAATTTGCTATTTGTCAGAAAAATATATTTAGTATATAGAAAACAACAGTCACATGTTTGATAGAAATAGCATGCTCTGTGTGAAGGCCCCAGTGCATTGAGGCTAGTGGCAAAGTTTTCATTGACAGAACACAGTCAGAACAGCACCCAGCTTGTTTTAGTAAGACTGAGAGTGTTGGACACTTCATCAGTACTACTCTTAGAAAACTGCTAGTTCTTCTGATATTACAAAAGTACAGTTGCACACATGCTTTGTGAAAGCTAATCCATAAAGAAAAGATGAAGCTTTGATGGAACAAAAGTATTTTACTTTTCATCTGTGATTTCACATTAGTTTCTTGTGCATATTTTTAAGAACTGTTGATGTCTCCAACTCCTCCAGAAAGGGACTAGGTCACCAGTCTGTCAGCAGAAACAAGAGTAGCTTACTTGGAGAGGATGAACCAATGGAAATGTGAGGTTGCATTTGACTTGTATTTCAGTCTCCTTTGTAAAGATAAGTCTACATATATGGCCTTTAGCCTTTCCTTCCTCAGATGGGAATTCAAAAAGGCAGAGAGAAAATCCTGTTTATAGCTGTAGTGTCTCTGTCCACAGAGACTCTATCTTCTATTTTAAACAAAGGGACCAGTTTCCTAAATTGATTATGGAAGTGTATAAATTAATCCTTAATAAATTTGTATTTGTACCGAAAGAAGTAAAGATTACTAAACTGCAGTAGACTGTATTAATTAAGGTTTTATTTTTCTTTTTTTATTTTATCAGATGATAAAATCAGGGCTACTTCAAGGTCTGAAGGTAAATGTGAGAAAAAAATAATTGTGTCTTCAATCTTGGTGAATTGCAGCAAAATTCAGTAAGCACAAAGTCTTATTTCACAGATTTTTTTTTTTGTTCAAATGATCAGATTTTAATTTTGTGTTACTTACAAAAAAAAAAAGACTTTTTCAAACTTATAACATTATCAGCATTTTTGTTCATGTTGGATTTTTTAGAAGTAGAACATATGAGTTAATAGAAGAAGTTTTAAATGCATCAGGGTTTTTGGTGAAAGCTTTAGTCTTGCCGAGAGGGGTTACTTCAAGCAGAAACCAACACCTTCCTACTTTACAGAGGCTGTTGTGGTGAGAATGTGGATTTTGTCAGATATTTTTCTAGATCCTATAGCCTTTACTACTTCTCATCCATATAATAAATATTTACTTAATGTACATCTTTGATAGTGTATGTGACGGTTTGGGAGTTCCCTGCCCGCCTCCCCCCCCCCTTTATAAAATGACCCAGACTAGAACTCAGTCAGCTGGAAGTTAAGAGATGAAGGTCTGTTTACAACTCAGCACAATATACAAGCAGATAGATACAGGAATATTTACAGAAATATACAAGTTAAAGGTAATACAGCAACACAACTCCCCTCCCAGAAATCAGACCCCAGGACCCCAGGAGGGGCTCCCAACCACCCTTCCACGTTCTCCCCACCCCTGCACCTTACCCCAAGGTTTGCCAAATGTTCAAGGTAAATTAGGAGGATCGGCCAGGGAGGTTAGAAGAAAAAGTGGTTAGTGAAAATTAATCAGCAGAAGAGTCAGAGACAGAAGCTGCTAGATCCCGCAAGAGTCAGACAGAGACTGACCTTATCTATATTTTGGTTATTATTCCCAAACAATTCTTCAGCAAGCATATGAGTGAAGTAGACATCATGATGTTTTCCTTTCACAGCCTGTAGTGTAATTTTCTCTATTAAAATATTCTAATTAACCTCAAACCAGCACAGTGTATTATCTTTTTACTTCCTCTTTTGTTCTATTTGGAATCTTTTGTCTCAAGCCTGTGAAGAGTGCTAGAATGGTATCCTTGTTATGATTATTTGTTCTTTCTATGTATTAGCTGTGTTGCCCAAATTTAACTCACAGCTTCATGTTCAGTATTGTGAATCAATATTGACTTATTTTCATTTCTGCCTCTCTGATTTCTTCCTCCTCTATCACATTGGTTTTACCAGTCATGGTCTCAGATTTCTCAATGAAGTAGTAAAGCTATTTTATACAGTATTGATTTATTCTTCTCCTCCTCCTCCCGGTTGTTCATTTGGCATTTTTTCCAACCTTTGAATCAATGATGAGTGTTGATGGAAGCATAGTTATAGACAGGGACAGGCATTAATATTTGAAAGAACATAGAAAAGCATTTATCCATTCTTTTCCTAAACTTTTTTTTTCCTAGTATTTTTTAATGTAGACACCATATTTAAATCCAGATGCAATTATAGCAACTGAACACCTAGGTACAGATTCAACTTCACATTACAGAAACTAAAGTGCTTGAGATCTATGTGACTAGAATAAGATAATGAAAATGCAAACCAAGAATGGGCACTTTTGTATTATTTCAGACCTCTACTTATTTCCTGTAAGAGTGGGATTTTTTGTTTTTGTTTGTTTGTGGTGTTTTGTTTTTTTTTTTTTTTTTAAAAAAAAAAGTTTAGTTCTTGGGAACTCTATTGTTTTTTCCAAACGGACCCTAGTCATAACCTTTTTCCTAGCTTAACAAAAATAATCCTCATCACAAGGGGTTTGATTTTTTTTTTTTTTTTTTTTTACATTTAAAGTGATGTCCAACTTCTGTAAAATTATTTTGAACTTTTTTGGCAGTTTATCATAAAATCAAACTGATTAGCCTTTTAAAACATTACACTAGAAGTATACAAAAGCTGAATATTTGTAAGATATTTCTCTAGTAATATTTCTTAATGATACTACATTTCTACTTTTAGTTCCTTGAACTTGAATAACGGAGTACAGTTGTGATGATACTACTACAAAATGTGATTGTAAGACTTCTCATCTTTGTTCCTCTACATTGGTCAGAAAACATTATAAGCCCTTCACAGAACAAACTTCAGGTTACTGTGATGCTATCAATGGAGATGACACTTTCTTAAAATTACAGGGGTTACACCTTTAATACTGACCTCTCAATTTGGAGAGCTTCTATGGGTTGGGAAAGGACAACTTCAAAGAATTTTTGTCATGAAACTTGGAAGTTCTTGTTTGTTTGAGGGCTGTATGGGAGCACTTGTACTTAAGAAAACCAAACAAGAAAAACCCAAAGTAAACACCAAACAACCTGTTGGTGGTATGAGAGAGAAGCATTGCTTTAGAAGTAACTGAACAGAGGTCAGGGGTTTCTGCTTGTATTTATCTCTTCCGAAGACTTATGATGTCCTGTAGAAAATAATTTAGTAATGGTTAAAATATTCACATCTGTAAGTTCATAAAGCAGCTGAAAGTAATTTGAGATTCCAAATGAGAACCTACCACATAATCACATATTTCATTGCTACCATAACTTAACTTCAGGACTGTGGTTTAAATAAAATGCCCACTCTGTGTCTGTGTTCTTCTCTTGAAGAATATGCTTTCATGTAATTCCTTTTCACAAGTGAAAAAGGTACTCATTCAGTATTTTAGTCCTTGTGTTTCTGAAGTGCCTCTCCATGGTTTTCATTCAAAAATCATTATTTTGTGGCATGTGAAACCCATGCAGGTTTTCAGTTCATCTTGAAGACTTTGATGACTTTTTAAAACATTTATTGTTATTTTCTGGGGAATTCATCAAAAAAGGAGTTGTATTGTTGCTCTTTAAAATAAACTCAAGATTAAAAAAAAACAAGCCAAAGAAAGTCTGAATCACTGAGTCTGTCTGGCTATCTGTCTTATAATGGAGCCCACTGGTGTAGTTTCTGTGCAGCAGTGTGGTTAATAAAATGAGATCCCAAGTGAACTTCTTGGAGCTTTTTATCCTATGTGGAGGTAGGCAGCAGAGCCTGATGTAATCCTGAGATGATCAATGTTGATTTACTGTTAGCTTTGCCAGGGAGTAAACCTAGACCATGACCAGGAAAATGTCTTCTTGCTCCCTCTCACTCTCTGGCTAGATTATGCTCTTCTTACATCTTTATAAGCTGTCCAGAGCAGGAGCTGTCTCTATTCCTCCCAAGCTTCTCAGCAGTTTTGCCATTAGCGCTAATAAAAGATTACTTTTTCTCTCTGTGCTGATTCCTTGATTTTGGTAACAGTCAGATCTGAATTGTTGTTGTTAATGTTACTAGAAAAATACATGTTTGAACAATCTTCAGTGGGGTCTTCTGTGAGTAGGAGAGCTTTTCTCAGAAGAGAAGTAAATCATGGATATGTCTAAAAAGGTATACTCAACTTCTTTTACTTCATACTGGCTTTCAAAGAGTACAATGGACAAAGTGGATTTGGCTTGTGTGGTGCAAGCCAAATTCCCTAGGTGCAAACACTTACTTTAAAAGAAAAGTTTGTCATACTCTGGATGTTTGACCTGGTGTGTGATAGCGTGTGGTACAAGTAGTGTGAGCAATCTGTCTTATTTTAGGACTTCTTTAAAATGCAGTAGGCCTTAATTGTGTTCCATGTATGTCTACTTTCAGCTGGAGACTTCAGTTACCAAAAGGTGAGGTAGGAGTGGGTGGAAGACATCCCTTAGATTTCAATTTTGCGTGAGAAAAAAATTGGTTTATTCTTAACCATTATGGTATTAAGGACATAATCTCAGTCTCCCTGTTTTGTAGAACTATCTGAGGACACGAGAAGAAATATTGGAAGAATTACGGGGAAGATGGATAAACCACTGGGAATTCAGAGAAGTTATTTTTTTTTTCTTCTGGTGTTTTGACTAAGTGGGCATTAAGAAGAAACAATTATCAAACTACAGGTTTAAAAGGGACTAAAACTGTTGACATCTAAGTTAACAGCATTTGACTTGTGTTGTAATGATTGGTGATTTTCTGGTAGAAGTATTTAGCATAAATGCAACTTGAATTCTGATGGAAGGAAGAAACTAAGGATGAGATATTTTTTGTTTGTTTGGGTTCTTTTGTTTTGGGGATTTCAGTCATAGATGCTAAGGACTTTTTTAGTGCAACAGAAAGAAAATCTGCTTAAATGGTGTCTGGGATTGATGCCTTCTGTTTTCTTTTTCAGGTCTTGCTTTTTCTGATAGAATAAACCAAACCCAGAGTATTTGAGAAAATAGCCTGTAAAAGGAAAGGGACTGAGAAAAAGCAGAGGCAGAAGCAGTCCTACATGCGCTGAACATGATACATACAAAAGAAGTGGAGTAGCCTGGGCCTGAGGTGAGCCATGCTGGTAGTCCCAGTTATGGGCATTGACTTCCAGTTGAATATAATTAAAAGCTTTTAGCAATCATTCTTCCTATGGTGGTTGTGTGCTCTGTGTTTAATTGTAAGCAGAAGAGCTGGTTGGCTGCCTTTAAAAAAAAAAAAAAAGTTTGAACGTTTCCCCTCCTTTAAACTCAAAATGATCAAGACAGATGGTGGAATTGTAACTGAATTCCGAGCTCTTTTTAGTATTCCGTGAAAATCCGGGACTTCGGTCATAGTTCTGATCTTTCTGTCTTTTCCCACAGACTAGGAATTGACAGGTAGAGGGCAGCAAAGTTCTATTTTATTTAAGTGAAGTTCGGCTTTCACAGAAGTGTTTTAAATCAAGCTGGATAATGATTATGTCATTTTGATGCGTTGGTTGCTGCTTTCTCTGAATGATTCAAAATTAATAGGAATTTTTCAATTAAGGAAAAAAAAAGCACTGAAATGCAAATAAGCTTAAAAGAACCTTGCCCGCACTATGATTTAACTGTGAAGTAGCTGCAATACAAAAAAAGTCATTTGCAAAACCAACAAGAAGCATAGCTTTTCAACATCAGGAGGAAGAAATTTGTGCTTGCTTCTACCAAAAATCAATAATTGCAGAGTGTGTGCTGAATTGTATAAATGGAAATAAATCACACAGAGATACCTCTCACTTCAATTAAGGAAGGAAAAATGAAAGGAAGACTTGCATGTGGTTCTCAATTGGTTTTTGGATAAATGCCCCATCTTTGCCTCATTTCTCTTGCAATGTGAAATTATTCATATTACTCAGTGCTGACACTGTATTCCCCTGTGATTATTATTTTTTTAAGTGTAGCTATGAAATGATGGCATTGAGCCTGAAATCATTTACTCCTCAAGCGTCAGTGCACAAGCTGTGAACATTTTGCAGGAGGAATAGGAAAAACGTTAAAACAAAAACACCAAGTGTAAGTGTAAGTTAATTCTTATGAATCCATCCAAAAGGGAATACCCCATGCAATACTTTAACCATTAATAATGAATGTTGATCATTAATGCAAAAAGTAGAATTTACTTCATTAAATACATAGGAACATTATAATTGCCCTAGAAGTTAAAATATGTTATACTGTATAGCTATTAGTGCTGTCTGCTACTAGTATTGCCTGTTTTGTACAGTGTGTTTACAATGAGTTTAGGGCAGTTTGTACCCAAAGCCCTGGACTAATAAGGAAGATCAGGGCCCAAAACTAGCAACAGTCATGCTTTACTGTAACTTTCTGTTCTGAAACATAGCTGCAAAAAACCCTGTAACAACAACAACAAAACCCAAACAAACAAAGAACAAATAACAAACCCAAACCTCAAAATCTCTGTTCAGATGTTCTGACCCATTTTCAGAGTTACCTTGCATAACATGTAGATTCACTGAAGACAGGGAATTGCATTGATAAGTATGGACTTGCAGTGGCTCCCCAGCTCTGAAATGTTCAGATGTTGTACAGCCTGATCAAAGCTGTCAGACTGGGGGTAGTCATTCATTCTTGTCCTCTTTGCCCTCTCTATGCATATTTGAAACCCGCACTGTCAGTCCTGTTCAAGATTCTTTCAGGTAAACCTGAGGTAGCTATTAATTTGATTTGTTTCTTCATAGTGGGTTAATAAAATGCAGGAGGAAAGTTTATTAAATGAGAAAATCAGCTTTAAATTTGAAGGTAGTAAATAACATGCTGTCTGTACTTTGACCACTATTTCAGAGATGGAAGATAGTTTACAGGTTTAAACTGGAAGACAAAACTAATTCTAAATTTTATTTTGTTATTTGTGTAGGTTTCTGTCATATGTACTAGTATTGTTTTAAACATAATGCATTAATTGTATTTCATGGGTGCTAGGACTTTCACTGCTGTCAACAGGTACCCTCTTTGAGTGACAGTTTGACTTCCACATTTTTAGACTTATTTTACTTTAGGGTTTGGGTTTTGTTTAGTTTTCCCTCTGTTACTTGTTCATTCATCAGTGGCTTCTGGGGAACTGTATAGTGTATTTAGTTTTAAAATGCCTTTTTGAAGGATATTACATTAGATATTCATTGTCCTTCCTTTGTATAACGTTTCCCTTGCACCTCTCCCAGACAGAATCCCCACATTTTTATTCTGGCTGAAACTATGACTCCAAATTGTTTCAGATGTTTTGAAGTATCTCCTGCTTTACCTGAAATAAGTTTTCAGTTATGTTATTTTGAACTCCATCACTTCAGGGTAAATTAATCATAGAATCATAGAACGGCTTAGGTTGAAATGGACTTCATATACCAACCCCCTGCCATGGGCAGGAATGCCTCTTGACTAGACTTGGTTGCCCAAGGCCTCACCTAATATGTCCTTAAAAACCTGTCTAATGTTTTTATTTTAGGTTGTGAAGTCTCATTTTTTATTTATTTGAATAATTTCTTATGTGGTTTTTGTCATTATGAAAAATGAACACCCTTTGTAAATGTGTAATTTAAGTTTTAGATTATCTGAATATTGGAACAGGAAAAGTAAGTATTTAAGCATCAAAATATATATTGAATGTTACTAACTAATGTTTGGATCTGCAAAATTAACCTGAAGAAATGTGGTAAATTTGTACACAATGTTGTTTAAAAAAGTCCACAAATCAGAAAAATAAATTTACCTGATGGGTTGCATTGTATTTTGAAGTTACAGATATCTGAAACTTGAAGCTTAGACTATGACAGCATCAAGCAACTCCAAGCCAAATTACCTATTTTAATTTCTGCATGGCTAACATTTAGAAAATATGACTAATGAATTTTTAATGCTTATGTGTCAGGTTTTGATTTTTTTTTTTTTCCCTAGCAGAAGAGAGCAAGGAGCTTATAGCAAGATCTTAAGCATTGATGCTTTGAATCCAAGGTAGGTCTGAAACATATTTTTGTGATCAAATTGTACAATTGAAAAATAAGCTACATTGAAAGACTGAAACATCTTTTACAAAAGCATAGCTACTATAATGTGTAAAATATTGCATTTTTCATTGGCAGGCTAAGTCTGTAGTGCTGCTGGTAAAAAACAGATTGACATTTGGTCATTATTCCTTATCAAGGGTGTTTTACTTGTAATGTTATTTGACAGCTATATTCTAGGTCTGACAGCATTGAACCAGCTTAATTCCCACTGAACTGCTCTAAATACGTGGTATTGCAATCAGTTTAACAACCCCTGGAGGCAATAAAATCTCTCCTTTGAACACACACAAGGGGAAGAAATCTAAGATTTATAAAGGGCAGCAAGTATTCAAGATAGGGGCAAAGTTTATGTGTGAGTCTGTAATTGATGTTTCCTTTGTTGGAAAAGAAAGCTTGAGGATGCTTTAAGAATTAATCTTTAACAAGTTCTAATCTGCACTAACAAGATCTGCTCAAGATAAGTGAGAGACAGATATGATACCAAGAGTTTTGTCAGATTCGACCAATGATGAAAATTCAAAGGTACTGTGTAGTTCAGGAACATTTTTGAGCTGATAAGGAAACCACAATTAGATGTGAAATCTGCTAGAGCTGTCTGCCGCAGGTGGATGAGTACAGAAGTTGTAACCTAGGTTACTTGTTCTTTGCTGTATATCCAGGTGGGCGCTCCTGTGGCTGCAAGCACTTCCCATTATCTGCTGAACACACAGCATAGGTGGGAAGGTACTTGGAGTTTTTCGCCCCTTTCATTCTTTCAACATGTAATTTGGCAGATCAGGCAGTGACAAATCAGGGTAGCAGATGAAGTATTTTTAAAATAGTATCTTGTGTTCCAAGGAGGCAAGAAGGAAAGATATCCAGTGCCTTAAGAAAATGCTGCATTGAATGTCACCCATCAATAAAATGTAGCTGTCTCAGGGATGAAAGATGGCATCTCTTTGAGAGGATGCACTGACAGGGAGGGGTTATGAATAGGAATATAAAAACATTTTACTTAATTGCAACTGGCAAATAGTCTTTCTATCTTATATTCTGCTTTCTGTTTAATAAATGTGAAAAATTTACTAAATCACATGTTGCAGCATCACTGCAGAAAGATGACGGCTTTCTCTGGATTAACCAGTACTTCTCTCATGATCTCCTGGACACACAGGTCTCCTATGGGCACTGTTCCCCTTAGGCTGTTTAGCTAATAGGATTTGAAGCAGGGTGTTGGGATGAAGGCCTGGCTGTGGTCCATACATAAAGATTGGACCAGCAGAGGACACTGACAGGGCAAGAAAGTGACTTGCTGTGTACTTCAGTAACTTGCAGTCCATCCAAAGAAATAAGAATACTATGCAAAAATACAAAACCTGCCATTGTCATGTAGTTCTGTGATACTCTTAATGCCATAGAAACACATTATTAAAACCATAGTAGAATCTCTTTCTTGTGTATGTAGACAGTATATTATGGGAAAAAGTTTTTAGAGCTTCCCTGGCTTCCATTTGCAGATCCACACAGTGCAGGGTTAAAATCTGTCTACAAGAAGCCTTTGTGTTCCAGGTTACCACTTGGCTGCTACTGTTATATCTGTAAAGCACCAGTCAATATGGGGAGCTTGAAGATAACCTCCCTAGTGAGGGATGGAAAATAGCAGTGTTATTGAAGAGGGCAGGAAATCTCAGGTTATCCTAACTTGTGAGAAAAGCTCCAAATATGGAGAAAATGAGCATGTTTTCTCTGATACTCAAAAAAAAAAAAAAAAAAAGATTCTATATTCTATCATAACACTGAACTGTGGAATTGTATGTTAGGTGATACCCCCTATTGCTGTGGTAGATGGTGGAATCTCACATGGGTAGTTGTCAGACTTTCCAGGCAAAGATATAAGCAGTGTGCAGCGGTGCGATGGACAGTGTCCCAGCAAGAACAGCTAGTTCTTGAATGTGCTGTTTTCCTTGTTCAGGGCTGCCATAGGTTGATGCAGACAAGATGAGATTCTAGTTATTTTCCATCTGATTTTTTTTTTTCCAGAGGTTAAAGAAAACTTACCTGAAGTAGTTTATAAAAAATATTCCTTCTAGCTCTGGTTTAGAGATCATCTTTTTAAAGTAATTATGTCCTGTAGCATTTTTGTTGCAATAGTTGAGATTCAGGGCTGTCAGCCTGTCTCAGTACTGAATCATTTTCCTCCAGAAATGAAGGCAGCCTTCTTTTTAAGAGTTATGTTAACTGGCACTTGCATTCCTGTACAAGTTCAATTAAGTATTTGTAATGGCATGATAGGTGGTTGCAGGTTTGATGTTGTGATAGTTTGTATTCAGTTTTTTCTTAATTGACTATAAATCTGATAGTCCAGAGCAAGAAACCTCACAACATTACATAGAGACCACTTCAGTGTCAGAGCAGTAGCTTCTGTTTTAATATGAAAAAGCAGACAGAGCGTAATACCTCTCGCCTGTGGTGAATGGCTAATTACAAGGCAACATTGCTCTACAGTTAAACCTCTAATGCAACCAACTAGTGGCAAGGTGCTGAAAACAGCTGGTCTTATCTTCTAGGAATATGAAAATATCTTTGCTCCAACTAATATCACCTGGAAGAATCTGGTGCAGGGCTTCTGCTTTTCAAGTTGGTATTTTGGTCAAAAGACGGAGATATTTTAAAATAAATTGATTTGATGCTTATTGCCCGGAAAGACAAAATTTAAAACTCCTGCCTACACAGGCTTGTTGTAAAGAATGAAACTTCCTTGCCCCTTTCTCTAATATTACACTAAAAGTTCAGTTATCCCTTTCATGCCCAGTAGTTTTGCTTTACCCACACACATCCTACAGAAACACTGCCCCTTTCTACTTGACAGGAAACTGTATTAGCAAAGAGAAACTGTAGCACTGATACAAAATTTATTTTAAAGCACTTCTTTTTATTATGCAACACTTGTGTTATTCCTAAAGATTTTGTAATCTTCTTACTACTTAGATAGTAGGAATGTTCTATCCCTAGTATTTAAAACCAAATTGAGTAGATGCACTAAATCTTTGTCTCATAAATGAGGTTTCAGTAGGGTGAAATTGCATATCATTGGTCATAGAATGAATTATAAATGAGCCAGTGAATCCAGTGGATCATTTCAAATGACTAATCTTAGTCAACCAGGTAAGTGAAGATGGCTATAAATTGGGTTAATTACTGTAGCTTGAGTTTTAGCTCAACAGCTCTTAATTTCAACTTTCAAAGGCTACACAAACCAATTTTGTACTCTTAGATTATAATGAGCAGTCTTTATTCTTTAATCAGTTCATCCAGTATCTGCCTGTCTACTGTAACATTCCTTTGAAGTCTAGAAAGATCTAACATAATTGAAGAAATGTCTAACTACTTGACTCTCTCTTTTTTAATATAAAGGAATTAAACTTTAATCAGACTTGTGCATCTCAATTAAGCCAATTAAAATTATCACAGAATGTAGTGCACAGAGCAATAGGTAGCTTTAATGTTTGAATACATTATCAACTTTTACCTAATGCTCCTTATTTAAGATGTTTGTTACTGAGAAAGGAAATGCATGCAATTCGTTAAAGATTGCTACCATTGTTTAAAAAGAGTTCAACTAACTTAATTCACATAGTGTAAGTGCCTAAATTTATGCACAAAATATGATCAGATTTGTTGTATTCAGTTAAAAGTAATGCCATGGATTACTTTAGGCCTTCCTATGCCAAGCTAATTCCCGTATTTTTTGATACTGATTGAGGTTTATGTAAGAAAAAAAGAAAAGGTACATTATATTCGAATTAATTTCAGTTACAGGGAGGTATGGCTTAGTCTTTACTGGCTGAAGTATATAAGCAAAGTCCATATAATTACTAATAATTTGTAACAAGTGTTAATTGATAAACAACTCCCTCTGGTAGCTTAATTAAAGCTGTAGGATAGCAAGGCGATTTACAACTGGGATTGATCTCAATTAGTCAACAAAATCTGTGTAGTCTGTTCAAAGAAGAAGGAGGAAATTTAGCCTAGTGAGGCTTTAGGGATTTTGTCTTGTAGAGTGGTTGGTTGGGTTGGGTTTTGGTTTTGGTGTTGTGGATTTTTTTTTTTTAAACAAGAGAAAATCACAAAGTATAGTAATGTTTTCTGCAGTGATCTACCTACTGTATACTATGGTTATCTTTTATGCTACCCAGCATTTGTTCTTTCATTTGTTTGTTCGTTGTCAGGTTACAGAACAATATTCAAACATTTCTTTTCATTATACACAATGTGATAAAAAAGTGATTTCATACAGAGATGTACATTTTAGAATAACACCCCCGGGAGACCACAAACTAGAGAATGAAAAACATTTAAAATGTGTCAGTTTTTGATCTTACTTAGAGATTTGTTTATAAACTGGCATTATGCAGCCTTAATTAAAAGATAACACAGGAAAGATGGCATTAGGGAATAACTGGATATGTGGAAGCACACTGATCGCATAAAGTCAGCTATGCTGTTTCAGGATTCACTACTCTTTTATCATTTGGACTGATAGTAAGAATATAATCTATGAGTACTTGAAATTGCCCCTGTGGAATTAAAAAAAAAAAAAAAGTGTCATCTCTGTTTAAACTACATCACAGGCTGGCTGCAAACAGCTGCTGAAACATTAATTAATTTGTTTGCAAATAAATCATGGATATGTACTAGCTGAAAATACTGATATAAACAAGCATAAATGTTGTGCTTCTTAGGTTACTTGTGGACCCCTGATTTCCTTTCATATTTTAAGATAACTTTGTATGCACCAGCAAAACCAACGCAGAGCTGAGCCTCTTTATTAAAGTTGTCCTGTAGAGATATTGATGTGCTGAAATACAAATCAGTTTCAGTGCTTTAAAAAAACACACATCCATTTTACATTTGTGTAGGACTGAACCTCATTTAAGAAAGATTTGTTAATCAAAGAGAATGAAATATTTTGATGGAGGCATGTGATTGTGGGTTTAATAAGTTTGCAGCTAAAAATACGTCTTGATGATATCAACTGTGCAGATTATGTTCTCTGTTTCTTCAGTGTCTTTTGCTGCTTGTGTGGCATTCTCCAAGTTCTGCATTACTTGATACCTATTTTTCATGTACCATTGAGGATGTTTAATGTCTATGGATTATTTAAACAAACAGGCTGAATGCTACCCTTGTAGCTTCGGTGGCCTAGAGCCCAGGCAGATGTATCCAAACTTGCACTCCTAACAGCACATGAATGTCCTTGGGGCTAGCCTTATAGCAGTTACGATGTTGTAAGGGCAGACCCTCGACTCTTTCCAGTGCAGCCCTGAGCTCTGCATGGGATAGGCAGAGAGAAGGAAGATGGCACTGTAGGCATTGCCTCCTTGACATAAGCTGTATTCTCAAGAGTGGGAAAAATAAAGGTTAGATTTTGCCAAAGGATGAAACTTGCGTATGTAATATGAACAATACAGGGAGACCTTTGGATACTATTAAACTAACCTTCAGGTGGCAGGCTGGTCTGTTACAAAATAGATGTGTTTGTGGAGGTTGGAGGACATGGCCAGGGAAGATTATGTGGCCTAAATACTGCATTCTCAGAGAATCTTGTCTGCATTGCATTGCTGCTGGGGCTGGCTTTCTTACATGTGTAGCTTTTTTTCCCTACTTCTTTTGAAGGGTTTTGTTTTGAGTCTTTTCTATCATGGTGAGTGTCTTTCATATAGTCTCTATAAAATTAAGTGTTTTGGTAACAAGAAAAAAAACTTTCTGTTGTGAAAACATAAAGCCAAAGCACTGGAGGAAAAAACAGAAGCTCTTCTATAAAGGATCTAATACCATGACTTGATGATGATGTGAATCTATCATAGAATCAGTCAGGGTTGGAAGGAACCACAAGGATCATCTAGTTCCAACCCCTCTGCTATGGGCAGGGGCACCCTACCCTAGATGAGGCTGGCTAGAGTCTCATCCAGCTTGTCCTTAAACACCTCCAGGGATGGGACCTCAACCACCTCCCTGGACAACCCATTCCAGGGTCTCACCACTCTCATGCTGAAGAACTTCCTCCTCATGTCCAGTATGAATTTCCCCACCTTCAGCTTTGCTCCATTCCCCCTAGTCCTGTCACCTGATATCCTAAAAAGTCCCTCCCCAGCTTTTTTGTAGGCCCCTTTCAGATACTAGAAGACCACAATAAGGTCAGCTCAGGGCCTCCTCTTCTCCAGGCCCAACTCTTTCAGTTTGTCCTCATAGGTGAGGTGCTCCAGTCCTCTGATCATCCTCATGGCCCTTCTCTGGACATACTCTAGCATGTCCACATCCTTCTTGTAATAAGGGCTCCAGAACTGGATGCAGTACTCCAGCTGGGGTCTAACCAGAGCACAGTATAGGGGGAGAATCACCTCCCTTGACCTGCTGGCCACACTTCTCTTTATGCAGCCCAGGATCTGGTTGGCTTTCTAGGCTGCAAGTGCACACTGCTGGCTCATGTTGAGCTTCTTGTCCACCAGCACCCGCAAGTCCCTCTCCTCAGGGCTGTTCTCCAGCCAGTCACTGCCCAGCCTGTATTTGTGCTTGGGATTGCCTTAACCCAGCTGCAGGACCTTGCACTTGGTCTTGTTGAACCTCATGAGGTTGGCTTGTGCCCACCTCTCAAGCCTGTCCAGGTTCCTCTGGATGGCATCCCTTCCCTCCAGCATGTCTGCTGCACCACACAGCTTGGTGTTGTCAGCAAACTTACTGAGGGTGCACTCAATGCTTCTGTCCATGTCATCAACAAAGATGATTTCCCTCCTTCTTCTAGGG
Organism: Eubucco bourcierii; assembly: GCA_013396675.1. Classification (NCBI taxonomy): domain Eukaryota; kingdom Metazoa; phylum Chordata; class Aves; order Piciformes; family Ramphastidae; genus Eubucco; species Eubucco bourcierii. Next base: position 291,432 of record VWZE01007609.1, on the reverse strand, counting down.
TCTATACTTTTTGTACACTAACTGAACTGTTGGATTAAAGGTTCTATTGCAAGGTAGATCCCACTGTCCTGGTATTATTGTCAATGAAAAGGTTTTCCTAAGTTTGACTGCTAACTGTTTGAGCAGTATTGACCCTTTGGGTAATGGTGCTGCATTGTGCCTTAAGATCACCTCATCTGTAGACAGTGAGAATTCTACAAGAACAGTCTTGACTTCAGGGTAAGTATTCCTGCAAAGCATGTAGGGCATACTCTAAGCACCCAGATACCTGCTACATGTCTGCTTTCATTCTGAGAGAGAAAGATTCATATAATTTAGCCTTTGTAGCTGAGTTAACCATGTTTTTGCCCTTTGCATGAGCTCTTAGAAATACTGGCTAGAGCATGAGTTCTTTCCAAAGCAAAGACCTGTTTGGGCTTTTTCAGATTTAATATGACCAGTCCAGAAAATACTGTAGTCATGTTTGTTTTACCACCCTTGCCCCAAGTTTTGCCCATCAGTTGCTCCAAGTTAAGCTATCCAGCTTCTTGTGGTATAGTACATCCTCTAGCCTGGCACTTTGGTGACAATATCTGTCTAGAAACTTTGCTTTCATATCTTTAAGGAAAGAAAGTGAAACTTCTGCTTTATTTCCAGCAATAATATCAACTTAGATCTCTTTTTGTGGAAGATCTGAACCTTTGGGTTAGTGGTGTTTGTTTTGTTTTGTTTTTCTGCTTTGAGGGAGAAAGCATTTGACCAAATATGCAGCAGTAACTGTGCTACCTGCAGGCCACTGACCTAAGGGCAGCTGTGCACTCTTACAAGTTATGTTTTTCCATTGAGGATGGTATTGGCTTCAGGAAACCAGTTTATGATCCCTGGCCAAACTGTTCTGTTAGCACAGACAATGTCAGGAGAGAGGTTTCACTGATGGTACTGTTAAGACATTTTACTAATGCTTCTGTCTTTCAGTGAAGTTGCAGTGATTGCAGTTTCATATCAGATATGGGAGAACAATAGAGAGAAGTCCTTTTGCCCTTGTATATTTTTGGTGTCCTTTTATTGGTGTTTGTTTTTTTAATGGTCTACTTTTGAGCTTCTACTGTGTATAGAGGTGTACTGTATATAAAATTTAAGTCCATTCGTGCTTGTAACAGATAATAAAGTCAGTGGGCAACCAGAAATGAGCATGACCCTCAGCACCACTAGCACAGGGAATTTTGCCTTGATTATCTGGCATTCCTATTTACTATACATCATTAAAGTGTTTTGCTGTTAGGGTGACTGGAATTAGATATAATCTTTCCTGACCTGAATGTAATACACTGTTTGTGTGATGCAAACTGTTGTAGTAGTGGAACACCACCATATGCTTGCCAAACTGTCAACCCACTTACAGGAGGGGATCGAATTGCTCACTTCCAATATTGTCTTGCTGTAGTTCTGAACAGGGCTCCAATGTATAGCTTACGGGAAGGAGGCTCTTTTTTTACTGTCTTAGATTATAGCATTTAATGTATTTAACCAAGAAACAGAAACAAACTGCAATATTGTGGGAAGGGTGATACTAGAGTAACAGCCAAGCAAAAATCCTGTTCACTGGAATAGCTGTATCTTGCTTGAGGAGTTCTGGTGAGAAAGTTCCTAGTGCCAGTGGCATTAATTATTCAAGCTGCTTTTCACTCTTTGGTTCATGATGAAGATACTTATTGGGCTACCATTTCATTTTGTTCTATGCATGGTCATAATTTAAGGCATAGCTTGGCATGTTTTGGGCTAAAGTTATGTTGTTTTCACAGAATCGACTCTTGTGCGAGTTCTTTGGGGCTGCTTTATTGTATTTTGTTGTTTGAGGTTTTGGGGGTTTTTTTTTTGTTTGTTTTGGTTTGGTTTTGTTTACTTGGTCATTTTCTCCCTCCCCCCCCTTCTTTTCCTCAGTTTCAAGTGTTGTGTCAAGTGACTTACAGGGACTTCAGGCAAAGCTGAAGCAAGGGTCATAGGGGTTTTCAAGTTATTCTGTGTTTCTTAGAGAGCTTAAACAGCTCTGTGATCAGCTTTACAATGCTTTATTTGTTTATATACTTGTTTCCAACTTGTTTTCCTTCTAGAATTGCAGGAGTCCCCCTGTCAGCATGACTCACAAGCTGTCTGGAGGGTGTACCTTGGGGACAGACAATAAGGCAGAGGCCCTTGAACATGCAACCAGACCATGAGGAACTGTACTTAGGACCTGTACACAGCCCTCCCTCTGGGTTTGGCTGCTTGTTATAGCTAATTATAATTGTAAATTTGCCCTTAAAATCAAATTCTCTTTAAAGAGGAACTTTTGCCTTGGGGTAGCCTTGTAAGCAGAAAATAGAATCATAGAATCATAGAATCATAGAATGGTAAGGTTGGAAGGGACCTCAAGGATCATCTAGTTCCAACCCCCTGCCATAGGCAGGGACACCTCCCACTAGTACAGGTTACTCAAGGCCTCATCCAATCTGGCCTTGAACACATCCAGGGAGGGAGCATCCACAACCTCCCTGGGCAACCTGTTCCAGTGCCTCACCACCCTTACTGTAAAGAACTACTTGTCCAAAAAGCAGTTTGCTTGGCTTATGATTTCCTGTAATCCCTGTATTGTTCTCTAAGATACTCATATGAGAACGAAGAACTGCTTTCCACTACCCAACCTCTCCTGTCATCTTTGTGCTTGATCTTGTGTAGAAATCATCACCCTTTGTTTTATGATATCACAGCCAGTTTCCATAGAAATGACTGGATGCTCTCAACCTTTTAGGACACCACATCCACAGCAAAATGGTTGGGGCATGTCTCCTCAGAAGCTTAGATTCTTGGTTCTTTCAGCATAGGATAATTTAGGCAGAAATACTTGAAACTACAGCTTATTCTGGGTTAAACATAACATTTATTTAACCTTGTAGCCATGACACTCAACAACTTGGGGTCAAGAAGCAAAGAACTGAGGTGTGTCTTAATCATTTGATTATCTGAAGTCCAGTACAGTATCTGAAATTGAGACCAGGTTATTTGTCCAGTGATGTAAAGTCCTGTGCTTCTTTGGGACATATAAGCGAATCTGAATGCATGAAGCTATCTGTGCAAACTAGGCCATGAAATGATTGATGATAACAGATGCAAGCACCAGTCTTCCAGCTTGTCTGGAAGGTGGGGCTTTCAGCTGCATGGGGAATGGGCTGCACAGCTATTGGCATCCATCAACAGGAAGCAGAAGGAATAACTAAGCTTAGCTAACCCTCCTCATTATCTCTTATCTTCCTGGTTCATGGAGAATGAATTTCTGAAGAGTTTTGACTCAATATATATCTTTAGTTCTTGGTTAATAAGTTAAAGCTAATAGTTTCAGAGTCAGTTGGAAGAAACAACCCTACTAGGATTCAACCACAGGGGATTTGGAATCAATTTAAGTGTAGTGGATTAAAATTTACGTAAACTAAAATGAGAATTGTTTAAGTGTGACTGTGCACATAGACACAGTTCAGTTCAAAATTTAAATGGAAACAAGCTGGAATAAGTGAAGAAAAACATAACACTAATAAAAGCACCTCCCTGAATGCCTTTATGTTCCAAAATGCCATATGGTCAATTGCTTGGCATCATCTTCCCAAGAATGCAAGCAACCTGTAGAATATTGCCAAACATCAATGCCCAGACAAGAGGCAAAGGCTGAAGTAGTGTTATGTGAAAAAAGGACCAGCTTAAGTGCTTCCCTCTGCATGTTAGCAGTCAGAGAGCACTGGTTTGTCATTGCTTTAGAATCTGATGGTTGTGTTATAAATGATGGAATGATGCTTCAACACTGTCCTTTTTAGTTTGGGTGGCAGAATTTTAAGAAAAAAACTGTTAGGATTTCTCTTTCTATCTTATTACTTACATGCACAATGAATAATTATTTTCTTGTACTGGGAGCCAAAACATGCATGAAGCTACTTAAGGGTAAGGAGTAAACAAGGTTCCTGAGTTACAACACAAATGCAGAATAATGCATGGAAATGATGAGGGATATTATTGAAGCAAAACTAATTTCTGTTCTTGTATAACATTTTGACCAGAACAGCGAAGGACATCACAAATCCATTCATTTATTTCAAAATTTGCAAAACAAATCCCTTCTTACACGTAGTATTTGTACAACATGAAATTATTATTCAATAAGTTGACATTTTAAACCTATTACTGCCTAAACCCATCTATTACTGAGCTATTCAGAGCACTAAGTTAACATTTACCAGAACATTCATCCTCACATCATGGGGAGATCAAGCTCAAATCCTTTATTTCATATTCAGATCTTGTTGGGTCAGGATTGAAAACTGCTACCTTTCTGATACTTTACTGAAAAGCCACTCTGAAATCCACAAAAGAATTATTATCAAGTTACTGCAGTTATTCAGCTAGATGTTGACTTTGATATGTCAACTCTCTGATCTTTAATAGAAAATTGATGGTCTTGCCCTGAGGGTCAGTCATATGCATGACCAGGATAGGCCAAGGTTTGCATTAAATTACACCCAGCCTTGCATTCTCATTCTCTGGCAGGCAAAGTCAAACAAAGCCAAATGGATCCCTTGTTAGTTTTGTTTTCTTCATTGTTTTGTGTTGGCATATGGATTTAATTCTGTAATAGGTGACTGCTGGGCACAATCTGCTTTATTGATTTTCTGGGGAAAGTTTTTGTGAGAGCACCCAGAAGTATAATAATATACAAGCAACTGGTGCAGTTTTTGTTCTTGTTGCAGTATGTACCTGTTATAGCACTTATTCCACAATTGACTGTGTCACAAGAAATCAGGTTAAGTTTGTATTTTGAGAACTTGTTTCCTCCAGCCATGGGCTGAAGTTGTCAATCCCACTGTGGCTTTTTCGGTTCCTATAAATTTTGTACCTGTAGGGACTGCAATAAATCATGCAAACTTTGGTCCTTTTCAGTGTTGCTGGTTGTCAGTTCATACAAAGTTGTATTTTTAACTTGTCTGAGGAAGGAGAGCTGTATGGCAAAACTAGGACATTCGTGGTCTGGGACTGTGTTTCAGATCCCAGCTTCTAAAGTGTCGGCTGAAGCCACAGGGGGTTGGGTGAGCTACTGCTCTATGCATTATTTCTTTGATGGCTGCAGATGAATATGTTGTGTGGCAGCAACTAAAGGAAATGAAAGAAAGGGAATACATTTTCCATTTAGAAAAAAAAAAAAAACAAAACCAAAAACCCACACCAAAACCCTCAGCCCTGTTCTTCAACTTCTGTTTCCTGCAACTGCTATTATGTAAACACTACATCAAATATGCCTATAGAGACTTGGATGACATAGTAGCATCTCCTGGTCTTATTTGTAGCTTCCTGCAAGATAGGATTAAGTTGGATTAAGTGTTCAATTCATGCTGCTCAACCTAATGACAGGAGATGAACATACTTCCATTCACAGAATGAAGCAAAATTTTGTGCCAAATCGTCACAGAAGATGACAAAAAACGTTTAGACGTGTGCCTCTCCGGGTAAGGGCAGCAAAAAAATGTTCAAATTCCATTCTGAGTGGAAGTTGGCCAGTACAGTGGCCAATAAAGTTGGCCTTATCTGGGCTGTCTTACGGAGCATCTGTGCATGAACAAGTGTGTCCCTTTCCTCATACAGTATCTAGAGAGGATCCTGGATAGAGCAAAATCACTACTTGATGATCTTACATTTTTTTTCTGAGTAGGTTGATCATAGAAAGACTTCATTTATAGAATATGTGTTTGTGTTGATTTTGTGTCCATGTTGACTAGAATTTTCAAAGCCTTAGCTGGGAGGCACCCAACTCCTGTAGAAACTCAGTAGAATCCAATGTTCAGAAACCCTAACTGATTTAGGGAGACAAGTCTCCTTGACTTTCAGTAGGACTTACGTGCTCAAGTCTCTTAAATGCTTCTGAAAATGCCAACCTTGGATTTGAAAACCAACCTTGGATTCCAAACATATGTACTAAGCACTTTCACAGGAACAGACTGCTCACAGTACACACTGCAGGACTGAGTTGTTTCACAACAGATGTGCATAAGGAATGTAACTGTTAGTGTCAGACTTCAGATTCGAAGACGAATGCACAGCTTAACGTAAGTATTAATACAGCTCTTAATGCCAAGTTAAGAACACCAGTGAATATAGAAGAATCATTTTTAGGAGTAGCTCTTGTTACTGCTTTGATGTGAATCTCCTTCATCAAACTCTGAATTAACTTTGCAGAAGTCAATAGACATTTCTACCCTGTAAGTGTCTGCAGTCAGGCAACCCTCTAACTATAGATACTATTATAGAGCAAAACATACAGATTATAAATAACATCACAGGAAGACTGGGTCCACTTTATCTCAGCAGTAATTCCTCTGATATGCTTTGAGTTACATCAGGATAAATTTGGCCCACTGAGATTAGTATAAAAAAGCAGGTACTGTTTCTTATCTAGAAAGGTGCATATAAATCCCTGTATCTCTAACTTTGATCAGCTTAACACTCAGCTTTCTATGTGAATCCTTTACCTTCTCTCATTTCAGAGCAGCTAATGCTGGCAAATGCCTATTGGACCTACAAAATTAGTGCTGTATGGTGGAGGTGCTGTGAAACTCCCAGGGCATATAAGTGATGCTCAGATCAAACTGACTTTCTCCTCCTCTTAGTGCATAAAATCGTGCAGAAGACTTTTCCACATCTGTCTTTCATTTTAGAGCCTGATCTTACGACCCACTGATTCCTCATCTCCCTCTAAAGCTAATGAGAGTCAAAAGTACTTATCACCATTTGTGGTGCAGGATTAGGCCCTTAATTATCCTTGGAAATAGTGGTGAAATTGTGGTGTCACCTTACATGGTGATGCTAATATCTCTTCACGTTTGTCTTTAGGTGCCTACCTATAGATCTCGCTTTAGAAAGCCAAGGAAAATTTCTGTCTGCCACCCAACCCGACCTCATAAACGTTACACAGCAATGTATCTCACCAGCCTGTTTTTAGTTTGTCCCTCAGGAAAGAAAAGATTGTATCCACTCTTTAAAATAGCTCATCATTTAATACTTTTCTGTATAATTAGGAAATGATGTTCATCTGACAAAGTACATTCATTAAATAATTTCAAAATAAGCCGGAGGCATTGTTTAAACCTAGTGTCAACATAAACTGTAAAAAATGTGCAGAATAGTTCAATTTTAGCCAAAAGTGTATGTTAATGGAGTAAGAACACTAAATGTTTTTTCTGCTTTTTAAGGCATCGAACTGTCTTTTAGTGCAAGTTCTGCCTCACAGCCAGATCTGGCCCCTTCTTCACCCTAGCCCTTTCATCTCCCTTTGTTCCATGTCTATGCTGAGACTGAGATTTTCCCACTTCTCTCAGTCTTACTGTGGCTCTGAAAGATGATTGCCTTCCGGTGAAGCCCTTTCCCCTTCTTCTGTACCCAAGCTCCATGTTCAATGAACATCAAAAAGCCTTATCATACCCTGATGGTTTAAATCTTTAAACAGAGAGTAACAGCCTGAGTACATCCAGACCCCTCACATCCTATAGTCTTGTCACTATGTGTTCCTGCAACAATTACCAGGAGAGGGAGGCTGCGGAGTGAATCAAGTAGCGTGTGTTGTCTCCCCGGACTCCATGCTGATGCTCTGATCAGGACTTCAGCAAAATTCTGTTTGAAATGAGAATAGACTAATTTTCATCAGACTCTTCTCAGAGGAATCCCATGTGGGCTAGCATGCCAAGGGTCATCATTAGAAAACTGCCTTCAAAAGAGCTGAGGTTTCTTGTGGCAAAGCTTTTTTCCCTTTACTAAATTTATAAACATATATGTAAAAATGTATACATTAATTGTTCAGCTGCCTTCTATGCCTGCAGAGTAGTGCCCAAAAACATACTTAAAGATATACACTTGTAAAAATAGTCCAACTAAGGACAAAAATGTCCTCGTTTTGACTGAAAATTCAGAGTACTGTGATCAAAGGATGCTGTAACTCCCAGCTGTTCAAAGGGACTTATATTAAAAAAAAATCAGATGTGACCAAGAATAGAAAATAACTCATTAAGAGCTTAACTAGATGATGACAGGTGAAGCCATCAGTTGCTTAAACACTGTAATGTTTTCCTAAGCAGTTTATGTTATTTTTTTCTTTTTTTTTCCTCTCCCTTGGAATTAATTTATACTTTCTAGAAATAATTATGAGATCAAGTAAAGTTTGTCTACTGTGGAAAATAAACACATATGCAAGCCATTGGGCTGTGGAGTAATTAAGACGTCACTTTACTGCAGTTGTGTTTTTGTAAGCATGGAGAAATTATTGAATTTATTTTGCACTTCCCATTTATCAATTTTCTTCTCAAGTAGTTGCAGTTCTTAAAAGTCAGAAGAATGGTAATGTGAAGTCTATAAGACAAAGAACAATCTCTGGAAGTTTTAAGCCTTCAGACATAAAGAAAAGGTCTGTTCTCTGTCTTCTGAGACTTACAAGCAATAAATAGTAGGTGGATATGATGCCTCATTTTTATAGCTATTGTTTAGCTACTACAGTGTTTGTAAAATACATTAAAAAAATCTTTATAATTCTCTTAAGCAGCTTAAATCCCTTTTCGCTTTCCCCAGGCAAAACCTGATTCACTTGCATGTTTCTGGGCTCTGACCTTCACAATGCTGATCTCCCAACAGTAGTAGCCAGTTTCTTATTCTTTAAGTGCTAGAGGAATCATGAAAAATTCAGACACTGGGTTTCCCTGAGACCAATCTGGTGGCTTTGTCTTTGTGCTAACTGCTGCTTTCTATGCATCATTCAAAAGGTACATACTGTTGTCAGCCCCTGAACTGCTACTTGGTGTTAAACATGAATATTTGTAGCTTAGCAAGGGACTAAATTTAAAAAAATTAATATTTGACAACCTTTGAGAAGGCATTACTGGCATGAAACTACGGAAATGAAAGACTATATTTGTGAAAAATGAAAACTTTCTTCACTGGGGCAATTCTAAACATTACAAGATTTGTTTTGAAACAGCTCTGATTGCTAGACTTTCTTCTGGATACACAGATTGCAACTATACCAAAGAAAATACTGTAGTGAGTTGTTGTTTTTTTTTCTCCTGCATAGTGCAGGGGAAAATTCATTCTGTGCACATGCCACTAATCCTATCCAACCAGAATGCACAGAAAGATAGTGTATGGCTTATTCTAGCTACACATCAGAGATATACCCAATGATAAAATTGCCTTTTCCCACATTTCTTAATTAGAAATAGAATTGGTTTCAACTAATAGAATCTCTTATTAGTAACAAAAAGAATTGGTAGCTCTCTAGTTCAAGTGGCATATCTGCATAACTTATAGCCTTAAGAGCTTATAGAGTCACTCACATTCCTGGCAGAATGCCTTTTACTCTCCCATATTAATGAGTTGTTCTAAATTTAGTCTACTGTGACAAACTAATATTAATACAGTATTTTATGGCCCAGAGCATTGTTAATGCATAAGAATGAAACACTGAATCAAAGGAAAGGGAAAGGAGGCAAGATTACTTAGTATGATTGTCAAGATATAAGATAATCCAACTATGTAGATATTAAGACTTAAATATAATACTCTGCTTATAGATTTATATTATGTGAAACATTTTCTATTATTTTAAATCCTTGCAGTATTACTTTCCTATTTTCAAGGGTTTATAACTCGGCCATAAAAATTCGCTCTGGGCTGAAACTTGGCATACAAGGTCTTAACCTGTGAGCATTTTTTAAAGTAAATTTTCAAACAAATATGTATTTGTCTTTGGTAAAAGTGGAACAACAGTCAACATATGGCCATTGGCTTTGAAAACTTTCATTTTCATGGCAGGTCTTAGAAAACAATGGAGAGCAATAAGCAAAGCCAAGAAAAGTCTCTAATAATACTTCATGATTCTTCATATTATTATTTTTTTTTTAATTGCAAGATATTAACAGGACAATTTATTTGTCAGGCAGTGGCTCTTTAGATGTCAGAATTTCTTTCACAGAATCAAGGGGAGTGTTGCCACTTTTTCAAGGGGCAGTAAGACTGGGTATTTGACTTGGTAGCTATTTTACAGTAATGTCTTTACTGCCTCAATATTTAGATATCCTTTTGCTGTAGAAAAAGATCTTATGCAGGATTTTTATTACTTAAATAGCTGTGTATTCTAAACTCTCACATAGGTACATATGTACAAATACATTTCATCTGTGCAATGTAAAGCCAAGTCTGAGTAGACCTGATCCATCTACTTGTGTAAATGAGAAGCATATGACCCTGAATTAGCTCTGCTAATGGCATAATGGATTTTTTTTTTTTTTAAATACAAGCTTACTTTGAAAATGGCATGTGAAAAGTAATTTTCTATGTGCTTTGGATCTCTGACACATATTTGGGAGATAGAATTTAACTTCTGATTCATCCTTGTCTCAGATTTACTTGGATTGGGAAGTTTTAACACCAGTATTCACAGGGATAAAAAGGATAGTTAGGGTGTCTTGAGAACATGTGAAAGTCAAAAAATCTGGGATGTGCAGTTCAGGTGCACAGAGGGTCTTGGAGGAAGACAGTTCTCTCAACTTCATCTAGGTTGTGCTGCAGAGCTGTCAGGATGGAAGCTGTCTTTGTGTAGGTGGAGACATGTTCCATTTCTTCCACTCTTCTCATGAAAGTGTTTAGGAAATTGAATCTGCTTTATCGGCTGCTGGTGTGAATTTAATGCAGGTGAGTTAAACTGCATTCAGTGCTGTTCTGATGTGCTCCTTTAAAATATGCAAAGCACCTGAATGCTTGGTTGTGGGATAGGAACTTCCTCTGTGAATGCTAATCAGTTTTCTGTGAGCAGTGATATAACTCCTAATTGATGTCATTCAAGAAGGAAAAAAAATATCTCTAGCTTTAGTAAAGTTTCCGTGGACAGGGAGATTATGGAATCAGCAGGTATCTTTTTAGCAGAAAAGCCAAAGACAAACTGGGTTTTTAACTTTTGTGCTAGCCAGATAGGAAACAAAGTTTACAGAAAAGAGCAGAGAAAAGAAGAGCCTGTGTTCTCCAGCTCTTTCTGCAGCTCTCCAAGCTCAAGAAGGGTAGGTAGCTGAGTTGGGTCCATGATTCTGCCCAGGGCCCCACTGTCAAACTAATGACAGTAAGTTTCATGGGTGGTGCATATCCGTGCTTGACCGGGCAGGTGGGAATGGCAGAAGGTATGTGTAAATCACACAGCTCAGGTAACAGAGCCATGGTAGGGAGCTATAGCTTGCTGTAGGCAGATTTTAATGAGCTACTTCACCCACTAGGCAGAATCATTGTTGAAATAAGGGCTGTTCTGGAACTGACTCTGTTCTATATGACTCCTACATGTTGACAAGAGAACCAAAGTATAGAATTTATGTAAAACTGATGTAATTTGGAATAAAATCACAATAACTGGCACTAGGGATTATTTACCTTGTGTACTGTGCTGCTCAAGTTGTATGCAGCTGCCGAGGTGGGCAAGGTGCAACTAGGGTTGGTTGCATCCCATCCTATAGCATTTCAAGTTTTTCTGTGAGAGCAAAGCCCTGTTTACTCCAATTTGCTTCAGTGTGCAGGGTGCCAGTGCTTTACACATTACACAGATTATGGAGTCCATTAATCTTCATGTGCCACAATTAAGTCTGTTTAAGTCTACTGTCATTCTATGGATATCTTCTAGTAGGTGTTTGGGGAACAATGGATCAGTATTTTCCTCACTCCCCCTGCCAGTATTAGGTCTTTACCAAAGAGAGCTAATGATCCAGCCTGCTATCTTTGTCTGTTGAATCTTGGTCATATTCACTTTCACTGGAGAGTAAGCAAACTGCCATTTTGAAGGGTTACTGAAAACTCTCTTGGTGCCCAGAAGTCAGGATGAAAGGAAGGCAAATGCAATCTTGTGTCAAACTGGAAAGTGATTCCTGCACTTGCCTTTCACTCTTACAGAATTTTCTATATTTGGATAGTATTTTGGTCATCTTTTTATCTTTTTGTCTTTTTCTTTTATCTCCTGCTGGATTTAATTCCAGTCATGTACGTCCCATGAAAAATCCATTCAAAGGAGTCATGTCAGAGGTCTAAGGACTAAGTGGGCCTATGCAGGTTATGAATGGACAGTCAGTGCAGCATTTCTGCAAAGCAACAACCAGCTTCAACAGCTATTTGCATGACACAAAGCACCGGTTTTGAGGCACCTAGAAGATGATTTTGCATGGTAGTAATTATATTCTGTATTAAATAATCTGAACTCAAACTTAAGTCTTTAATTTTTAAAAACTAATATATTTTTCTCTTTTTTTCCCCCCTTTATTTTGTGTATGTGTGTGTGTTTGCCTTTTTTTTTTTTTTTTTTTCCCCCCTCTTCCTTTTCCTGGTTATTTGTTTGCTTGTTTTTGGTTGGTTCTGTTTGTTTGGTTTGGTTTGGTTTTTTGTTTTTCCTCTTTTTGGTTGTTTTTTTTTCACTGTTTCTAACTTTTCGAGTATAATGATGAAACCAAAGGAGTTAAAAAATGTGCCCTGGCACCATGCGTCTCTGTTGCTTCATTTGAGAAGCTTGAAAGTAGACTACTTTTTAAGAGGCAAGTGCCAAGCATTTTCCAAAAGCCAGGCCTCTAGCTGAAGGTAGCCATTCAGATCTGGATGCCCTTAGATTTACCAGCTCTTCTGAAGTCTTGCCGTTTTTCAGCACTGTTTTCCTTTGTAGTAAAGATCTTCAAGCATGTTGGTAGTCTGGAAGCAAAAAAAGACAAAATCTCAGCAGCTGTCATGATCTGTGTATTTCCTATGCGCAGAATGCTGATAGCTCCTATCTTAGGAATCAGTATGTTACTAAGGTGGATTGAAGGATGGAGTTTCATATGGCTGCCATTCCACTGCACTGGGTACAGTATCTATTTGGTAACAGTTACTGTAAAAATAAATTTTAATATTTTATGTTTTATTTCATTTCTGGTTTTCAGTAAAATACTGAGGGGCACAGCCCTACAGAAATGTTTCCTCAGGACCCTTTTACAGAGTCTTGGGCTGCAGTGATAAGTGGTGGGTTATTCTTTTATTGCTGAAAGAACTTGTTTAGCATATGCAATATGCAAAAATAGGAAAGCAGAGCATTAAAGCATATTACCAGTGTGCACTTACAAGAAAATTATCCCATGAAAAACAAACCCCTCCACTTAAACACACTTCATAAACTATAAGGCAACTAATTCTACTGTAATGGGTGAAACTGCTACTTGATGGAGAAATAAAACCAATACTATTAAAATATTGAGCTAGCATAAACATTAACAGGTTGGAATCTATTAAATGCATGCTATTGTGGGGAGAGGTTTATTTTGGTTGATGTGTTTTGGTTTGTTTGTTTGTTTTAATTATACCTGTGACTTATGAGAATTTCCAGGTTGTTTGTTTGTTTTTCTGAGTGTTTGTCAAAGCAAATTTTATTCGTTGATGGGTAAGAAGCAGAAGCTTGCACTTCGTGTAAGCAAGTGAAACGTGGGAGATTATTGCTTTCATGAGAAAAGGACAAAGAATGGTGTAACATTTTTAACTTTTATTCTCTTAACACTGTCAGGTCTCTGTACAATGCCATTGAACTCTGTTTTCTTGCAGACTAATTTTACTTTCAGGTTTTAATTCTGAACAGACTACCTGCATGATAATGGAGAGTCTGAAGATTGGTGAAACATACCACTAAAACCTGAGCATGTAAAATGTAAATGTCTGATGGAGGTTTGCAATACGGAAAGATACCAAAGATGTAGAGAGTCCATTGTAAGGATTGAAAGAACTGAATTCAGCTGCTTGTAAAAATAGTTTGGGGATAGGGTATCACCAACAATTATATTTATATATATTTATACACACACACACACACAAATCAATCTCTCTCCCCTCCCTCCCCCCCTCCCTCCCCTCTCCNCTCTGTCTCCCTCCGTGTCTCTGTCTCTGTCTCCCTCCGTGTCTCTGTCTCTGTCTCCCTCCGTGTCTCTGTCTCTGTCTCCCTCCGTGTCTCTGTCTCTGTCTCCCTCCGTGTCTCTGTCTCTGTCTCCCTCCGTGTCTCTGTCTCTGTCTCCCTCCGTGTCTCTGTCTCTGTCTCCCTCCGTGTCTCTGTCTCTGTCTCCCTCCGTGTCTCTGTCTCTGTCTCCCTCCGTGTCTCTGTCTCTGTCTCCCTCCGTGTCTCTGTCTCTGTCTCCCTCCGTGTCTCTGTCTCTGTCTCCCTCCGTGTCTCTGTCTCTGTCTCCCTCCGTGTCTCTGTCTCTGTCTCCCTCCGTGTCTCTGTCTCTGTCTCCCTCCGTGTCTCTGTCTCTGTCTCCCTCCGTGTCTCTGTCTCTGTCTCCCTCCGTGTCTCTGTCTCTGTCTCCCTCCGTGTCTCTGTCTCTGTCTCCCTCCGTGTCTCTGTCTCTGTCTCCCTCCGTGTCTCTGTCTCTGTCTCCCTCCGTGTCTCTGTCTCTGTCTCCCTCCGTGTCTCTGTCTCTGTCTCCCTCCGTGTCTCTGTCTCTGTCTCCCTCCGTGTCTCTGTCTCTGTCTCCCTCCGTGTCTCTGTCTCTGTCTCCCTCCGTGTCTCTGTCTCTGTCTCCCTCCGTGTCTCTGTCTCTGTCTCCCTCCGTGTCTCTGTCTCTGTCTCCCTCCGTGTCTCTGTCTCTGTCTCCCTCCGTGTCTCTGTCTCTGTCTCCCTCCGTGTCTCTGTCTCTGTCTCCCTCCGTGTCTCTGTCTCTGTCTCTGTCTCCCTCCGTGTCTCTCTTTCTCTCTCAGTGTCTCTGTCTCTTTCTCTCTCTGTGTGTGTCTCTCTCTCTCTCTGTGTGCCTGCGTGTCTCTCTCTCTATCTATAAAAAGTAAGAATAGCTACTAATGATCCAAACGTGTGACTTCAGTCCTGTTGTCTCGACTGGTAAGTACGTCAGTTACTTTAGTTAAGTTTTTGATGTGGTCTGTGCAGCTGGTGCAGCCCGTGTGTGCAGGCCCGGCAGCCATCCCTTCACTAGAGGGCAGCATTTGATAAAATGTTCTCAAGCAGACATTTTCCCCGAGCTGTGAGGAAAATGCTCACAGATCACTTTAATAACACTTTCAACAGTGTTCTTTAGCGTAAGTTTCCAGTTCTCTTTGGTGGGCTGGAAGCTGGAACTTTGGCTTAAAGGATTTATTCATCTAATAAACATGAATTCGTTTTAGATGGATCTATTATTTCAGATTTGTAAAAATCACACCCTGCAACTTCTGTTTTCTATCTTTAGCCTTGTAAATATATGTTAATTAATATTTTAAATTCTTGCATGATTGTAAAAGAATAAAGCATGAATGGGCTCAGTTGTCTATTAGCCCTTTCCCCCGCCACATTCCTACCGGTTTTCAAGCAATCCTGTCAGTGTTACTACTTTATCCAGCAAAAATATCAGTTGCTAGTGAGTTTCAGAAGGCCTGTGTAGCAGCTGACTACCTGTGGAGTCCTATCATGGTATTAGAGGCAAGACATTCTCTTGTGGCAGCGTTGGTTCCCCAACGGTAGCTGCTTTGTAAGACTTTTCCAGAGCTTCCAGCCGTCTTGAATAGGCTAACAGCCCCACCTGGCTTCCTTGGTGCCAAGGACACAGGTGGCCAGGAGACAGCCTATCTGGACTGACTGACCAGGCAGGAATTATTAAAGAGGTGTGATTTGGCATTTAGGGTGAGATAAGGAGGTATTTTCTGAGTCATCAGTAGCCAAGAAACACCATTTGCTTCTCTGAACTAGGTGCATCAAATGAAAAGTGACTCCTGCCACCAAGCATTAAGGATCTATCTGAGGAGGCTATGTCACCCTTTGCTTTCTCTCTATCTATGGGGGAGGCAGAGATTGTTAAAAAGGGCAGTTTAGCTGACCTAAGACTTGAAATGCCTTCTGGAGGTGCACATCCACTAGTGAAAGCTTTTGAGTGATGAGACGTCTAATTCATATGTCTAAACCAGAGTTGCGTTAGCCTGGACTCCATAACCACATATGTCATTTTTAACAGTGATTCCAGTGTGTTTCCCTAGTGAACAAGAAGCAGATATGACCAGGGTTTGTACTGAAACCATTAGGTGTGCTGGAAAGTGCTTTGGTGGTTAAATGGGCTTCGCTTTCTTGCCAGGTTAAGCAGCACTGACTTAGGTGAACTCCTTGTAAATGACATCTCTGCTGGGATAGCTGTATGGGCAAGGGGAAAGCTGGATCCAGAGAACATGTGTAGGCAACCTGCAGCAAACATGCCAGGGGCACACCCAGCTCAGAAGCTGATCTATGGTTAATCACGTGGTGCCTCATAGTTCAGATACTGACTGCCAAGTGGGTGAAATTCTTATTTCCTATCTTAAAGTGTTAGTCTCCAGTGCAGCTTTAATGTTGCAGATATTCCTGTGTAGTTAACAAAACACAAGGATTAATCTGGATGACAGGAGATGTATAAATGGAATATTGTTATCTTTAGAAATACATCTTTCCCATCTCAGGTAAATCCAGAAGGCAGTTAAACATTTTCCTTCTATGACATTACCACAGATTTCACTTGGTTCTTCAAGAGTACTTAAGCAAAATAAATCCACCAGCCAAGCTGAAGAGTGATGTTTGTATCATTGTATGTGTGTTGTTTTTTTTGTGGGAATAAATTGTCAGAAGCTAGGCTTTATTCAACCCTCTAAGACAAATGAATCAGTGTGTCACTATGCTTCAGTTTTTTTGTTAATTGTTGTTAAATACCTCTCTTAATGTGTGCCTCTTTGTCTTGGCGGTTTTGCAAGTGTGTAGCCTGACAACTGGTTTGGAAACGTTTGGTGAACTCTCCTGTGTTAAATGCAGTGTCAGATACTTGCTTCCTAGATATCTGCTTCTTAGATACTTGCTTCTTCTGTCCTAATTGCATGTTTCTACCTAGTGAAGGGATGTCTCTGCTCAAGACATGCTGCTATGAAGGAAGAAGGATCATTCAACAAAATCTCCAGTCACTTTTTGTATATCCTGACTCATTAAACTTGCTGACTGGCAACTGAAACACTGTGGTGCCACTGAAAAGCATAGTAAACTCAGTGCTGTATGGTCTTCAACAGTAGAAAGCAAGAAAACCATTTGCTTTACATTTTAATCTTGGTAAGAGCACACAGGAGTGTCTGTTTTGTGGTGCTGGGAGAGTGTAGTTTCTATATGCACACCAAAGGGACAGGCACACAGACTTCTGCCTTCGTTTTATTTTAAATGGTTCATGAAGCTTGCTCTCAAGCTTCAAGTTGAACCTCCATGAACATGAGGTATGGGGCAAAGCTGTTCTAATAAAACAGGAACACTGAAAGTTTATGCCATCTTCTCTTCAATGCTTCCTGAGAAACACTTTGTCCTCTCTATGAGTGCTGTACAGAAAGAACTGTACTAAAATATAACCATCTGGCAGTACTGATGGTTGATGTAACTGAAAGAGCAAGGTGGCCAAAGGAAATTCGTTCCATAGAAAAGAGCAAGAGCCACATCTCTTGGCACCAAAGTCGCTGTGAACTAAATAATAATAGTTAGTGATACATTTTGGGCAGAGATTTATTGAACAGTAGCTGTGTCAGACTAAGGAGTGAAAACACTTCATTTTATTCCCAGTAGCATCTTCCTATTCCCAGACTTTTGGTGTCCTAGAAGAGTGTAAATGTAGCTGCTTAGAGCCAACACAAAAGATTTTTAAAAGACTGCTATTCTTGGTGCCTGTTCAAGAAAATTTAGCTAGTCCTTTATGCCATCTCCAGTGGAAGCTACTTGGTATCAAATAACTCAGTCCAAGAGCTTTCTGTCCTATTGTAAATTACCTGTAGTCAGGTACTGTGCTGCAGTGTGGTCAGCCAGGCAGTTACATCTCATCAACAAAGCAAAGAGAACAGTCTCAATCTCTTCACCAAGATGAGATAGATGAAAGTAGATTAGAACAAGTGCCCTACTCCTGCTTTATCTACCATGATCACCGTATGGTTGCTTCTCTGCCTTAGAAGGCAGGAAGCACTAGTATCCCTTCAGTCTAACACTCATCTTACATCCTTTAGGCCTTCTTTTATTTCACCTGGACTAGGGATAAATGAGACGCTTGCTAGGTGTGCAGATCCCATTGCCTTCCAAATAGGAATACAGGAGGTATGCAGCAACTCCCCAAAAGGAGGAGCTCCTACTGATCTTGTTCTCACCTTCTTGACTGGGGAGCCAGCTCACCTTCCTTCTCCCCAGCCACACAGAGCATTTCTTGAGGCTGCTGGCAAGGGCTGGCAGCTTCTAGACAACTTATCCATGGCACAACTCATGGCCAGACATCTCACTCAGGGATTACACTGGTAGTTATAAGTGGTGACCACTTTCCAGTTTGTTGTTATGGAGAAAGCTGGAAACAATATGGCCTTTCTGCACTGTCTGTGCCTTAATCAAGTCATACTGTTCAACTTAAAAAACAAACAAAAAAGTAAAACAACATAGGAGAGCAAAAGACATCAAGTTTGGTACTGTTTAGTTGTTGCTGTTTGTTTTTTCCTTTCTGGATGAAGTATTTAATTCAACCTTCCACTTAAACTTATCTGTACCAAAGATACACAATTGTTTTCCCCCTTTTTATTGCTTCTCACACTGTTTCCTGCAATGGGTTCTTGTTGCTGACAAGATGGCAATAGGCTTAACAAACCCTCAAACACATTAAAGAGCTCATTTGATCTTTTTCTAGAATTATAATGCTATAATTTCATAGCTTTTTACAGAGCATCACCAGCTCCCAGGAAGAAATATATGCAGAGGCAGCATTGACTAACTTTTCCTGGGAAATTCTTGGTGAGTACATCTGTGAATACAGTGGTAGGATGAGGCCTGAACACTCACCTCTCCTTATGAGGCAGCCTTTTCACTTACCGCAGCAGATTAACAGAAGAGGCAGATGCCAGTGACAAAGTGCCAATATTTGTTAACAGATGTGATCCTTGTAATGTAGCATGTGTTCTTAATTTGGCACTGCTTGACACCAGGAGGATCTCTGTAAATAAGGTGTCATTAGCTACATCCAATGGGCTTTCCTCCTAAACTGGTCTTTGGTTAGTATCCATACTCTGGTTGAAACTGGCATTCTACCTTGTGAATGGGCACTATGCCACCCTGACAGATGGGCCTGACAGTAGACCCAGCCAGGGAAACATTAAACTTGTCCAAGTTGAGTATTAGGGGCCAAACAGTCTATCCATAAATACAACGTGGGCAGATTTGTCTTGCTGTAATTGATGAAATGGATAGGCTGCGACTACCTGAACTCCTAGACGCATAAGGTTTCACACTGTCAGACTTTGCTTTGGTCCTTCACAGATTTTGGTTCTAGAAGAGCAAAGACTACTGCTAAAATGAAACAAAACAAAACAAAAACCAACAGGAAAAACCTTGCTTTTTGAAAGTAATTTCTATGTTTAGTGAGGAAAATATTGAGTGAGCCAGTAATGTTTCTTGTTAAGTAGGTTGATGCCAGTCTTCTGTTTATGTTGACTTCCAATTAAGTATTTAGGTGAAAATGTTTCACATGATATTTCCTTTCTCAGTTTAAAAATTAAAAAATGTTGAATAGGATGTTTTTCTGTCTCTGAATCTCTGGAGTAAAAATGAGGTTGGCTTCATCAGTGAGAAGTCAGCTGAGTTACTTGAGGAATTACTTGCTCTGATGTTTAAGAGGGGAAAACATAGATGCTTAAGTAATGCATATTTAAAGATTTAAAAGCATAAAAAGGTAGTTATAAGAATGTAAGAGTTTTATCTGTAAAAACATACTGTCACAATTGCTACTCATATAATTCCACTTAAATGCTTATCTTTACTTGCAGATAAAATTGGTTTATTGTTTTAGTTTGACTTAAAAGTGAGGAGAGTTCTGAAATATTTTCCCAGAACTTTTAATGCTCTCTATTTGGTAGAAATTGTAGCAGACATGACTCGGATGCTGAATGTCTTTCTGCAGCCAAGCAGACTTTCTTCTGATTTGTAGCAATACAGGTTATGAAGAAATGTCTTGCAAATGGCAAGACAACTCTCTAATAGGATCAGTGCAATTCTGGTATTTTTTATAAAGCTACAGTGTACTTTTTAGGGCAGTTTTGAATATCTACCTATCAGAAGAGAGTGAACAGTCAGATCTGTTTAAGTAAAAAAATCCTGGAAAATATTGCTACCTCGGTGGCAAAAGCAGGTGCTTCCCCTCTGAGAAGTGAGGGGTGCATCAAGAACTGTGGTCTGAACCTCTGGAGGGCCATCTTTGCTAGGTAGCAGAGGTTGTAAGGATAGCACATACACACACTGCTTTTGTCACCCAAACTCTGCAGTATGGGCACGTTTTCCTACCACTGGAGAATTCATGAGCTTCTGTAGCCTTTGATACAGATGCATACGGTAACTTGTTGCCAATTTTGTGCAATTAGGGCATACAAAATGGTTTCCCTGTTAGGAATGTTGCATGTGCTACGACACTAATTAGGGGTTTCTCTCCTTTACATGCATGCCTGTCTGCCATTAATATTAATGGCAATTTTGCCAAGCACAGGGAAGACAAGACCCATGTAACTGTGACTTAAACTTTTGTCTTGAAAATTCCATATATAGTTGTTCTTGGAACCTGCTGGCTTGCACTTTACTAAACCTACCTGGTGAAACTGGTAGTGTGTAAATGATGCAGTTACCTTTTTAAGGGAGCATTTTAATTAACTCTTCTATATTCTTTCCCTCTCTGTGCCTGTAGTTTGTTCCCGTGATTATATCAGAAGCTTTTCCAGTTATTACAAAAGCCATATTTAATGCATATTTTATTTTTTGTTTCCTATAATGATGCTTCTATGTAAACCAAACCAAAACACAAACCCCCACTCCTCAGTGACTTCAGTGGTTTTACACTTACTCCATGTTCTTGCAAGGAGGTGCATTATGCTGTCTCCTAACAGATAAAGTGAAAGAAACCTGTTTGTCTTTTCAGAGGAGAGATGAAGGCTATGGGATTTTAAAAATCTGCTGAAGTTGTTGATTTAGTGCAGATTAAGATGAAACCACTGCAGACACCCAAACAAGACAACTCCAAGGAGCGAAGATGAAGGAGGTCGGAGAGCTTTGGGCCTCCAGACCACTGCCAGGTGATTGCAGGAGTGAGCAGAGTAAAGCTGCAAGGCAGAGTGTGATGCAAAGCCATTCTTAGGAAGAATTTATTTTCTCCAGAAAACAGGAAGGCACTTAGCAGTCCCTTCTGCTCAAAATTAATTTAATATGGTCATTAAGGTACTGATTAATAGGATAAGTGATGTAGGCTGGGACAAGATCAGTCTCTGTCTCTTAGCAAAGACCACCAACGAAGATATGGTGTGTGTGTGTCAAGGACAGCAGATGAGGATGATTTATAGCTTGTGCTTTCATCTCTCAAATCTGTAATTTTTTTTTACCAAAACAGCCTTTAATTGCACATACAACAACTAAAGCTGTAGCTGATTGTACAGGTTCACTTTTAGGTTTTGACAGGCTGAACTTTGTTTGAACTGACTTTTGGGGGTACTTGAACAAATTTTTCAGTGCTCTGAATGGGTGAGACTATGAGTGAGTTATTCCAACTTCACAAGTCCTTATCTCATATAGCTGATCTAGAGGAGCTGAGAGGAGAACCATCATATAAACTAGAAAGCAGGGCTGAAATGAAATGAAAATTTGTAAGGTTTTGGATGTCAATGGGAGACTGAAGATCCGAGCGTCATTGTGTATTTGTTCAGGGAAAAGTGTTTGTGCTGTTTATACAACTTTTTCCATGCAAATTACTTTTCTGACTGGGCAAATCATGGGCTGCAGTATCTAAAAGCGTACTCTTTTTAAAATTATTATTAAAAAAATTAATTATATCAACTAAAACATTTCAAGTTCTGACTAGTAAGTCATCCCAAATATAAACGACAACAACTGTGGCAGCAGCTGGGTCCACCTGAAAGACAAGATCTACTGAAACAGAATAACAGTAGAAATAATTGCCCTTGCTCTCAGAGGAAGGGTTTAAATTTATTAACATCAAGATACTCTCTGATATTTCTCAGTGCTTCATTAATTCTTGAGGCTGAAAAGGCTGAAAAAGGAAAGAACATCTGCATTAAATGAGACCGTATAAATTACCCTCTAAAATGCACCTAAAAATGTAGTTGAAGGCATAGATCCCAAGGCCAGTTTGCTTTCCTCTTAATTTCTCTTCAATTATCTTTTTTCAAACTTGTAGAAAATTTAATTGGACCAGTTAATGTCTCTTACCAATATATTTGGGGATGGGGTTAGGAAGGGGTGGAAGGAATAAGAAAGTCATGTGTGTGGATACATAAATAGCTGAGAGAGGCGGAGAATAGTGAATGTACTATGGAACCCAAAAAAAAGCAGAAGACAGGCTAGTTATGATGTCCTAGAAATGTCATCAGAAATGGGCATGGATGTGAAATTCTGAGGGAGGAGTTTTATGATGAGATTAAATATCTTGAGCAGCTTCACATTGAGTTAATTGTAGTCTTACACCTTTGGCATGATGGTTTTGGGCAGTTTGTGTTTCAGTGAAGGAGATGAAATTAAAGCATTTACATTTGCTTATTTGGGTCAAAGAAATGATAGTTTCCAAATGTATAAGAGCCTTTCCAACAGTGATGTTTTTCATAAAGCTCTTCCTGGCCTGTGTATCATAGTGCATTGCAGAGTGGTTTTATGAGATGACTGAAGCTGCAAGGTTGAGCATCTTGCCTCAGCTATCCCAAGAAAGCGTTTTACAAACCAGAGTGCTTCCTTACACTACTGGTAACAGTGGAAGAAAACAGAATAGATCTATGTCCTGTTCCAAACAGTAAGGAAAGTTCATTGTGTGCTTCAGGCATTCATTTGAGGAATGCTTGATTCTGCTTGCCTTTGCTCCCTGACATGAAGTGGGCCACAAAATTGTGTGAAATTGTTTCTCCTCAGTTTTGGTGTACTGACTTAAAGAAGATTCAGGGCAGTACAGAACTGTGTTTTCCCTCTACAAAACCTGACTTTTGTTCTTTCCCCCTGCCCTGCACCGAGTGTGTCTACGTAGTTGATGCAGGGATGATAGCAGTGCAGCGGGTGGTTGGCATGCCTAAGAACTGCAGTGAAGATGAGGTGTCACAGCATTTCAGTATGAATTGGCAAAGCCCGCAAGGATCCTGCATTGCTCTTTATTTGCTTGTTGAGTCTTATGCTACAATTGAAGTATGGTTTGGGTTTTTTTTTGTTTTTTGGTTTTTTTTCTTTCTCAGTTGAAAAGAATCTTGGTGATTTTGGTGGGAGTATTTTTGCTAACAGTTGCTCTTGCAGACAAGGAACAAAGCACTTAACCAGGAAGGGGAAGATCCAGAGTTGGAGAAACAAGGAAACAAGTCACTCAGTCCTGGTGTGAGTTTCTGAACAAATGCCGTGGAGAAGATAAATCGAGCTCAACAAAACATTAGATTAAACTCATTAGTAATTAAAAACAACAACAGCTGCAGACTAAAGAAAAATGCTAGAGATCTGAAAAGCTTTGCCATTAAAATGTATAGACACTGACCCTCTTTAAATTCATAGAGAATGCTCTTTACTTAGCTATAAAGGTTTAATGTAACTTAGCAGATCTGAGTTACTTCAGGAGAGCTTTAATGCTTGGCAGGTCTCTACATTTTATTTATGATATCAAAGCTGCAACTCAGATTTTTACTCAGTCGAAGACATAAAAGAGATTCAGAAGTCATCCAAATCATCTTGTAATTAATGTTACCATGCACGCCCAAGACATTAAAATGTTAACAGTGTTAGAATCGTGTGCTTTGGAATACAGAGTGAGGGCTTTATTAGAGAGAAATACACTGCAGATGTCATCCACCCTAATTGAGGACATTGGGTTGCCTGCTGCTTGTTCTTATCAGTGGTTCAGAGATTTTTTTTTTTTTAATTAATTCATTTTCCTTACTGCTAGAATCTGCTCTCATTATTAGTCTATCTTGTCACTCATTTGCATTTCAAGTGCTGGGACTGTGGGGTACCAGCTAGCTGCCTTAGAAGAACACTTCAAGGGGTTACTCTATCAAATAGCAGCACAGTATCACAGTGAATTTGACATCTGGGTTATTTTATTCCCAGATGCTCCATGGTGTCATTAGCAGGATTAATCTTAGCTTTAATTTCATAATGATTCTTATTCTAATATATGTGAATGAACACAAAGTCTCTTGACTCATTATCACCAATTTACCCAAGATATGTAATCAGGCTCTTACATTCACCAACATTTATTTTTGCTAATACATCTAAAATTGTAGATTAAGCAAATACAGTTAGTTCCAGCTGAGTGAATGCCTAGTGATGTAGCAATGTAGTATTTATGTTTTAATTAAAGTATATTAATGGTAGCATCTTTTAACTACATGCTGATCAAAATCTTGGTTTTGAAAACAATATATTTGTCATCCAAGTGATATCAACTCGTGAATTTAATTACAGCACCTTTTTCTGTCTATTTAATATTTGCAACCATTTAGAAATGAATAAAACTCTCATTTTATAGTATAATTTTAACCTTTAAAGATCGGGGCAGAGCATTTTATTCTTAAGAAAAATCCCTTGACTCCCAAAGCAAACAGAATTTAATTTTTCAAGTTAAATGAAAAATTAAACCTAAATACATCTTATACTGAAATTTTTTAATTTTAATTCCTGTTTGAGGTTGAACTGTAATATGGAATGCAGTTTATTTTTACTGTTAAGCAGACACATATGATTCACCTCCACATCATACAGGGTTTCAAACTGTATTGAATTTTTAAATTGCAAGGAGAAAGCAAAATGTAAAAATCCTATGCACTTTTTTGCGGTGTTGGACTAAGTTTTTCATTTACCAGCTGTTGTAGCACAGCAGTAAGTAGTGGTTCATTATTGATGGATAAAATGTTCAAACATTTAAAGAAATGAAAGTCAGCTTTGAATTTTTAATTAATTAATTGAAAGTACTGCAAATGCCAGCTTGTTAATTGCTTTGCACCTGCAAGCCAACACAGGTTTTATGCACTCTTTCTTTGAATATTAATTTTTTTGCATGTCTTCATAATGCTTGGAAAGTCTCCCCTGCAAACATATTAGTAAAGAGTAAATATTGAATCTAAGACAAAACTCACGGTTTCATCTTTCACTGTACACAGAATAGGATTTAAAGGAGGATTTAGATTTCCAAGGCTTCTAATTAAGTAGTGATAATCAGGCTTTCTGCTGAGGGTCACTTCCTGGGAGTAATTTGAGTTATTAAAATGCATGTTTTTATTTGTTCTGCTTTGCGAGCTAAAACTGATCCCTTTTAATATAGCAGCAAATATGCAAATTGGTGTTTCATTATATTATGCAATTTATGGCAATCTTCTCTAATTTACTGAAAGGGCAAGAGCCTGACCTTGTCATTCAATTTTTTTTTCTTTTTTTTTTTTTTTTCCTTTTCCCCCTGGTAAGCTAAACTAATTATATAGATCTTTTTATGAAACTCTGAAAGTATGCAGTACAGTAAAAAATGTGACAAATTTACCTTGATCATTCATCAAGATGGCCTTCAATTTTGCTTGAATCCTCCTGCAGGGTGATGGATAATTTAAACTTACATATGGGAGCCAATTTGTTCCAAGGTTTGAAAATGGCTTCCTCCTTCTTTCTTTTCTTTTCTTTTCTTTTCTTTTTTTTTTTTTAAATCCCCAGAAACACTGGAAAGAGCATCTGAAATCATCAAAATAATAAATGTCAGAATTTGAGCTATGGACTAAAAAAAGTTCATTAAAAATACTTACATGATGTATTATGAAATGATTTTTTCTTTGTACTATCCTTCAATACAACTTTTCAGCCATGTTTTTATTAGTGGTATAATCTGCGTTTTCACTTTTAACAACTTTTCTATAGATTGAAGAAGAAACTCATTCTTTAAGCTCCTTTTGGATGCCTTCACCAATGTGTGAAGGAAGTTCTCTGTCAAAATCAGGAAAACATGGCCTAGTCTTCAGACTGTCAGGGAAGTTCTATGATTGCTTCTTTTTCAGTAAATACACCTTCCTTGCCAACCCTCAGACTGATCAGTTCTCTCAGTCCCAACAGCATTCTTTTGACTCTTTCTCCTGCTCCGTAACAACCTAGACTCAGCAGACCATTTTGCCAGATTTTATAGTTTGGCTAATGAGACTGATCTAAGTGATGTGACTGGACCTTGGAGTCTGGGTTGATGAAAAGCTCAACACGAGCCTGCAGTGTGCACATGCAGTTCAGACAGCCAACCGAGTCCTAGGCTGCATCAAGAGCAGTGTGGCCAGAAGGGCAAGGGAGGGGATTCTGCCCATTTACTCTGCTCTCGTCAGACCCCACCTTGAGTACTGTGTGCAGTTCTGGAGCCCCCAGCACAGGAAGGACATGGAAGTGTTGGAGCGGGTCCAGAGGAGGGCCACAAAGATGATCAGAGGGCTGGAGCAGCTCTCCTATGAGGACAGGCTGAGAGAGTTGGGGCTCTTCAGCCTGGCGAAGAGAAGGCTTCGAGGGGACCTGATAGTAGCCTTCCAGTATCTGAAGGGGGCCTACAGGGAGGCTGGGGAGGGATTATTTACAAGGTCTTGCGATAACTGGACAAGGGGCAATGAGTTTAAACTGGCAGAGGGCAGATTTAGACTGGATGTTAGGAGAAAGTTCTTTCCAGTGAGGGTGATGAGACACTGGCACAGGTTGCCCAGGGAGGTTGTGGCTGCTCCCTCCCTGGAGGTGTTCAAGGCCAGGTTGGACGAGGCTTGAGTAACCTGTCCTAGTGGGAGGTGTCACTGCCTATGGCAGGGGGTTGGAACTAGATGATCCTTGAGGTCCCTTCCAACCTTACCATTCTATGATTCTATGGTTCTGTGACCAGGAGTGATGTAGGAACAAACATTGTAAGTATTAAAATTGAAAGCATTCCAACGGGTGCAGTCTCAAGAGTACAGCTGGTTAGTAACCCTCAACTGAGGCAGGAATGGGAATATTTGGCTTGTTTCCAACAGATGTTTATGCCATTTGTTCTTAAAAAAAAACTTCAATGAAAGGTTTCACATCTCTAATGCACACTCTTTATTCCCTAAACTTAGTGGGTTTGTTTGTTTGTTTTCTACATTGCAATTCTGCCTGATTCCTTCCTTCAGATTGTGCAAAGACCAACTGGTTGGCTTCCTTACACTGGAAGAGAATACCTAGGGCACAGAATTAGAAAGTTGTTCTCCACTGATTTAATTTGTGAAGGTGAATACAATTTCCCCTTGATCACAATGACGATTATAACACAGAAGTAATCACTTCCACTAATACAAAATCTCCTGCTCATGTTTCAACACAAAATGTGTTTGTTACGAATATGAGTCCTTAACACTATGTATCAGCTAGAAAACAGAGAGTGTGTTTGAACGCTCCTCTCTTCGCAGAGGCTTAGACTGTAAGCTAAAGCAGCAATGTTCATTGCCATTGGTAGTTGGCGCTCACTCTTTATTTGTAGCAATGATCTAGCTTCTTGAGAAAAAATGTTCTAGGTTATGATGTGCATTCTGCACAATGGCCAGTGAAATTAGTCATCAGGTTGCAGATTCATCCTTTGCTTTGCAGAGTGAGGAGCATCAGTGTATCCACAGCAGCTTTGGCTTCTCCAGGTCTGGTGAATTTAGTTCTCCATTTTTTAAAGGGTATTCTAGAAGATCAAGCATTTGTGTTTATATTAGAAGGCAATGCTCAAACTGTGACAGAAAACTTAAGCTATGAAACAGTTTTTCAAAGTGGATTTCTTTGTCTTTTTGGAAATGAGGATGAACAATTGCTATCTTCTGACAAGGTGGTGCATTTTGGTGATGTCAAATCTGACTAGAGAGATGGAAATCCTTTATAGTGAACAATAAATTAGTCTGTTAATTGCTTAATTCCCAGACACATAAAAGAGTCCTGCAAGTGTTGGCAGAGCAACTGAGTAACTCCTAGGTTCAGGCTTTTTAGTACCATTATCTTATAATTGCTTATTGGCACAGAGTTCTGCTGGCTGTTCCCCAGTGGGGTCAGCAGTATGTGTTTCTGAGTGGCAAGGATTCCTAGGCAGTGATTTATGCAGTGTTTTTGATAGATTTAAAAAAAAAAAAAAAGGCAGTAAGAGTTTATTAGCAGAGTATCATTGTTGAGGGGGAGGAGGGGAACTGGAGCACACGAATTCCCTTGCCAACAAATGAAAAGACTAAAACTGGAATAAGAAGAGTGGCAATTCAAAGAGAGTCATTTACTCTAGTTAGATGGTGGAAATATTTGCTCATCTTTGGCAGGTTTCTCATTTTGCTCTTGTTTGTTTGTTTGTTTTGTTAGTGACTCTGTCAGGAGAAAGGTATCGCTAACTAGAGGAGAAGATTAGCAGTGTGTTTAAATGTTTCATTGTAATGTCCCTTCCTAAGCGAACTTTCATTTAATGTTTAAAGGGCTCAAAATGCTAAGTACTCATCAATAAAACAGCATAGTTTTAACTTCTAATTAAGTTTTAACTTTGAATACTCACAGATGTCAAAGCTACTATTCTCATTAGTGTCTTTCCGTTGTTGCTGTTATTTAGCAATTAGCTAACTTAATCTTGCTCCCCCAGTTAATCAGGATGCTCCTAGAGGTTGCAGAGTATGTTCTGAAATGATCAACACTCCAAGGTAGGCATGCTAAATCAGGTTAGTACAGAACTTGTCTCCTGCTCTGGGTAACTTGTATTAAGAAATCCAGTTTTATGTTAAAATGAAGCTACCCATTGCCAGGGGTTTTATAATTGTGTTTCCCTCTGTGTGTTACTCTTTCTCCTCCTGAACTTGTTTATTTTAGTAGTATTTTGGAAGGTCCAGAATTACTGGCAGAATTCATATTAATATGGTGTTATTAGAAAAGACAGACGTTTAATTGGCAACTGTTAACACAAAATGCGTTGGCAATGTCTTGAACAGAACGATAGTGTTTAATCATTTTCATCATTACACTGATGTTGTTTGCAATGTTGTTTGCTAGGGATTTGTTGTATATTTTTATGACAAGTTCTTAATTTAAGGGTTTATAACTTAACTGTAAAATATATGCTCCATACTGAAACACGGCATACAAATTCTGAATGTAGAACTGAGTGTTGTTTCTATTTTACAACAAGTTCTGTGTGAGCATTTAATAGATATGAACTGAAATGAAATGACATTTTCTGTGGAGATCATTTTGTTATTTTCTTTGTTTAATGACCCTGCCCCAAAATGCACACTGCAGAACAAAGGAAAAAAAGCTTAACTTAATATTAAAGTTTCAGAGTGATTTGCCTCTAAAACAGAGGGGTTTTTTTAACTTTTCTGAAGAGAATTTTACAAAATTTGAAAGGTCAGGGATTGTTGCAAAGAAAGCCTCTTCTGCTCTGAGCATTCCTTTGCAAAGTACAGATTCCCTGTAGTTAAAAAAAAAATAAATTAAAAATTAGTGTAGAACACCAAAAGGTGAAGCTATTTTACAGAACTGCTGGTTATCAAAAAGAACCAAACAGTATTTGTTGCCTATAAATATATAGCAGAATCTCAGAAAAAATGAAAATCCCATGAATCCCATTAAGTCCATTAGTCTGATGTAGTGCAACAGAGAAAGGAAGTGGGACTTTGCAAGAAAGAAATCAGGACTTCACTGCCAAGAGCCATGTATTCGTCTGGGACCCTGGCACCCTAATTTCACTGGGCCAAGTGGCTTCAAAGTGAAATGACATGTCTCTGTGTAGAGCCTTTTAACACAATGGTCAGTAAGGACTAGAGAGTACTGATGTACCTTCCAGATAACTCTTTATCAGTCAGCTTTGGTGAAAGCATTGTTAGGTACAAAACATTAGATAACTGGTACTGTACTGATGTGTACTGTGAGTGCCCACTGTGTGGTCCTGTATCGCAGGATTCTGGTTTCCTGTTTGATTTTGACAGTTTTCTCTACTTGTGAGCCAGCAGATAGGAGGACAAAATCTGGCCGTCTCCATGATGTTAAGAGTTACAGAAGAACGGCAAATCGCCACTTCACTGAAAAGTTTGATGCTTTGGAAACCAAACTAAATATTTGTTCATTGCTGTGGAACAGTACTGAGGAGTGTGGGTTGCTGTGGCTGCAGCTGGTTCCCTACTCAGCATCACCAGAACCTCAGCAGGGTAAAGCTGCGGAGCTGATTTGCACTATCTGTAAGGCCCACAAGCCTGTCTCTCATGAGCCTCCCTGGGAAATCAGCAGGCTTTAAGAAGGGAAGTGATACTTAGCTTTGTGTGCAAGTGCTGGTCTGAACCTAAATGTGACATGTGGCAACAATCCTATCCATGGTGTTCCAGTTGGTGCATGGTGCTGGCAAACGCTGTATTGTACTATGAAATGAGTTCTGTGCTTTTCCTTCATGCTGAAGAAGTTTATGAGAGTTGAATGCTATAAAGTCACCACTGCTGTGTTCTTTAAGGACATAAATCCTAAAAAGGGAAAACCTATAAGCTTCTGGAGTTGAAGCTTATTGTTCATGGAAACATAGAAATTTAAAAGTGACAAATTGGAACTTTTTCTTCCAGAAGTGAATTCACACAGAAATGCTTCTTTCCTTCCTTTGTTGGTACTTGCCACTGTATTCTTTGTTCCTACTTGTAGGCTATTTGCCCTCTGTGGCAGGGGCCATCATCTTCTGTGTATTTCATTAGTCCAGACTGTTAAATTTGGGCTCTTGGAAGAAGGAGAAAATTCAAGGGAAAACAAACAAACAAACGTTTTCAAGGTCATGGGAACAATAGAGAGCACTGGGATCCAGCTCTTAAGAACACAGTCTGCAGCTGATGACAACTGATTTAATTCCTTCCTGACATTAACAGTGCTTAGTAGACTTTGCTGAGGTTTCACCCATTAAGGCTTTAAAAATAATTAAACATACAGAACATAAATGTTGCTACATGGTATTTGCATTCAAAGCTCTGGACTATTTTCTCACCAGGCAACAAGGACTGGAAACCTGGGGTTTTTGGGGAAGAAAATCAAATTGTTTGCTCACCCACATGGACCAACCAGTGCCCGTTCCTCTGAACATGCCCCATACCTGCAGTCATTGCTGAGGAGTTTGTGATTGCTCCATGGGAGAATGGGTAGCTTGTAGGAGCCTGTGCTGCCCTTTTGACACCTGCAGAAGTGGAGTCAAGAGCTAGTCTCACCTGCTGGAATCCTTTCTGGTCTGCAGGGTATTGTGGATCTTTGCTGTTCTGCAGGGTATTGTGGGAAGGTCATCAGCAGTGATTTTGGGATGGATTTCCAGGTGTGTTGATGTGATGGCAGCACACAGTAACAGCATGGCCCTGCTCCTGTCTGGAATTTTCTAGGTTCAAATGTGTTGCCAAGGCTACTAGAAAGTGTGGACCCTGCTGCATAACCCTGCCCAGATGCAATCCAGTTCTCTGGAGATGTATTTCGCCTGTATGATCTTGAAGCCCTGGACAAGTTTATGAATTCCTTGAATTTCACTAGTGTAAAGATTCTAGGTCAAAAATGAGGTAGGAGTATTTCCAACAGATCCCTTCCTGAATTGTAGAGTTGGACAGACTTTCTCCTTTCTATTTTAGAGATGTTCCTCCTCTTCTTTCCTCCCAGTGGCTTTCCTACTCCATCTCTTGTAGCATGTTTGTCTGCTGCACTGAATACTCTTTGTTAGTCCAGAGTCCAGTCTTTTAATTCTTGCTTCCCTCCTTTCATTTAGGTAATGAAAGAAGAAGTGGGAGTCTGAAGTTACAAAGCATTCAGGACACAAAGCACTTCAAATTTAAACACATCTGGGAAGACTTTTTAAAAAACCAAAAAGAATAAAAATCAAGAATGAAAAATGTAAGAAAGGACACATCCTAATAAAACCTAGGCTTATACTCTTATTTTTCCCACATTATACCTTACTCTTTCAGGGGGTGGGTGAGGAAAGTTTACTACATTTGGCATGAAGAGTGACAGTCCTGTAGCAAAGCAGTTCAGTGCTGGAGAGTTTGCAGGCAGAATTCAATAGCACAAAGGTTTTCAGAAACTATTTTTTATTTTTTTGTTCTCCCCCCCTCACCCCTCCTTTTTTTTTTTCTACAGCAACGATTCCTAGCCATTCATCATAAAGCACTAAAAATCAAAGAGCAATATTCACGAGCCTCCTAGTACAGTATGTTAAACCCTGATAACTGTCAGGAGGAGGCTGTCTGAAAGGAAAGAGCCAGGTAGCAGTACAGAAAACAAAAAACACATTGAGAGAAAAAGTACTGAAGAATAAAAGAAGAGAAAATGTGCTAAGCAAAAGGGGCCAAGCAGTACTCCTGCATTGTATTTGCCATGCTACCGTCTTGTTAACGAGAGATATATTACGCTAGTGTAAAATGTGACTTCTGGAGTTCTCTGTTTTCACAGAACCCTGGAGTGACCATGTATGCCAGTGGTAGAGACTGTTCTTACAAATTGCTCTACTGGATCCAGAAATATGTTAGTTTGAATTTATTCAGCTAATGTTTTATGCGAACATCTTTCAGCCTAGGGCTTGCCTGTGAACAGTTTGCTGTGAAGATTTGATATTCTGAATGTGAACAGTTTTCAGCAGATGCATAGGATGTTCAGAGTATGCTTTTGTTCTCTGTCTGGAATATCATAAGTCTTGGTATCAGATTTTAAGATGTACACTCAGTTATAAAATCAGAACTCCTGTTCAATGGACATTTTCTTGTATTCTTTTAACACTGTGCTTTCGTGAGAAGCTGTCATAGTACAGATCTGGAATTTGTTTCAATAATAAGCAGGAGGTGTTTTATTTTTTTAATTCCACTTTCCCACCCCCCCACCCCCCTCAGCTTCAGTGAATATTTATAAGGTGTCTTCTGCAGAATATTCCTAATTCCAATCTTGGCACTGTTGAGGGTAGATAGCTGGTAGTACATTAAAGGGAACAGAGCTTCACCATAGGCCTCCCAAAAGAGCACATCTCTGATCTGCTTCGTGGACTCCCATCAGATCTCCATGAAGGGCAACTCTTCCTGTGTTTTTCCTTTTCACTGTTCCATCTAATCCGGAGATACTTCCATCTGCTTTCTGTATTTCAAAGGAGTATTAGGAACAAATAAAATGCATATGTACATGCATTTAAAAGATTAAAAAGGAACTGTCTTGACAAGTGCAAAAAGTCCCCATACCACTTTGAAAATGAACTGAGATTTCTGTGATAAATAAAAATTGAACCCATTGTTACAGATAATAAATTCTACTGGGTGGGGTTGTTTTTTTTTATTGTTGGTTTTTTTGAGGTTTTTTTTTGTTTGTTTGGTTGGGGTTTTTTTGGGTGTCCCATAGCCACCAAAAATAGAGAGCAATCTCTAGAAACACTTCGAGATTTATGCCTCCCTCTTTAATTAAAAGTGTGTCAAGATATCCTCACCATATCAGTATTAATCATGGAAACTGCTGGAAAGATGAAGAGTTGTAGCTGTTTCAGAAATCTTGATTGCCTCTTCACAGATGATATTCAGAGAATTTGTGAGAATAAGCCAGTTTTGATATCCTCTTGTCAGTCTAGATTCTTTCTACTCTCTGGGACTCTAAGAACACTATTGCTTAGTGGGAATGTTTTTGCTCGATGTCTATTCTGATGATTAACTTCTCTCATGTCTCCAGTCACTGCATGTGTCAGTGTCTATCTAGTTATGAGAATGTGAAAAGTTTCTTTCCAACCTAGGATCATTTTATTTCTTAAACCAGATAGTGAGAATCATCCTCTGCTTTTCTGGGAGATAATACTGCTTTTAAAACAAGCTCATCATCCACTAATCCATTTTCAAACCCTGTTAGGCAATCTGGGTTAAGTAGAGTATAACAGAGTTATCCTGCTGGATTGATTGTGTAGAGTTAGATCTTTTACATGTGGGGAGCTCAAGACCCCAGGGTCTAATAGTAAGGCTGCCTTCTCCATGAATAATTTATTGAATCTGTAAAGACTATGTTCTATTACAAAATGTAGATTGGATGGAGAGGGCTGATTTTAGGGGGAAGACGGTGTTTAAGGTTCTGAAAAACTTTCACAGCCAAACCTGAAACACGACCAAACAAAACTGGAATTAAATTTACAAAAGTTGTTTAAATCTGGAGTAAACTGGACTTAACTTTTCCATAGTTATTATTCTCTAGCAGATCTTTATTTATTATTTAGAAGCAAACAAGTTCCTGTTCTTTTGCTCAGTTGGATTTTGCTGGTACTGAGCCTGTATTTGAATCCCAGTTCTGGTTTGGTATCATATCTCCTGCTTAGGCCTTGCCTAAGTGTTGTCCCTGTGGCCTCTTCCATATTATAGTTATTTGCAATTGTGTTTGCCCGTTGTAACTCTTGAAGAATATCTAGTGTTCTTATAATCCTAGAAAGTTTTGAATTGGAAGGGATCTTAAAAAGGTCACCTAAATCTGAGTTTCTTAATAGGAAAAATTCAATTCATGTAAGCACTAAAATTGTTTGGAGAAAAAAAATAATCTGTAAATCTATAATATTTTTCTGTTGTGATTATAAAATACAAGAAAAAGAGCAAACAAAACAGGATAAATGTTGCATATAAACACTGAAGGTATCACTCGGGTTTTCAGAAAGTCAAGTATAGGTAAAACTCAAACAAGTCTCTGTCTTCCAAAGAAGTAAATGTTCTTCTACCCTAAGAGATTCTGAGCATAGCAGGGTTGTACAGTGGTCAGGAAAAACAAGGGGCAGAATTCAGCTCAGAAGAGATTAATTTTCTCAATTTACTCTAGTAATCTTGCAAGTAAGGAGTAAGGATGATTGCTCACGTTCATTATGCGTTTCCTCTCTATCTGAAACAGGTGCAACTGGATGAATCCAAGAAAAAAAAGAACACTTGAATTCTTGTATTCGTAGTGTTTTAAACAATGCAGAAAATAGTTGTTCTTTATGCTGGTTTGCTTGTCTTTCTCTGCTTATGCAGGGGGAATGTAAAATGAATGCAAGGATCTTGTTCTTTGTTTCCTACCATACTCCCTGTTTGCAGTCTTTTCCTTCCCTCCAGGGCACCTCTATTAGGTGTTTCTACAGCTCTCACTCTCACAGGTTCATCCTGGTAGTGTGAACAGCTGGATGGCAAATACATTTCCCATTCTGCCTTTGGATGTTCCAAACCCTTTAATAAATGAAGGAGAGAAACTGTTTTGCCAGATCAAGACCAGGGCCTCTTCCACATCTCATGTTAATATTTTTAATCTCAAGTCTGTTGGTTACTCTAAAGCAGATCTCTTTGCCAGCCTTTCTTGCTGGGCTACTTGGCTTTATATACTTAAAAATATGTATGAAAATAGAAGCCTCAACATTATTCTTGTGCTTCCAGAGCAAGTTTGCAGAAGGATATTCTTGTATGGCCTTTCTCTCTGGGTTTATCCAGAAACTTCCTTGTTGCTTCTAATTCTGATTATTTTATTTCTGCAAGATCCTGCTGTGACGAGTATGGAAGGTTTAAGCAGGTGCAGATGTGCTTCTTGGTGCCAGGCACATGACCTTTTCAATTCCCTGCTGTACCCTAACCATGTTACAAAGAAACACTGGCTTCTCTCTTTAAATTTAGGTTTCCACTTCTGCACTCTGAATAAGACAACTGCTTAGCCAGAATCTGTGTTTAAGAGAAACAAGACTTGTTCCTCAAAAATTATTTCCTTTATATCCCTTTTAAAGATATCACCTGCAAATACTTTTGAAACACCAGGAGCAGCGTTGGTCAGTATATGAAACAACTCTGCCTTTATCAAAGACGAAAATTGCAATGACTTCTGAAGAAAAACAAAATTGCAACAGTGGAGTTACCATATTCTTAAATCTCAACATCTTTCTTTAATGACAAGTTGCCTTGTTTTGAGAGTTTATTTTAAAAACTAATTACAGTTTTTATACATCACAGTGTGTGCACAGTGTGTGCAAGTATTCCATTCATGAGTAATGTCACAGCTGCTTTAACTGTAACTTACCTCCTTTATCGCTTGGTTTTCTGTCTTTTCCTGGTAGCATTTCTTATTCATCCTATTCCTTCTCATTTTTGTTCTCAAAAGATGCAAGTGTTTTTTCCTTAGGCTCTGTAATATATGTGAAGTGATGAACACTTAACATGAAGTGATGAACACTTAACATTATTTCTAGGACTATGTATATGAAAAAGTCTGGTTTGAGCTTCTGATCAAGTAGCAGTATTTTCTCCTTAATTCATAGTAACTTAAAAGTATTTTCTTAAACTTGACGAAACAAGCAGATGAGGAATTTTTTTAAAGTTATGCTTGAGCAAGGATATAAAAATAGGACATTCCTGATGTGATTTGGTTTATAAACGTAACATTGGCTGAGATATCCGGGAAATATGTTTAAGTCATTTACCCAGGAGATTCTTCACACAAAGTATCTTTGACTCAGTTTACTAGTCAATTGCTAGCATCAGGATTAAAAATTTACAAACTTCAAATATGGACATATTAAAAAATACTAGACTTAAAAGATACTAGAATCATGACTAGGGCCAGAGAAGATACTGCTTCATCCAGGACAAGATGTCAGGAAAAGGCAGGAGCTCATGAATGAAAGACGCAACTGAGTGTAGTTCAAAGGAAGTTTGACTGCCATCGCAGGTGAAAGGTTCCTCTTGTCTGTGAACAAGAGGAAGTTCCTCTTGTCTGTGAGCTGAGTTCCTCTTGTCTGTGAAGAAGGCAGATTGCCCCAGATCCATCTACATTTCTCCTATGGTGAAGATGTACACCTGGAGTCCTAAGCACAGCAAGATGTAGGAGCCAGTCTCCCTCAGATATCTGACTTGACTTTGGAATTATTGAATTTATTGTAAAATAAATAGTTATTAATGCGGTAGTGGGAAACAGAAAGACAGATGTTAAAACAACCTTCCCTTCCCTCTTTCCCAGGCTCAGTTTCACTCCAGATTTGTCTGCATCCACCCTGAACTGTTCAGTGGCGATGGGGGTTGCAATCAGTCCATCACAGTTCTTCCCTGCTTTGTCTTCCTGCTTGCACCTTTCCTCTGCTCCAGAGTGAGCTCTCCAGGGGCTGCAGTCCTGCCAGGGGTCTGTCTGCTCCAGCTCCATCAAAGACTGCAGTGGGTATCTGTACCACTTCCTCTCACCTTGGTGATCTCTCTGTTGTTTCTCTTTCTGTTCAGTCTTCTCTCCAGTGGGCATTTTCTGCCCTTTCATTACACGTGTTTTCCCAGAGGTGCCCCACATGTGGCTGCTGGGTCAGCACTGCTTTGTGGTGGGTCAGCTGGAGCTGGCTGGAACTGTCTGTGTCTGGCACAGAGCAACCCCAACCGCTTCTCACAGAGGTTGTCCCCACTGCCCCTGCCAGTGCTGGGCCACCAATATGTAGGCCCAGACTAGTGATAGAGTTTTTTAACAGTTCATATGTGAATAGCAAGCTTCATTTTTTTCAGAGGAGCCCCTAGCAAGCCAAGTGCAAAGTCCTAATACCTTTTTCTTTTCCAAAGGAGGACCGAGTTTCCCGCTGTAAGAACTGTTTCAGCAGGGACAGGTAGCTCATGTTAAATTTAACTGTAACCTGCTAAATATATGCTAATGCTTTGCTTTCGATGTATGAGCATTCATGCCTCTTACCCATTGGTGCTAATTATCTAACATACATTACCATAACGCTGGAATTGCATGAGGTATGTTAGTGCTTCCTAAACTTTATTTCAGACAACTTTCCGGCTCATTCATTAGTAGGTAATTCTATAGCTCCCGGACACAGCTCACACAGTGTAACGTGGCTCCTTCAGTTTTCTCTACAAAAATGACAAGATGCAGGCCAGCTGGTCCCCCACTGCTTGCTCTGGTGAAATGGTATTCCCATCACAACTCCTGCTGTAATCACTTCTACTAATCTTGCTCTCTCTTCTTCCCACGTAGATTCTCCAGATCATTACACAGGTTAGCTCTCCCCTGCCTGCCCACCAGTCACAGGATTCAAACAACGAGGCTCACATTATGCTGCGAATAAATGGAGATAAACAGCAAACCCAAGGAGACAAATAAGATGAATACCTTGAAAAGGAACCATAAGTGAAATGGGATGTGACAGGCTCAGGAAGATGAGAGGGAACGATTTCCTGGAATGCAGCAGCAATTTTGTGCCAGCAGCAATGCGCTAGCTGTACTTGACCTTCAGTAACCTTTATCCCTGCCTCCTCCTGCTGCTCCTACAGCTTCTCAGCTTGATTCTCCTCCTTTGCTGCTGCTCTTGTGGTTTCCCTGGTCAGACTCTTTACCCAAGAGGTACAGGCACTGTGTTCTGAAATCAGTCACTCCCTGCAAAGGTGCTGCAATCTGTGTATTTCCCCACGCCTCCCTGGAGTAGGATGCAGCCTGCGGCCTCTGTGGTGGCATGCAGAGGAAAGTCCTCTGTGTGTCTTCCTGACAGCTTTGACCTGACATTGTCACTTGTGGAAATTAATGTCCAACAGCAACAGAAAAATCCCTCAGGGAAAAAATGCTCAGAACTTTTTCTTGAGACCTTCCAAGGAGATGTTCTTTGTTGGATTTGGCTGGGAATTTTGTGGCAAAATGGGTTTTCCCCTGGAAGGTGTCGATTCCTTGAAATCAAAGCAGTTAAAAGAAAAGAATAAATGGCAGTATCTGCTTGGAAGATGCTTCCTAAGGTTTAAGCACTTGAAATGAGGCAGAAATTACATGTCTTTTAGAAAATAAAATAAACCAGAAATATTTTTTAAATTATAAAATTGGAGAGTTTCCACTGACATGTCTTGTTTTGCTGTTCATGACTCTTGTGCTCTTTTTTTCAGTTTTACCTCTGTCTCAGGTCAGAGTTGGGACAAGGGGAGGAAATTGTGGAAATAATTGAGAGGACATGAATTTGACCCTCACCTTGGTCTTGTTCTTCATTTGAAGGGAAATAGTCAAAAGCAAAGGGTTTGTTATGGTATATGAAGCTATTGTCAAACAAAACTTGTTGTAAGAGACCATCATCAACTTTGGAAGGGAGTATCCTCAGTCCATCGATACTCAAAATATTTAAAGAAAGAAGGTTGATTCTTGTGTTTAAGCTTGTATCAAGGTAGCAGTCCCTTTTGGCAATGCACAGAGGCCAGCGGCAATAACATCAAATATCTGTGTGAGTACTTCATTGCATATTTGATTCAGTGTATTGCATCTCCTAATCCTGTTCCTGACATATCACTGGAACTGTGTTGTTTGGTCTCAGTATGCTCTTGTGTACCCTCATGCAGTGTAATATCAAAACACTTTCTGTTACTAAGAGCAATGTGTGCGTGTGAATGTATCTTTGTGTATGAATCATTCCCCTCTGTCTTTTCAGCCTGTTGGGAAAAGAGTTTGATTATTTTGTAGAATTTTGCTTTGTTTGAAGTAATTATTGAGAGATGTTCAGCTGGAAAGATGAGGTTTGCACTGAAGTTTGCAAGTGAGTTTATTTTTCTCTCCTCAGGGAAGAAAGTCTGTAGTCCACATCCAGCTCTTACAAAAGTCATCTCCTCCTCTCAGGAGCATCTTGTCTGTTTGCTGGCAGATTCAATGTTTGGAGGAATGCAGCTGTCAAGGGAGGTTGTGGTCAAAGAAAGGGAAGTAGATCTCACAGGTTGGGGAAGCAAGTCCTGCAGCAGACTGAATTTCAGGGTAGCAACCTTGAACTCATCTCTGTTCTGCAGGGAGCCCACACAGTAAGTCAGAGCACTGGGGTGAAGTGTTTGCTGTGACCTGCATTGCTGACCAGATGAACTGTTATGTATAGAAACACTCGGTATTTTTATTCGGGATTTATAACTTCACTTCTAGATCTGAGCTGAAGGGATGTAAACGCCATGTAGTTTGCTATTTTATCAGACTTGTTCATTTACTGAAGGTATTTTGTGGCTTTTTCTCCCCTTATTTCTTTTAACTTCATTGAAGTTCTAGAATTTTTTTGTATGTCTGTAATGGATGAATTTCTTCGATCTGGTGGAAAATAGTTCATTTATGTCAGAGAAGTCCAAAATAGTCCTTTTAAGTGTTTTAAAGTAGTAGTGCATAGTCCAGTAAGCCTATATTTAGATGAGTTCAAATGGGGCTGTGCTTCAGTGCTTTGTGGCTCCTCCAAAGGTCCCCAACCTCATGATGCAAAATGCTGATCTGATACAAGCTCATTCTACTCTCTTCAAGAATCATTGACAGGTTAACTTTACACAGGCCAGTTTTAGGCTAGAACTTGTATCATCTTTTCCTCTCCTACCTAATGTCAGATCAGAATGTGTGTCTTATCTCTGTGTCACAGGCTTTGGTGAGCTGCACAAAGAAATTATTTACCTACCCTAGTCTGGCTTGAATCTTTACTGCTGGGGAGTGCAGTAGAGCAATGACATGACATTAATGACCAAGGATGTAGCTACATCCTAGGTAGTCATAAGAGGCTCACTGGTTGGGATTTCGTGGCTTACCTTACAATAACAGCATTTTCCTTAAAGCTTCAATTACATCATTCCTATGAATGATGCACTTCAGCTTGTGCTTAAAAAATATAAACCAGTGTGTTTACCCTATAGCACCACAGGCTTAGACTGGGAAGAAATATTCCTAATTCTCAGAAGGAGGGTAAAAAGCCAAAGATGACTCTATAGTATTTTGTGATATCTTAACTAACCACCTCGTAAATTTTGTATGCTTGGCTTGTGATTTTTTGCGAACTCCCGAGGTTAGAGGTACTGGGGCAGTCATTAAATGGGAATCAACAACAACCTGCAAAATCCCACAAAACCCTACCAGAATCACACTTTAACTGATGACAGATAAATTGTATAAAACATTTTCAAAGGGAGTCAGCAGCTAATTATTTTGCATTTATGTATGTAGCTGTAGAATTCTAGACCTCAACTTTTAAAATTAAATATTAAAAAAATAACTATTGCAGAGAGCTCATCAACAGCAAAGAAGTTATTTGCAGTATTCTTTGCACAGAATATATGTATATTATCTTCACCTACTGTGGCATATCTTCTGCCATGCTTGTTATGTGGCTCTAGACTCCCATTAACTGAATCCCTGGTGGAAAACCGTTTCCCTACATTATATTGTAATGCTCTTGTTAATGATAAATTGATGAAGAGCTGCTTTTTTAGATTAGGTGAGTGGTCCTTTGATAATGGGGTTGGAATCAGGCCAGAGGTTTTATACTACTTTGCCTGGAGGGTGAGAACCAACTAAAATATTCTTTTCTTGTGTTCCACTAGAAAATGAGACAGTTAAAGAATTTCAGCTTTTAATTTTAAGAGAGCAGTTCAGCAGTAGTTTACACGGTGGTTATTTTTAGACTTTGTCTTTATCTTGCCCCATATTTCTAATAAATTATTAAAGAAAGGTACTTCTCATGTAATTAGAGAGCCAAGCACCTTTTAAAACAAGATCAACTTCTGTGTTTGAATTGACTGGTTTCATTTTCTATGGCAAAAGATCATAAGGAAAATACTTTTGCATGTTTCAAAGTTAAGATCAATTGTTATCCTTTTCCAGTCAAATGCACTAGATTAGTACTTTGGCTGTCGCGTAAAACTGTTAGAATATTTATGGGTTTTGTTTTTCTACAAGACCCAGACGTTTCCTATTATTTCTTTCTTTGGGCAAGGAATGTGCAAATACATTCTTACACCCATGGATATTTTCACTATAGGCATTAATATAAATGAAATTAAGTGAAAGCAAAATGTATTTTTTAAGTGACATGTATTCTTGACTCTGTTGGACTTTCTTAGTTCCGTACCTTGCCCTTTGGGAAAAAAACATGGAGTGTGCATGCTCATCTCTTCTGATCATGATTTGACAAGGTCATACTTTGGTAGGATTCGGCTGCCTATTATTATCTTGATGTTGCTTTAGAGTTTAGTGGTATGTAGAATAAAAGAGAGGGGACGGTGGAATTTTAATGCACTGAATAGATGTAGGAATCTCTTACTGACTTGAGGGGACTCCATACTGCTTAATAAAGGATGATGCCTACTGGAAATACAGGACATTTAAGTGCGAACTTTATTTAATGGAGAAGAGAATCTTAAAATTAAATTGAAAATTAAAGAGTAAATTTAAATTTAAGAGTAAAGTTTTATGTTAGGGTGAAAAGATTGGAGTCTGTATTTTTATTCTGTTATGTCAGAATTTAGGTGTTTGGTTTAGTCCTCTGAAAAACAAAGATACAAATCAACAACCGACCAAAAATTACCCTAGAAAGAAATGAATGTGTAGCTGATTTCAGAATTAAGAGTTTCACACTTCTACTACCCAGAGCTCTGGACAAAAGAAAAGGAAAATTCTTTCCTGTTGAAGAGTTTCTTCAGCCTTTTAGATGAGAGTGGACCTAATCTCACCATAGGAGAGCAGACTTAATCTCACCATAGGAGATATTCACAAATCCCTTATTTGCCTTCTGCTTTCCAGCAACCTTTGTTGTTGTGATCAACAGAAGGAAACTTCAGCTCCACATTAAAATTTCTGTGCCTCAGCTAGGTCAGCATTTGGCCTTTGGTTCATACCCTTGCTAACACATTGGTATTTACTGTCAAATCTTCTGTACAGATTTCATTTCGTGATCGGAAGGAACTGACTGGGATCCTAGAACCATGTGGTAAATCCCATCACCACCTGATCTTACAGGATTCATATGCTCAAGTGTTCTTGTGCTAAGACAAAGAGCCTATCAGGCTTCTGCCCTAACTAAGAGGCAGTCAGTGGCCATAGAATTCTGTGATGGCTGCTCTGTCAGGTCTAGGAATAAAAAGTGAAGTTTCTGGGGCTGTACTTTCTTTCCGCCTATGGATTCAGGAAATTCTCTGTGGTCACAGTGTGGAGTGTTGCCTCTTGAAGCCATTGTATGCCATGGCAGAAAGAATACATGTTGGTAAAGTAGGGATCTATATGATTCAGTTGTGCCACTTTTTTTCAGTTTACCTCTCTTAGACATGCTTTGGTACAGCTTTCACCAAATTGTTTTGTCAAGGATGTGATCTCTGTGTTGCAACCAGGGAGGGAAAAGATGTGTCTTCAGTTTAAAAAATCCTGTTTGGAATTCATGAGTGTGTAGTGTCTGAATACATAAAGGCTTTCTTCACCTGTGTGTTTGCCTTATAGGACAACAGTGCCTCCGCCCCTGCAGGGGAAAGGGTGTAGAAATCTAAATATTATGTTTAAAATGATCCTGGTTGTAAAGAACTAGAGCCAAAACAGCTGAAAGACAGCTTTCTTAAGTTGGTATTTGTTTCAACCTGTGAAAAGAATCGTGGCTGAGTGCTTGTTAAAGGTATATTTCCTTTTAAGTTATATGGAGAGAGGTGTCAACTATTTACCATAAATATATTTATACATTTGAATATATAAATGATACTGTTACTTACTTTTAGTGGGTTTCCTACTGACAGGTATGCTCAGAAAACATCTTTCACTAAACCTGAAATGTTGATATAAATATCTGAAGAAAAATACTAATCACAGAATACATTGAACAGACTTACTGATCTTGTATACCTGGAAAAAGATTTTCAAACAGACTTTGTCAGCTCAGCCTTGGCATTCCTTGTCAAACAAAAGCATGCCTAAAGACACATTTCAAAAGCAGACAATGCAGCACTTGCTAACCTGCAGAAAATCGAAAAGGATCAGGGAGGCAGAGAACAAACAGAATAGGTAAGCAATAAGAAATGGAACACAGTTCTAAAGAGCTGTTTCAGAGAACCAAATATGTTTAAAGAAACCTACATCAATAATTAAACATCAGTAAGTAAAATTCCAGTATACTTTTTTTGCCAGTATTGTTTTAAGTTTTGTAATATAGAAATGAAATTATTGATTCAGTATCAGTAAGAAAACATAACTAGTGTTAGGGGAGGAAGAAGCGGATGAGGGGAAGAGAATGAGAGGGGAATATTTT
This sequence comes from Eubucco bourcierii, assembly GCA_013396675.1. NCBI lineage: Eukaryota > Metazoa > Chordata > Aves > Piciformes > Ramphastidae > Eubucco > Eubucco bourcierii. The sequence goes on along the minus strand of VWZE01007609.1, from coordinate 247,429 downwards.
TAGTGCAGAGATGCTGGTCTGAAATGTTAACTTTTCGTAATGGAAAGTCCACACTACAGTATTCGTCCACTTCAGTCAGCTGAAAATTTGGGTCAGGCAGCTGTTATCTGAATTGACAGCAGCTATCTGATTAAAAGTAAAATGCTCTTTAGATAAAAAAAAAAAAAAAAGGAGAGAGAGAGAAAGAAAGAGGAAAAAAGGCTGTGCTGTGTCACATTCACGCCACTCATGTTGCTTATGTTGTGTCACACTGTACAATGATTTGATGCTACATAACACAACATGACATGAGTCACAGTTCACTGCTATCCACATTACACTCAGGTAGTTTGGCATAGCTCTAACTTTTGCTTTATTCTCATTTCCTATTCAGTGCATTCCACTTAGACCAGTTGGTTAATGCAGACAATTGCTACCACTCAAAACTAGAGTTCCCTACCCAAATACATTTTTCATTGGATATTAAAGTGGAAACTTCAGTGGATATCTTTTGCACATCCATATGCAGCTCCTTTGCTCAACATAGGAAGGGCATTAATAGCAAGTTATGCCTGAAAGGGAGGAGCTAAGGGGAAATTCCCACAGAAGATACAGCTGGTGTCTATGGCAATGACTTTCTGAGTAGGAGAAATACTCTCTAAAAGGAAAACAATTTGCCTTTTTTTTTTTCCTGCCACCAGAGACATTCCCAAAGGAAACCCTCATATTAACCTCCCATCCTCCTCTTCAATTTCAATTTGAATTGAATACCTTTCTCTTTCAGAAGGACGTGAAATATAATTCCAGTTCTGAATTTATAAGCAGGCTGTAGCAGGGTGAACCAAAACTCCACATCTCCAAATGCTTAGGACATGGGCAATTAAACATCTTTTCAGACATTTGCATTTTGAGGCTATCTGTCTTAATTAGTTGTTTTCCAGAAAGAATAATCTATTCATGATCACTCACGTCAGACAACAAGCATCAGTGCCGGGGCACAGTTAAATTACGCTATTGCTTCCTGTAACAAACTCTTCCCTGCCTGTCATAGCATCTCCATATATCCTACCTTTGTTCTAAACAGAAGAGAGGAGCATGAATTAATAGGCAGGTTTGATGAGATTCTTTCATTTTTATTGACCACATCCTGAAGTTCTAGATCCACTTAGCACCTTCAATGAAGCGCTAAGTGATTTAGCTTTTTCGGGGGGACATATTCATTCTATTAACTCCAAGTGCCAAATTGTTCCAAAACTCATTAGCGTTATGATTCACTAGGGTGCTCCTGCTCTTGGCCAGACCCCAAAAAATGCATTTGTGTACAAATGTTCCTATTACAGGGTGTGAGACTTATTAAGGGTGTACCATATGCGCCGGTTAGTTTTCCCCCTTCCAACAAAGCGGTTTTACTACCAAAGGTGAGAACTGGCCAGATTTTGAAGGGTTAAAACTATTCTAATACGATAAAGCCTGAGACCACAGTGGTCAAACTGTCATTCAGTATCACCTACTCACTTTCCCCTTTCCTGTGGCTACTGCTCAAACCTGATGTTCCTTCCATTACTTTCAAGAGACAAACTAGAGAGCCAGCAGAATAATTCTGTTATGGACTTGGTTTCTGCTGTGAAGTTTAATTTTGTTGAACAAATGTGTTTGCTCACTCTGTTCCTGTTTGAAGAAGTTGCAATTCACAAACCGCTCCTGCCCCACAACTTCTTTCTCTTTTTCTCAAACTTGTGTGGTTTAGATTCTTTGTGACTGAGGAAAAATGATGTCTGATATCATGATAGATGTTACTTATTTTTGTGTATTTAAGAGGTATTTGTGTAGTTACGTGCATATCGAAAATGAAAACAATGGATGATGTGAAAAATGCTGTTTGGTTTTTTTTATGTCATCTGTTGTTGGTAGAGGGAAAGTTGTGATTTCCCTTTTACACTGCTGTTCTGAATGCTGTTGGCACCTTCTGTCTAAGGAGCAGGGACAGAGCAACTCCTGAGAAGCACTCCCAGTCGGATTCCATGTGCTAATGACACCGAGCAATGGGGAAGGTGTGTCTGCAAGCCAAGATAAAACATCTCCTCTCTAATCCAAGGAGCAGGCAGGCAAACCCTCCTTCTATCTGGGGAGGCGGCGATAGTGATGACTGTGGCAGTGGGGCAGCTGAGATGTTGAAAGTCTTGTTCCTGCTCCACTGTAGGCTCCCTGTATGGCCTTTCACTGGTCATTTAGGGCTCACCTGCAAGTATTTTCCTGCTGTGAACTGGGGGTGGGGGGGAATCTTCCCATTTCCTCTTTGGTATTTCTAATGCTCTGTGTCAAAAGGCTTTTACTTCTGCTTCTTAACTCAGTAACTGGAGTTTTACCTCCATGCTTCCCTTTCCCTATTCTCTAAGCACTTTGGCTATTAATTGAGTTTTCTAGTGTAGTAAGCTGAAGTTTTTCACTGCATAAATGATTCATCCAAATAAAGTGAAGTTATTGAGCAAAAGTTAAATTGGGCTTTAATTTGCCTCAGGTCTCTTTTGAGCCATCTTGTCGGTTGCTTCTTGTTGTGGGAGTCTTTCCCTCTTTGAATGTGGTTTACTTAAAAACACTATTTGCTAGAAAATAAAAGAGAACAAATTTTGGGGTTGTTTGGGGCATCCTGACAGCTGGTTCCAGGTCCAGGAGATGTCTGACTTCTGAGGAAATTATTTGCTTTGTGAATATCCTTTCTGTCTTTATTTAGATCTAATATCTGATGAGAAACATGGGAAGGCTCTGAGTGAACAGCTGTGGCAAAATCCTGGTTCTTCCATTTTCTCTAGTACCCCTATTTCAATCCTGTGGCCAAAGGGATGAACATTGTTTCTTCCATTTTTTTTTTTGCAAATGCTTATGTTTTTAAGGGTTTTTTTATTGGCCTTTGAAAAAGGTAAGATGGCCCTTATCCTGCCTTCAAAATCCTAGCTAAATCTGCAAGTGAGGACCCTCTAGGTGCAAGTATGAAATGTGTTGCAAAATGGGATGCAATATGAAGAGGAAAATAGTTGCAGGTATAGAGATCAGTTTCATACTGATGTTGACAGGCTTGTATGAGCAAAGGCAGTTTCAACGTTGTGAGGCAGCTGCTTTTCATGGTGTGGCATGTCATTACAGAGATACATGCACACTGATGCTTCAATACCCTGTCACCTTTGCTTGAAGAATAAGGTCTTATGATATGAAAGATAATACTGTATTCATCACTTAATATTTTAGACAGTTAAAATATTTAGCTAAGTAACAGTGTGTTGGGGTGGGTGTGTTTGTATATATGTGGGTATAAATAAGTATAAATAAACAAGTATTAGTTGTGCAATAGCACTGAATAATTTATCCAGACCAGATGAATTATTTTCAGCCTTTTAGTCTTGAGAATTTCAAACTGAATTTCTGAAGTTCATTTACAATATTCTTTTTTAATAGGCACATTGCAGCGGTAGTAGCTGTGGTGTCTCAGGGTATCAAGGATATGACAGCTGGAGAGCTTGCCCATTTTCCCCACTTAGAGCAGCTAGTCTAGTGAAAGATTGTGCTTCTGTCTGCAATATGTGCTCCTTTTATAATCAATAAACTTAATTTGTATAGGTCCTAATTTCTGGTGGAAGTGGTACAAATGTTTACAAACAAATTAATACAGAACCTGGAGGACCAGTGAATACTAGAAAAAAAACAACCTCAAGTCTCAAAGTGAGACCAAGTGGAAAAGCGAGGCTGGAATGATTGGAGAAAACCTGACATGAGTAGCAATAATAGTATCAATATAAAATGATTTAGAATGTCATTGCACAGGAAGATTTGTCCAAGACATTGCAGTAGCACCAGAGCACAGATAAGAGCTTGCAGTAAACATATTTTTTTTCTATGCAGTGTCACTATAATCAGAGATTCCCATCAGGGTATAGTAACCCTTTGATTTGATTTACCCCTTTGCTTCAGTGCTTGCCTTAGGCCGCACCAGATCCATCTGGCTACCTGTCTTGCTTTTGCCACCCCTGTCATAAGGACTCTTGCCAACTGCTTGTCTCTCAACATGCTGCGTTTACTACCCCTGAAAGCAGTGCCTTCTGTTAGTCATAAAAGGAGAGCACTGAGGAGCAGTGAACTGGCAGATTGACAAATAAGCTGAGACTGACCCAGGGCTGGCACCCTCCAGAACTGGCTTATATTTTTGTGTTGGGTATGATCATCTCTAAATGTGGCCCTGATTCCAGCTGTCATTTTAGGTCAGATGCATAATATCAGTTTACAGAACAAGTGTAGTTAAAAGACCCTCATCTATCATAGCCATATGGAGGAAGAAGCTGCAAACAAACAAAACAGGTATCAGCAATGCTTGGGACATACCATGGCTTTCTGGTACTCCATCAGCATGGGAAGCTGAGCAGTGGCACTAATTAAGATTGTAACCTTGACTACAACAGTCATCTGTGAGACTGCTGTATGCTGGAGAAGTTATTCTGAATACCCTGTCAGCATAAAGACAGAGAAATTATCTTCGCTGACATAACTTCAGATATATTTGCAAGGTAAATAATAGAATTCAAAGTGATGACCAAACATCATTCTGAGCAAACCTTCCACACAGGCTGCTTGAAAGCCTTCTCTTTATCAAGAATTAGCACCAGTCTTGTAAGCAAGATGTCCTTTCTGTGAGTAGACTGATGCTAGACAAGGCAAGAACTAAATAATGTATTCTTTTTTGACATCACCTTAAAACAGGTTGAAATTACTCTCTTAACAAATGAAGCAGAAATTCTTCTTTTCCCTCCTCCATATATCTTTAATTCAGGTTTTGTTTGGTTTTGTAGAACTTCCCCAGAACAGTGGACTCATTCTGGACTGATCTGTGCTTTCCTGGCAAGAGGAAATGGATGTTGCATCCTGTCTGCTTGGACCAGTCTTTTTTCCACAGGTTTTTTTTGCCTGTCATGGCCACATATTACTGGAGTAGTCTTCAAACACATCATTTCTTCCTTATCTGGCAAATGCTGCACTTACCCTTTGAGATATCCTGAGACAGCTTCTGCTGGACCTTTCATGAATGAAAACAGAGGGAGGTAAGATAAGTTGCTTTACCTCTCCTATGCAACACGGATTCTCATGAGGAAACTGGATGGAAGCTTTGGTCTGTGGCTGCACAAGTCCTTCACACAGGCTTGTGTCTTCGGCAGTCAGCTGTGTGCCTGAGTCTATGAGGCTAGAATTGGGTGGTGGTGGTTAATTATCTCACTCCTTATGGGTGTACTACTTGTCATATATTTTCAACAGTGAATAGATAATCTTGAGAAAATAAGACAATTTGGAAAGACAGTAATTATGTATTTGTTCTAAGGCTCATAAGGATTGGTTCCTGCCCTTGGGTTTTGCATGAGAGATTTTAGACCACTCTCCTGCTGTCTTTTCTCTTTTCCCCAGAAAGCTTTTTCAGTGCCTGCAGCTCTGCTAGAGTCAGGTAGCGATTAGAATATATTGTTGAATCTTTTAGCTTTTCTTTTCTTTCATTTTAATTTTTTTCTTTTTATTGTTGTGTCACACAGCTCACCTGCCAACTTTTTTTCCTGTTAATTCAACTCTTCTTATCTGCTTCTGTTTCTATATTTGTGGGGAGATGAGGTGACTGGGATTGAATAGGAGGTAGCAGCAGTACTTGAAGCAAGATGAAAATGAACGTTATTTTCAAATCCTAAGCAGGGCTGCAGAGGCTAATAATTACATTAAAAAGGCCCTCTGCAGGTAGGTGCAAATAGGCTAGTCTAAACAAGTGCCACTATTTTAATGTGGGCTGTTCAAGACGATGTCATTACCTGACTAGACTGCCACCTTTCACCTCCAGCCATTGTGCTCTGTTAGATCTCACTAACAGGGAGAGTGAAGAACTTGTTTGCAGGGGATTTGTTGTCTCACGCTCAGAGGCAGCTGAGAGACTTGCCAAATGACAGGAAGACGCTTACATTCACAAGGTGTGATTGCCTAAGTGTTTGACTGTGTCTAATTAGTTTGCCTTTGCTGGCTGGTAGCTCCACAGTCAGAAGCAGATTGACTCTGCAGGCTTTAAGCAAAGAGGTCTGATTGGTGTTATTATCATTTGTTTATTTAACCCTCCTACTAGCCAGGAAATATTCCCTACAGTCTGGCCCTTCCCTCTGTCTTCAAAAAAGGCATTTTTGTGGCACATCTTATGATGAATAACAATTTCTCCTACGATCTCTCCACAACTTCTAGTTATCTTGTAATTAGATTTCTTTTAAACATCATCAAAACAGGCATTAGTATTAACTTTCTGAGCTTTGAAGTATGAGCAATAACTTATTACTTTCAGAAGCAGGTGATGTTAGCTTACTTTTGTCATAAATCACAGAGATTCTGCCTTTGTGTGTGAGTACCTGTTTGGCCAAGCTTCTCTGTTGATAAAGAATCAAAATGCTCATCATTTTTCTTAGCAAGTGTTTCCTATAATCACCTGAAGAAAAGACAAGACCAGAGGGGGAAAAAAATTAGGTAGCCCACACATATGATCAAGAAGGGTTCTCCGAGTCTGTGAACAACAAACACAGATGTCTTTCTCAGTGTTGTTCTGTTTGACTGTTCTTCAGGGATGCAATTCCACTGTGCTTGCTTTAGGGATTTCCCCATCATATGATTTTCAGATTTATGGGGCATGAGGCCCAATTCTTAGATTAAAAAAAAAAAAAAAAAGTTAAAACAGGTATTTGCAAGAGGATAAATGAAGGGCTTAATTTGCTTGTTTTCTTCTCCTTCTTCCTGAGATGTTTAAGTATGCTTCAGAAAAACTTTGGATTTGGAAGGGTTTAGTCTTCCCAAATGTTCTTCCTAAAGAGAACGTGCTCATCTGTAAAGGAGAGAAAAGGCTGCTATACACGAGTCCCTGGGCTTGGCTTGGTTGACTTTGGCTAACATCTGTTCTGTTTCAGTGCTTTGGGTGTTACCATTTTGGACTGTGCAAAACTTGAAGATAGCAATGTATATCCCCTTGTCCGAAGGGTGCCTTTACATTTCTCTCTTTCGCTTACTCTTTTCTGAATTCTGTTCTGGTTCCTTGCTAAGGATCTCAACAGTGGCTAAGAACTTGCTTCATTTTTGAGTATCATTTTTTTCCTTTTAACTGTTGAATGAACTGGCTCCTTTAGCATTTCTTAAAGATAAATTATCCTACCACTGTATCAAATTATGTAAGTAATCCAATGTATATAGCTGAAAGAATAGGTCATTGGCCTATCAGTGAATGGGTAATCAGATTAAATATGCTTGTGTAGACATAGCTTTCTCTATTCCATTATTTTTAAAACTTTCCACCTTAGCATCTTAGCATATATGATAGAAGTTTCATAAACAACTGACATTATATCCACAAATCCTCAATCAGTTAAAACACAACAGAGCACAGAATAAGAATTCTGACTCAGATCTGTAGACCACGTTTAGAGACAGCCCCTCTTTGTCATATGCAGCCCTTTTCTCTCAGGGAGTGTGAGATGCAAAGGGAAGCTGCATCTCTAGGGGATGGTGTGTGGGTTTGTGATTCAGCTGAGACGTGTCATCACATCTCTAGCCAGATACTCTCAACTGGCTGATGATCTCAGCAGGTCCAAACAAACAATGCATTGCATCAGAAGTCAGGTAACTTAACCTAATATTAGGGATAAATGATTTAGGAAAACTAACAACAATCTTAAATATTAATTTTAATCAGGAATTTAAAGATTTTATTTCATTGTAGGCTGGACAAATCTTTCTTAGTTGGGCCTTCCCTCAGCCCTCTGCCAGAATTCTACCTGCCCCAACCATCCATGAATCATAGAATCATAGAATCAATCAGATTGGAAGAGATCTCCAAGATCATCCAATCCAACCTATCACCCAGCCCTATCCAGTCAACTAGACCATGGCACTAAGTGCCTCACCCAGTCTTGTCTTGAACACTTCCAGGGATGGCGACTCTACCACCTCCCTGGGCAGCCCATTCCAATGCCAATCACTCTCCCTGTGAAGAACTTCCTCCTAATATCCAGCCTATACCTCCCCTGGAACAGCTTGAGACTGTGTCCCCTTTGTTCTGTTGCTGGTTGCCTGGGAGAAGAGACCAACCCCCACCTGGCTACAACCTCCTTTCAGGTAGTGGTAGACAGCGATGAGGTCACCTCTGAGCCTCCTCTTTTCCAGGCTAAATAACCCCAGCTCCCTCAGATTCTCCTCACAGGGCTGTGCTTCAACCCACTCACCAGCCCTTCTCTGGACATGTTCCAGTACCTCAACATCTCTCTTGAATTGAGTGGCCTGGAACTGGATCTGAAATCTTCATGGAGTAGTTTCAGGACTACTTTCCAGCAACAGGGACCAGTTTTTATTTCTGGTTTGGGACTCCTCTAGCACTTGCATGACCTGGAGAAGGAAGGTGCAGAAAAGAAGCCAACCACTGCCCTTGGTTTTACTGTCACCATGGAATGGCTTTCAGCTAGCTCATTCTGTGAAACTGAAATCACAAATTTGCCCCTTGAATTCCCATGTGATAACACAGCATGTTGCTGTGTACTGCCAAGCCAGGCTTGACTAAACTTGTATAATTGTAGTACCGTGTAGTTTATTCTGAGTCTCAAAATATTTCACAACAGCAGAGAGGCTGAGATCTCTAAAACACTATTACAAGAGAGCAACAGAAGAATGTATAACATATCAAGTTACTAGATTAAAAATAAAACAAATGGATATTTTCTAGAGCTCTTACTAATTGTCACTTCTCTGCAGTGTTACACAACTCCCATGTGCAAATGAACTTAACTGGCACGTTTCTGTGTACATACCAGTGCCCTGGCTCTACTAAGCCCCCTTATCTTAGCTTCACTAATGTGCCATGTCAAATTAGTGTGATGAAACAAATTCTAATTACACTGAAAGATCACTTAGAGCATTAGCACTGTTGCTATGGTCTGTTCTTGTGCTGTCTTATTTGCATACTTATCCAATGTGCCTAGGTAGATGACAAAATGAAATGTCTTCTAATGTATTTACAGGCTTTTCCTGGCAAGGTGCTGACTCAGCCTTGACAGATAGTCCCATAGGCAGAAAGCTGAAAAGAGGAGAAATATGAATTGCTCTGTTCAACACAAGGGAGGGTGCTGGATTTGTGTCTTCTTGGACTTCCCAGCTTGTCCATTTGATCTAATGGGAAAACAGAAATACTTTTTTTTGTTTTAAAGATAAGGCAAATAATGACATCAAGTCAAAAAATATAATCATGACCCCTGATACTGAAGTTTATAGCATCGAAACACAAAAAAATGTAGGAAAATGTACAATATGAAAGGTAGAAATAACAATTAAAAAAAATTCTTTTAATATGTCCTGCAAAAGAACAGTTGAACAGAATTCCTAATGGTAGGAATCAGTCATAGAATACCAGATTGGAAGTGACCTCAAAGACATCTGATCTTAAGATTTTGTGGCCAAAGCATGGTCTAAACAAGATGGCCCAACACCCTCTCCAGCTGCATCTGACGTGATGTTGGAGAATCCACCACTTCACCATCTGATTGTTCTCACTTCAAAAAATTTCTTTGTGTCCAACTGGAATCTCCAGAAGCAACTTGTCCCCTTTGCCCCTTGTCTTTTCCGTGTGAATCCTTATGAAATGGGAATGTTTGAACATCAGAGCATGCTGATAAGGTCTCCTCAAAGCCATCTTTTCTCAAAGTTGAACAAACCCAATTTTCTTAGCCTTTCTTGTCCTTTCACCATCTTTGTGACCCTTCTCTGGACTTTCTCAAGCCTGTCCACAATTCCTGCAGTGTCACTTTCCCTTCCAAAGTGTCAATTTCCCTACACAGTTTGGGATCCTTTTCAGACTTCATCAGGATAAATTTGATCTCATCATCCAGATAACTCATGAAGATATTAAACAGCTTTGGGCCCAATATCGATCTGTGGGGGACTCCACTTGTGACAGGTTGCCAGTTTGAAAAATAACTGTTTGACACCATCCTCTGGCTGTTGCCTGCCAACCTGTTCTCTAGCACCACATAGACCACTTGTCTAGACCTTAATACATCCTTTTCTCTAGGAGAAGGATGTGGGGAAACTGTACTGAAAGCCTTGGAGAAATCCAGTTTGCCACTGCTTGCCCCACATCAGCCTAGCAAGTTATTTCATTATAGAAGGCCTTCAGGTGTGTTAAGCACAATTTGCCCTTGGTGAATCCCTGCTGGCTTTTCCCAGTCATGTCCATTTGACTTGTGATACCTCCCAGGAAGATTTGTTCCATAACTTTTCCAGGAATTGGAAACAGATTAGCCTATAATATCCTGGATCCTCCTAAGGTCACTTCTTCTAGATGAGGGTGATGTTAGGCTTCTGCCAGTCTTCTGGGGCATCCCCTGACCACCATGAGATTATGCAAAGTAGCCTCACAGCCATCTTTCATAACACCATTGGGTGGATAATGTTTGGGCACACCGATTTGCAGGAGTCATAAGTAGTTCACATACCAACTCTTCCTTCACTGTTGGTGGGCCTGTGTTCACATGAACCTGGGTTTTTTGTTTTTTTTTTTCCAAAGTCTGGCACCCAACAGTGATGGTAAAGACAGAGGTGAAGAAAGTGTTGAGAACCTTTGCCTTTTCAGCGGTGTTTGTGACTAATTCACCTCTCCTGTTTAACAGCAGGCTAATACTCTCCTTCAATTTCTGCTTGTTGTTTAAGTACCTGAACAACCCTATTTGTGTAGCCTTTGACATCTCTGGCCAGTTTCAGTCTCTGCATGCCCTGGCAATGTCTTTGTAGTTCTCAGTGGGTATTAGTCTGTTTACTTTGAGAAAAAAACATGTTGGGAGTTACAGAACAAAAGAGTGGATTGATTTATTTTTAGCTTCCTCTATCTCAATGTGTTCAATGAGTTCATGCTTATAAATTAAGAAATCATCGTTATTTGTTTTCTTGCTAACCAAAATACTGATTTGTAAGTATGTCTGGATGAAGAATTAATCTGCATCTAGCTGCTCTAAATGCGTTTTCTCACTGAGAATGAAGAAAAGAACTATTGCAAAATTTAGGCTTGGAATATGGGAGAAGCCAAAAATATGACTCTTGGAATTTGATTTCCTTTGGAAACAGAAACCCCATGTCAATGAGGTTTGCTTCAAAATTTAAAGCCATGGAGCTGAGGTACAGAATCCTGAAAAGAAGACAAAGGCAATGCCTTACCATTTGTGGGTGGGCCTGCTAAAATGATTTTCCCACTCATCTTCACACATGAATGAGTTCTTGCTGTTTTTCATCATACCACCACGAACAGACTTTGTCTGGAGATTTTCCTGGGAGTCAGCAGGACTGTTCTTTGCTCTGGTCCTAATCATAACCATCAAATTCAAAGAGGAGTAGTGGCTTAGTTGAGATCTTCATTATTTTGTTACAAAAGAAATAATCTTCAATCCTTCTTCCACCAAGGTTTGTGGCAGAACTCAGATTCAAATATAGCCAGGTTTAATGTTGAGCACAGCTAGAATGGGAGGAGATCACTTCCTATCTTGGCCACCCTGGAAAACATTGCAAATGAAATGAGCTGAATAGGAGGATAAATATACACCTATTATTTGGTGGTATGAATAGATGCATATTTATCCTGTGTGCTGTACACAGTCTGCCCTATGCAGGCTTAGAAACCTAGGATGATAACTTTTTCCATATGGATGTTTATTGGAATAGAATAGGCAAGAGTTGATTATACTTGTACCTGCAGAGAAAGCATTATTTATTTGTATGTAAGCATGTCACACAACATACACAGCAAAAGAAAGACTTCACGGTAGAAAAGTCATGGCATTTATTACAATTCAATAAAAAGATCACATAAATATTCATACACCAGAAAGTTAACCCAGTGCCACAGTGCTCTGGTAGAGGAAGGGCACTTTTACTATCACAATGCTACAGAGGACATTGGTCATAGGTGAGTAGTTGAGTCTGCGGATAACTAAGAGAATTTTTGATGTGATTATGTAGTAGATGTATAGGAGATGACCTGTGTGTTGGATCACACAATGCACTGGCAAACTGGGACACATGAAATAGAACATTTTCATTCTAGTTTTTCAATTTTTTTCATGAAATGCTAATTTTGCTACAGATCCATTATTTATGAAACTGAAGGCTTTTTTCCCCCCTCAATGCCAGAGGGATTTTACATGTGTAAGCCCCATTTAGTGTTAATGGCTGATACCAGTATAGGAGCTCCATTCGCTTGGAGAAAGTCTAACACACCTAATTAGCTAATACTGAATCACTTGCATAGATAATATTTCCTGTACACTGGTTAAAAGTGCAGTCCAACAAACAGACTCCAAGAGTGCCTATCTAACTGAAATACTGTGCAGGAAAACTGACTTTATTGTTTGAATGCAGGTTGTTCATTTCCTTTCCTCAAGAACAGCATAGCTTGCGTGGTTCAATAGCTATTTTAGACCTATTTGTCTGTTACATTTTCACAGTGAAGCAGGAGCTCAAACATGGCACCCTGGAGTCCATACCTGGGCTTTCTGTAAGTAGGAAGGAGCACCCCCTTGGTGGACCAGTGCCAGAATCTCTCCATTGCCCTCACCGAGCAGTTGGCTTTATGTCCTAATAGCCACTCTAAAGACGATAAAAATCTACCTGTTTTCATGAAAAGTGTGGCTCTTATTACTAACATTTTCTAAGTTCTCAATGTATCTTACCACCAAAGACTAGTTAGATACCTACAGCAATGCTGTACTTTTATATAAAATCCTGTAAGATTATTCTCTCAGGGATGAAGGCATAGTCTTGCTTTCTTTGCTTTAAAGCAGCTTCCCTGATGTCATCATATCTACTTTTTCCCTCTTTCTGAGGAGAAGGCAGGCTAGCTAAAGAGCTGTCGCTGTAGATACAGCAGTATATGTCAGCCAAAGAAAGAGCTGGCTTCAAACACAGTGACAGAAGACAACAGGCCAGCATTCCACTTTCCTTTCCCCAGACTGTGTTCTTTGCAGTACGCTAGCAGGGGATGCAGACTTTGCCTAATAAGATTACAGACTACACAATTAAAGATTATACAATAGCTACTAATGTGTGAAAGTAGGTAGATGAGTATCTCATTTTCACCCATAAAGTGGAGGAGGAAGAAAAAAAGTACAAGATGTTTAAATGGGCTACATTAAGAACATAATGCATATATTTCCAAGGCACCAGGTGTCCCACAACAGTAAATATGGACAAATTTATGTCTTTTTGAACTTTACCTGAAGTTTGGGCTATTACTTAAGTTCTCATCTCAGTCCTCTCTCTCAATAGATTTACAATATCAAAGTTATGCTATAATTGGTACTACACTGACACATAATGTAAAGTGTTACCTACATTTATAACTTGAAAATAGTATTTGAATTCCATATTCACAGGTAATAAGAGTTCGCCATCATGGTAGGGAAAATGAGTTTCAGAATGACAGCTCCTAACCTAGATTTTTTTTTTTTTTCTTTCCAGTTCAGTTCATATGGTTTTCTCAATACGGCCATTAATCTGCAGTGCTTATTCAAGCAAGACCCTCCCCTAAGCTGTGAGTATCAACACAATGATAGCCATTGGGAAAGGCTTACTGTTATAAATATGTTTGGTTTTTAGTATCCACATTTCCAGTGCAAACTGTATCAGAAATGCTGCAACGGTCCCGGCTAACACCAGCAGTGCTGATATGTCTGTAGTTCTGAAAAACATACTTAATTTGCAATTAACAAGAATCAGCATTTTGACCTTCTCCTTCCCAAGGATTTCAGAGCACTTCTCAAAAGTTTGTTTATCAATACTTACAATAGCAAAGATTTTTTAAAGCTAGTCTATCTAGATGAGCTCCAAAGCACTTTTGTGAACTCTGTCATAGTGCTGTTGTGCTTTTGTTTGAGAAAACCCCCTACCCATTACAATTTCTTTGATGAGTATGCAACAAAAAGTTCCACAAGCCCCTGAAAAACAGATTTTTAGGGTGGGGTGGGGTTTGGGTTGTTTTTTTGTTGCGGTTGTTGGGTTGATTGGGGTTTTTTTTTCAGCCAGCTTTTCTTTTTACCCTTAGGTTATGTTATCTCTAAGCAACCTGGTAAATCACAGGAATTTGCTTTTGCAGTGTCTTGATTTGACATTTAAATTATTCTCCTGATTCAGATCTTCTGACAATCTGGCAATAAGGTTGACAGCTGAGTCCAAATTTGCTTATTCTGTGGCATTTGTGACAATCCCTGCATGAGTTGTGTTCTTTTTAAAACCAGATTTCCGCATGATCCTAGCCTGGCAGTCTGTATGGTGAGGGTCTGTTTAAAGCTGGAGAAAGCTCCCAGCAGAGAAGTGGGCAATATTTCTGCGGTGCCTGTGGTGAAGCTTGGAAAGATAACTACACCTATTCCCTCATGCTTTATTTTTTGCTTAGAAACAAGCTTCTGAAGATGATGGACCACAAGCTGATGTCTGTGGACAGAGAAAAAAGGGGGAAACATAGCTCGGATATCATCCTCATGCTATAGAGGTGGTAAAGCATCAGATTAGCCTGTATCTTCTCAGATTACATGGCTTCAGAAGATGTGAAAAGGCCACTGGTGGGAGAGAGCAGAGATGAGAACTTTTTTCCTTTCTTTCCCCTTGAGAGTTGTGATTCTGGGCAGCTGGCAAGCAGCTGAGCTGTGTCCTTTCACAATTAACCCATCAGGCATGGTAAGTATATGACATTCTCACCTTCTCCTTCGCTGCATGAGTGATTAATGAATGAATGGTGCGGTTTGGTTTTTTTTTTAAAGCATAATTCAAAGCTGCAGTGTAATTGCTTTGATAAGATCCTGTTTGACATTTTAATAAGAGTAAAACAGGCATTTACTTGCTAGGACATGATCAGGAAATACTGTGGATGCAGATAAATCAATGCATAAGCTGCTCTTTAGAAACTTCAGAAGATGTTATTTATGTTCAAAACTCTAAACACTTTGTCTCTGACCTGCCTTTGGCAGTTACATTGCAAGGTTTTCTGTTTCCATGGGGTGAAGAAGGACAATAGACAGTAAAAAACCATGTACAAAGATAAGATTCACAGAAAACTGTTCAGAAGAATCCACACTATAGACACTGGCTGTGTATGTCATTGCTGTGCAGCATTGTGTCTTTCCTGCCTTAAACACTAAATGAAGCATCTTCAGTTAACCAGGAAAAATTCACACTACTGAGTGATGCAATGTAGATTGCTGTCATATGGTGAGTGAGAACACATTTTTCACAACATGTATAAATGACAAAAAGAAGTTAGGTGTAACTTGGAAAGAATGCTTTAATGAAATTCGCATTAACTGAGTTTTTTATATTTAGCATCAAAAAATGGCGTTGTAAAAAATCACATGAAATTGGTTTTGTGGTTGTTGATCTTCTGTCAGTTGTCAGTTTAGCGCTTGCCTCTGTGCTAACGGTGAATGTTGGCTGATGACAAGGAAAGATCTGGGCTGCAAATTCATAATTTGGTTTAGATGTTTACTTGAGTTAAAAAATATGGCATATGTGAAGATGAGGAGGTTGTGGATGTGTCATCATGGACTTGCTACTCATTCTTATGCACATACTATTTTTTTGAAAGTACAAGTAACATGAGCCTTTGGACCTCTCTTGCTCTTTTAGGGGTGGGAAACTATCTTGATGGCTGTCTAAAAGCACTGAAAGGCCTGTGTTCATGTCTACTATCAACCCAGGTGATTTTGTCAATCCAGATTCCTGAACTGTTACATAAAATGACACGTCCATGTCATGAGATAATTGTTAAAGCAGAAAGGACTGAGATACAGTGTGATGAGTGACTTTTAACTAGATTCTCCATTGCTCCATCCTTGAATGTCCATATGTGAAAGGGAATTGGTTTTAAAGCGCTGCTGCACACTTATTAATGTCAAATCAAATTTAGAAAAGCCATGAGAAAAGTGTTTATGTAGGCTGTCCCAGCAGCCCAAATGGCACTTGTGTCTGTGGCAACAGAAGTGAGAATAAAGATGAGTAATCATTAGATATAAATAGGTACACAGCTGTATTTTAATGGGATTCAGGCTTTCGAATGTCCAGCTTCTTTCACTCTGCCTTAGAGGAGCTGTGAACTTATCATTCGGGCATGTGCCCATAAATACAGCAGCTGCCGTTGCTGATGGCTTTGAAGCATTTTGCAGTCAACTGGCGGAGTTGGTGGCTTCATGCCAAATCATGATGTGATTCTGATCTTGAGAGATTTTCGTGCAAGACTAGGGGCAGAGGTCATGGATCAAATGTAATGGGCTGACATGTACTAAGAAAGATTAATGAGTCTGGGCACAAATTAATTGTGTTCTTATCAGATAATCAGCAGGTCTCTAACACTTACTTTCAATGTTATAAAAGAAGAATGTGTGCTGGGGTCTCTCCTGGTTAGCTATAAGGAAACAGCAGTTTTATCATTATTTAAACAAGGCAAAATATCAGTTTTATCTCTTAAAAAATCTTATCAAGGCGTTATTAAATCTCAGTCAAGGCTCATTTTCCAAGTTCCACATTAACAGGGAAAGGAGCTGCAACAACTGACCAGATTTATTATAGATAGGGAGAAAACCAGAGGAGAACAGAAATAAGTCAAATATTACAGTTTGGAATTGTGAAGCAGCATTGGATAGTGCTTGATTGGTTTGGGTTTTGTTTGTGTTTCGGTTTGCTTTTGTCTAAAATAAGTTGCGTACCAGAACATTCAGGATGCTGGCTTAAGTCAGGAAGCATTAGAAGGAGCAAATTGTGTTTAAATTTTTTATCAAAGAGTCTGCAAGTAGACAATTAATGTGTAAAATGTAAATGAGGGCATTTTCTCCTTGTTCAGTGTTTTCGTATGGAAACATCCTGGGATGAGCAGGCTCAAATTCATGTGTCAGATTGCATAAATATGGGAGAATTTCAGTAGGGGCCATGAGGTTACTCTGGGCTTAGTGAGTCAGATTGGAATGTTTAGGCAGTAATCAGTTTGCCTTTTTTTTTTTTTTTTTTTTCCCCAGATTTTGTGGGAAGTGTTTCATTGAATATTCCAAATCCAAGCTATTTACAAACCAAAACTCTCATAAACCCAGGCATGATGCTCTAATGAAGTAAATGACAGTGGCAATAAACATGGGAACTTAAAGATTGATAACACATAACAGCAAACTTCCCACTCACTTTAGCTACTAATGCAAACGTATTAAAAGATAGGTCTCAGTGCCCTGAGGGGCACCTGTCCACCACAGGTTTCAGGGTAATTTAGTGAGAAAAGATCTAGGCCAATCCCCAATCCTTCCTGTGGGAATACTCCCAGGAGTGTCAAAAATACCTCTAAGAGAAAAATATTAACAGCGTGCTCAATAAACTTGGGAAGAGTGGCTATAGCTGTCCTTATTTTGCACCTGAAGTAAAGTTGCTTGTCAAGGGAAAAACTGATTTTCTGTTCCCCTTAGGTCCTGTATATTTCAGCTTCAGCATTGCTTGAAGTGATTGAAGGTGTATCTCTTTACCTGGATACTCAGGGTTCAATACCAGGAATGGTTTGGAGCCTCTGTATTGGAGAGGGGGGGGGAAAAAAAAAAAGGAAAAGACAGCAAGATGGAATTGTGACAGTGACATTTTTCAAGTACTATTTAACCAAGTGCTCTGTAAGTGATACTGAGCTTCCATTTCTCCTCCTTCTCTAAGCCTGAGTAAGTTATACCTCTGCAGTTTCTTAACCAGGTGAGTAGAATTTGTAGGGACCTACCCTATGTCTGGGTGTTTTTGTTTAGCATCGTAGTTCTGGAGTGTGATAAAATGGTAAGTCCTAGGGTGATTCTTTCCCTCTTGGAGTCATAATGACCAACTCATATAACATCTGGAACATATACATTTGTGGAGGAATATAGGAAATTGCAGAAAAATGAGCAAATAAACCAACAACAGGGTAAACGAAGTATTACTTGACCAGTGAAGGATCTCTGCCATAGACTTATTTTTCCCTATTATTCTCATTTCTCTTCTGCCCACAGAAATTCACTAACTACGGTGAGAACACAAAGACTATATGGCAACTATAAATTGACACAGTGCCACTGGAGCCAATAAAACCTGGCGAGTTTACACTGGTTGAGGATCTGGCTTATTTTGTTTCAGTTCTCATTGTATACAGAAGTCAGCTGTGATTTAAATATAAAGGGAATTTCTTCAGTTGTAATAAGCCCTTGGTTTTGCAATACATGTATTACAGTGCATAGAAGTATTTTGCCAGCCTATCTTCCCTTCAAGAGAACGACACTATATGGATTTGATACAGTCAATAAGTTTTGTTTTGTTTTGTAACATTGCCCACTTAGGGGTTTCATCACATTCACAGCAATGTTTTGAATTTTTATTCATAGCTGTGTGTAAGACCTTAGCTTTTCACTGCTACTTGTTAGTGTACATTTTGGACAATGTTAACATCGTCTCAGATATTCAGGACAAGCAAGGAACTTGGTTTAAGTCCTTAGGAGAAGCTAAAAAGACTATTAACAAGCCAAGTCCATAAAAAACATCTGTTCCAGTCATGCCGCTGATTTTTTATTAGTCCTTCAAATCCATAGCAAAGATCTCTAGAGCAAGAAAAATGCTCTAGTGTGGAGTGCAATTTCCAATTTCTTAGCTAACCTGATTTTGTTGATTCATACATATGCATGATTCAGTGCTGTTCCTGAATACAAACAAACAAAAAAAACCCCAACCCTTTTGGGTTGTGCTTTATTTATTTTCCTTGAAATGCCCTTGAAATTTCATTTGCTCAGTGAAACCAAACAAATAATTGCATACTAAAAGGAAAACGAAGAGTAGCAAGCTAAATAATTTGTAACATCAAATATTCCTCTGCTGTGGTTAACATCCTCTGTGAACGAGACAACCAGCAATAAACAGCCCAATGTATCTTAAATGCAATAACTAATATCAGTGTCAAATGCATGAAGTGAAAATACCTTAGGATATGCTTTCACAGTTCTGCTGTATTGCTGCTAAATGGAATATGCTATATAACTATAATAGTAGTCATACTTGTCATATTTCTCCTGATCTCTAAGGAAAAATACCCATGTAGCCATTATGCAGCTTACATCTTTTTCTAGTCAAAGTCATATTTTTATGGGGGTCTTTATGGTGGTTTTTAAAAGTTTACACTCTGAAAGCAAACTTGTCATAATTTGTATATCATGCAGGCTACACCAAGTCACATTCCTGATAATTAGGGACATGCCAGTACTCTGTTGTGCACATCACTGCTAACTAGCTAGTAAATAACAAAAGATAACTTCTGATTTGGGCTATGTAGTTCTTACCTGCATGAAAGGAAAGAAAAAAAAAAAAAAGCAAATAAGCAAGTTCTTTTCAGCACAATTTTTAGCAATGACCCCATTAACCACACTGGACAAAATTTGTCCCTGGTGTAACTCCAGCAATGCCAGTGGAGTAATAGCAGGCATGAATCTGACCCATTTTAGCTAAAATTGCATTCATTTCCCTCAACACCCCAGGCAGAGGCTTCATATGGTGATGAGCACTTTGCACCATGTTCCAAGTGTGAAATATTGCTGAACATAAAGTTAGTAAATTAAAATAGGTATCTTTGAGTCAATAGTTGCCAGTGAACATCCCGCTGAGGAAACAGTATCATGTGATTCCAGCACTTGTGATCTGTGATTCCAGCACTTGCATGGAACCCCCCTGCCAAAGGAGACTGTAAACCAAACCCTTTTTTGCTGGTAGGACAAGACTGAGTCTTGGGTGCTGCCACTACAGACTGTGCAGTGCCATTTTCAGGTCCCAGCAAATATCCCTAGCAATAGAAAAGTTGCCAGTTCCATCACGACCTGTACTTCTCTTGGCCTCTGCTTTGGTCTCATCACTAAAATAGCAGCTCCTGCTCTTTTCTTTGTCTGGACTTCAGCAGGGCCTTTGACACTGTCCCCCACAGCAAACTGCTGGCTAAGCTGTCAGCTCGTGGCTTGGATGCCAACACTCTGCGCTGGGTTAGGAACTGGCTGGAGGGCCGAGCCCAGAGAGTGGTGGTGAATGGTGCCACATCCAGCTGGAGGCCAGTCACTAGTGGTGTGCCCCAGGGATCAGTGCTGGGCCCCATCCTCTTTAACATCTTCATTGATGATCTGGACGAGGGCATTGAGTCAGTCACCAGCAAGTTCGCAGATGACACCAAGCTGGGGGCTGATGTTGCTGGGTTGGAGGGCAGAAGGGCTCTGCAGCAGGACCTCGACCGCCTGCACAGATGGGCAGAGTCCAAGGGGATGGCATTCAACAAATCCAAGTGCCGGGTGCTGCACTTTGGCCACAACAACCCCATGCAGAGCTACAGGCTGGGGTCGGAGTGGCTGGAGAGCAGCCAAACAGAGAGAGATCTGGGGGTGCTGATTGACACCCGCCTGAACATGAGCCAGCAGTGTGCCCAGGTGGCCAAGAAGGCCAATGGCATCCTGGCCTGCATCAGGAATAGTGTGGCCAGCAGGAGCAGGGAGGTCATTCTCCCCTTGTACTCTGCACTGGTCAGGCCACACCTCGAGTACTGTGTCCAGTTCTGGGCCCCTCAATTTAGGAAGGACATTGAGGTACTTGAACGTGTCCAGAGAAGGGCAACGAGGCTGGTGAGAGGCCTCGAGCACAAGCCCTATGAGGAGAGGCTGAGGGAGCTGGGACTGTTTAGCCTGGAGAAGAGGAGGCTCAGGGGGGACCTTATTGCTGTCTACAACTACCTGAAGGGTGGTTGTGGCCAGGAGGAGGTTACCTTCTTCTCTCAGGCAACCAGTGACAGAACAAGAGGACACAGTCTCAGGCTACGCCAGGGCAAGTTTAGGCTGGAGGTGAGGAGGAAGTTCTTCACTGAGAGAGTAATTTGTCACTGTCATTTGCCACTGCCCAGGGAGGTGGTGGAGTCACTGTCCCTGGAGGCGTTCAAGGCACGTTTGGACATGGCACTTAGTGCCATGGTCTAATCTTGAGGGCTGTGGTGATGGGTTGGACTTGATGATCTCTGAGGTCTCTTCCAACCCTTGCGATACTGTGATACTGTGTTTGTACACTGTGGTGGTGGTACCTGCTGTTACAAGGTAAAAAAAATTGCTTTGCTGAACAGTATCTTTTAATGGAGTTCTGTAAGAGGGGAGATTCTAATAGGTAGCAAACACCCTGACTTCATAATTTTCCTTCCACATTAAAAAAACCCAAAACATGCCAGAGATGGTTCATAATGTGACTCCCACATATTGTGATGTAAATCGTTCTCCCTATCTTGCTAAGCTCATTTCTGATTTTTTTTTATGTGCTGGTTTGAGGCTAATTGGAGTATTTTAATGAAAATAATTAGATTATAGGCTGTGAAAAGAAAAGAGTGGTGATGTCTACTTCACTCATAGGCCTACTGAGATGTATAAGAACAGGAACACAAACATACATAACACAGAGTCTCCTGGTCTCTCTGGGAGCCAATGTGTCTTCTCCTCTCTGCTGAGTAACCTACCTAACCACTCTACTTCTAACACCCCTGGCCAATCCTTCAAATTCACCTTGTGCGTAAGGCAAACCCTGGGGTAAGGTAGAGGGGTGGGAAGAAAGTGGAAGGGTGGTTGGGAGCCCCTCCTGGGGACTCTGATTTCTGGGAGGTCTATTATGCTTCTGTATTAACTTTAACATATATTTCTGTAAATACTCCTGTATATTGTGTATATATCTGCTTGTATATTGTGCTAAACTGTGAATATAGTTTCATTCCTTAACTTCCAGCTAGCTGAGTCTAGTCTGGGTAATTTTATAAAGTGTGTGTGGGGGAGTGTAACTCCCAAACCATCACATTCTCTTATGGAAACTCTCCTCTTAACACTCTTGAAAGACTGTTTCTCTGCAGAACAGTGGAAGCAAGCACTTGTAAATGTTCTCTCGTGGATACAGGAAGGGCCAAGAAGTTGCAGAGTAGCTGTAGACACAGGTGCAGGCAGTGTGTGTGTTTTGCCCTCTGAGTATGTTTCAACTAATGATGAGAAGAACTGTATTTAGAAATGCCTTCTGAACAGCACAAGCAAGTTAAGAGTAGAAGGAGATGTGGGAAAGACAAAGAAGGATGACATAGCTATAGGTGTTTGTAAAACATAAGGGATTGACTCAATAAGTGGACTATTGAAAATTTTGGTGGAGTATAGACAGGTGTTTATGTGTTATTACACATGAAGGTCAGTGAAACATATTTCCAGAAGAAAATGCTATGTGTTCTGGGCTGTTGAAACTGACTAAAGGATGCTCTGATGAACATTTCTATGGCCTGCTCCTGTTGTGGAGATGGTTCGGCAGGTAGCTGGGTAAGGAGGTCAAAGATTAAGTCAGAAGTTATTTATTTAGGCTAATGAAATGTTTGAGAGATAACAGAGATTTTTGAATAGCTTTCTTTGTCTTCCTGGAAAAATAAGGTTGGGACAGCATGTGACAAACCAATCTATTCGACTTTGCGTTTGAGTGTTTCTGTCACACCCTCCCAGCCTTCCAGTCCATCTTAGCTCCAAATGCACCATGACCAGGTAAAAATGTGTATAAAGGGGTCTCTGGCAAAGAATATAATAATACACTGGTAACTTCACTTTTTTTAGCTAAGGCTACCTATTTATGTCTCTTCTAGGAGCATGCTTCATTTTCTACCCAGCACTACTGTTCTTGTGAGCCTGCTTGACATATTCCAATAGCGTATGTTACATCTGGCTAAAATGTACCCAGTAGACCCAACTGTTTCTCCTGCCAGAGGACTGTGAACTGCTTCCTGGCAGTGATGTCAGCCTATGGAGTCCTTGCACAGAATGTGGAAGCATCTGGAGAAATCACATTTTCATAATGTAGCAGCAATAAGTCATCATTTGTTCCACTTATATCAAATACACTCTGCAAATCTGATAGGAAGATTTCTCCCTAGGGATCTCGTCTTGTTTCCTTTACTTGTTCTCTGAAGACCATGAGAACCATACAAGTGGGGTGAGCACTGTTTGACCCTTGGTAATTAAGATCACTTACCTTAATATGCTTGCTAGTTTGAACAGAAGAACCAAGCACAATGACTTAGGACATTTACAGGCTTGGTTTACTTCATGCATGAAATATTGGGAGACAATATGAAACAACCTTTTAAGGATGATTGTGCTCCTGAACACATCTCGTTTCTTTGTTAACAAATGACTTTTTTTCTGTTCTCTGAGGTGTTCTTTGGGAGGCAGACACAACAGACAGGGAGAGGTGAACTGGTAAACTAACATCAGTTTTGGAAAACTTCTGTAAAGAGACCATGAGGCACTGCCAACATCATTATGTTTGGGTTCTACCTAAATGTAAGTAAGTTGTACCCAAAACCATAACTAATCTTTAGTTCTAAAGATAAATACAAAGTTCAGGTAAAGCTAATATGTATGTCGATCTGAACTTTAAATTCTTGTGAAAAAAACTTTGTCTCAGAGCTTCAGAAAATAAACATTTTTGCCACGTGGCAATGGTTGTGAAGTAAATATGTCCCGCTGCTCTGATCTTACATCCTGTCACATTAATGTTTCAGAGCACTCAATATAAATATTAAAACTAATAGCTTCGCTCTTCAGCTATTACTCCATCATTCCCTGAAATCATCATAAAACATTCAAAGCCTTTTAGAACATTTACACACTTGAATCTGATGGTGGGGAAAGGAGACTAACAGAGCACATCTCGCAAGCTTAAATAATAGTAGAAAGCTGTTTGTGGAGTGTGCTTTATTTATTCATCATTTCAAGTAAAGTTTCAGTTTTGATGGAGAGGGAAAAAAAATCAAAGTATAGCTGTCAAGGGAAAAGACTGAAGTATTGCTTTTCTATACTGTGGACTTGTGTAAAAAATATGGAAAAAAAAAAGAAAAGTTTTTGGGTTTTTATTAAAAAAAAAACAAAACCGTCTATGAGAATCTCAGTCCAAGGTCAATCAATCTTAGGACTGTGGGTACGTAAACAGCTAATGGATTGTAAAGACACATACCAGTGTTATGAATTTTTAATGAGCAACTCTTCAGCACAGACCCCTATAAATCAATGATGACTTATTGGCTGGATCAATTATGCAAACTTTAAAACATTTAATGACAGGTAATGAACAAGTCTCTGGAGTCCACCAGTCAACAGTGTTTTGCAGTTGTAGTTACAACTACTTAAGTGAAAAGTCTGCAGGAAGCCTTTCCTCAGAAATGATTTAAAGCTAAACTTTAAGACAGTGGTAAAGTAAAGGAGCATGGCTGTGCCTCTGTAAATAACCTTAAACAGCTTGGCAAGTGGTCAAAGCTGTTCATATACTGATAGGTGTGTATGTTATTTTTCAACCAATAGCAAGCATATTGTGACCTTGGGAGACCTGCTTTGTAATTCAGGTTTCCTCCAAGATACTGTAGATATAAATGGTGCAATTTTCAAACGAGAAAAGCTTTGTGTTTATGTTAGTAGACCAAAGGTTTCTTTCTCATTATGCTTTATTTTGAAAGTTAAGATAGATGTTGGGGGAAGAAAAAAAAAAAAAAAAAGAGGGGATGGTGGGGGCAGCGTAGGGAAAGAGACTGTATTACAGTTCACAGAATCACAGAATGTTAGGGTTTGGAAGGGACCTCCAGAGATCGAGTCCAACCCTCCTGCCAAAGCAGGCTCACCTAGGGCAGACCACACAGGAGTGCATTCAGGCAGATTTTGAAAATCTCCAGAGATGGAAAGTCCACAGCCTCTCTGGGCAGCCTGTTCCAGTGCTCCATTGTCCTCACAGTAAAGAAATGTCTCTTTATGTTGATGTGGAACCTTCTGTGTTCTAGCTGGTACCCATTGTTCCTTGTCTTATTACTGGACACCACCAAAAAGAGACTGTTATCTTCATCTCCAGCAAGAGTCTGCTACAGACCTCCTGATCAGGAAGGTGAAGCAGATAAAGCCCTTCACAAACAAATAGGAGAAGCTTCATGCTCACAGACCCTGGTCCTCATGGGGGACTTCAACCACCTTGACATCTGTTGGAAGGACAATGCAGCAGAGCACCAGCAATCTAAGAAGTTCCTGGAATGCAATAATGTTAACTTTTCCCTCCAAATAATAGAGGAACCCACAAGAAAAGGTACTATGCTGGACCTAGACCTCACCAACAAGATGGAGGTGGTGAGTGAAGTGAAGCTGAAGGCTAGCCTTGACTGCAGTGACCATGAAATGGTAAAGTTTAAGATCCTCAAGGCATCAAGGAGGGTGTATAGCAAAGTCACTGCTCTGTAATTCAGAACAGTAGACTTCAACCTCTTCAGGAACCTCCTTGTCAGGGTGCCGTGAGAAATAACCCTGGAAGGAAGTAGGGCCCAGGAAAGCTGGTCATTGTTCAAGGATCACCTCCTCCAGCCTCAGGAAAAGTGGATCCCAGAAAAGAGGAAGACAGGTAAGAACGCTAGGAGGCCTTCATGGATGAATAGAGAGTTCCTGGATACACTTAAATGCAAGAAGAAAGCTTATAGAAAGTGGAAGCAAGGACAGGGGACATGGGACAAGTACAAAGATACTGTTCGTGCAGCCAGGGCTGAGGTCAGGAAAGCTAAAGTGCAGCTAGAATTGAATCTGACCAGGTACATTAAAGGGAACAAGAAGAATTTCTTCAGGTATATTAGTGAGAAAAGGAGGACTAGGGAGAATGTGGGACCCTTACAGAAGAAAAATGGAGAGCTACTGACAAAAGATACGGATAAGGCTGAGGTGCTCAATGACTTCTTTGCCTCAGTCTTCAATAGCAAGGTCTCCAACCACAATGTCCAAGTTCCAGAGGGCAAAAGTATGGACTAGGAGCAGGCAGATCTGCCTACTATAGTAGATCACATTTGTGAGCTCCTAAGAAATCTGAACGTGCACAAGTCCGTGGGGCCTGACGAGATCCACCCA
>VWZE01007609.1:151442-220813 GCA_013396675.1 Eubucco bourcierii | reverse complement strand
CCAAGTGTAAGGTCCTGCACCTGGGTAGGCACAATCCCAAGCACAAATCCAGGCTGGGTGGTGAATGGCTCGAGAGCAGCCCTGAGGAAAAGGACCTTGGGGTCTGGGTTGATAAAAAGCTCAACATGAGCCTGCAGTGTGCATGCACAACCCAGACAGTCAACAATGTCCTGGGCTGCATCAAGAGCAGTGTGACCAGCAGGGCAAGGGAGGGGATTCTGCCTCTTTACTCTTCTCTCGTCAGACCCCACCTGGAGTACTGTGTGCAGTTCTGGAGCCCCCAGCACAGGAAGGACATGGAACTGTTGGAGCAGGTCCAGAGGAGAGCCACGAAGACGACCAGAGGGCTGGAGCAGTTCTGCTATGAGAATAGGCTGAGAGAGTTGGGACTCTTCAGCCTGGAGAAGAGAAGGCTTCTAGGAGAACTTATAGTAACCTTCCAGTATCTGAAGAGGGCTACAGGAAGGCTGGGAAGGGATTATTTACAAGATCTTGTAAGGACAGGATGAGGGGCAATGGGTTTGAACTGGCGAAGGGAAGAGTCAAGCTAGATGTTAGGAAAGGGTTCTTTTCCAGTAAGGGTGATGAGACACTGGCACAGGTTGCCCAGGGAGGTTGTGGCTGCTCTGGCCTTGAACACCCTGGAGGTGTTCAAGGCCAGGTTGGATGAGGCCTTGAGCGACCTGATCTAGAGGGAGGTGTCTCTACCTATGGTGGGGGGTTGGAACTGGATGATCTTTGAGATCTCTTCCAACATAAACCATTCTATGATTCTATGATCTTGACACCCACACCCCAGATACTTATAGATGTTGATAAGATCCCCTCTCAGCCTTCTCAAGACTAAACAGCTCCAAGTCTCTCAGCGTTTCTTCATAGGAGAGATGTTCAAGTCCTACAATCACTGTCGTAGTCCATGGGACTCTCTCCAGCAGATCCCTGTCTCTCTTGAATTGGGGAGCCCAAATCTGGACACAGTATTCCATGTGTGGTTTCACCAAGACAGAGCAGATGGTGAGTAGAACCTCCCTAGACCTGTTGAACACCCTTTTCTTAATGCACCCTGAGATGCTGTTGACCTTTTTGGTCACAAGGGCATATTGCTGTCCTTCGGAGAACTTGCTGTCCACTAGGACACCAAGGTCTTTCTCCATGGAACTCTGTTCCAGCAAGGTGACCCCCTCATCTGTACTTGTGCCTGGTGCTATTCCTCCCCAGATGCAGGATTCTGCACATATTCTTGTTGAGCCTCATGAGGTTTGCTTTTCAGCTTGTCTAGACCTCATTGGAAGGCAGCACAGCCTTCCAGCATGTCAGTTCCTCCTGCCCCCTCCTCCTTCGCCCTCCCACCACCCTGGTTTTGTATCATCAGTGAACTTGCTAAGGAACACAACACAAAAGGACTGAAAGATGAGTGTAGGCTGAATAATACAAGAGAAATCTTATGGAAGAACTGGTGTCATTATAGTGGTTTAATTGCTTATGAAAATCATTATCCAATGAAAGATGAAGGATTTTTTGTGGATTTTTGAATGTAATAGTTATTTTAACATTTAAACATTAACCTTTCTAATGGGCAGTTTAAGATAATTCTGCAGATTACAGGAAAGATGTAAATTAAACATACCATTCAAGAACAAGAACATGTGTATAAGCCCCTGATCCAAATGCCACATTTCTCTGTTAACTTAGTTTAGATTTTACTCAGATTAACTGAGGCCTCCTAGCTCAATCTGTCAATTGAATAAGCACACTTTACAGCCATTTGCTTTGCTTCCCTAAAGACAACAAATATAAATGAAAGCTTGGAAAGGAGTTTAACCTTTGGTCTGAAGAATCAGAGTTTAAGTGTTCTGTAAAAGGGGTAAAATTATTTTACTTGGGGAGAAAAAAAAAAGTTATCTTCAGCGGTATTCTTTACAAGGGAACTGTTGTCAGAGAACTCTTCAGTATTCTCTGGCAAGATACCTGAATCCTAGCTGTTTAAACTCACCAGTAAGGTCTTACCTTGTTGCCTGCAGCTATTCCTGAGAGCCCCTGCCTTACTGCAGGTCCATCACCCTGCACTTGGGCTGAATAGCACCTCACTATGAAAGCTGCCCTGGCAATTGCAAGTGAGATTTTATATGAATAGTTGGATACAGGAAGAAGAACATGTTTGCTTTTTTTCATGTCATGCTCAAAGTTTGGGATGTGAGACATAGGAGGGAAATTGCAGTCATGAGAGATTGTAGATAAACTAAACAGTCATCCAGGGATCTGTAGCAGTTAAGAACAACTGCTATTTTTTATTTGTTGATCTGAACACAAATGAACATTCTTTGCTCAGTATTTATTACTGTTTCATTTGTGCTGGTGGATGCAGTACAGATGTACCACTACAAAAATTGAAAAGTTGTCTTGCTTTGCCAAGTTCCTCAAGTGCCTTTGTGTCCTCATATGAAAATATTTTTTTTTAACAGTGAGATAGGTATGTGACAACAAATGAAATTTCCTTCTTTCTCCAACCCAAGAGAAAATGCTCAACAACCGTGCTTTGCCAAAAGTTCTTTCTATACTGATACAGATGAAACTTGCTTTTTAAGCACAAGATCCAGTTAGATCGTGGCAGGAAAACACTAATGAAACTCTGGAGACTTGTGGTGACATGGTCAGTGCCCCGAATGTTGTTTATCATTTCCTTGGTCAAGTGGGAAATGGAAAGATTGCTGCTCCTGGTGGTTAAGGAGGTCAGAACAACTAATGGGAAATAAGTTTGCTGTGGTCAACCTTTTATTCTGTCATCTGACATGCTGGCAAAACAGGACATTTAAACAACAGCAAGATACCTTGAAATTCATGCTCTTATTCTTTTAGGCTTTTTAGCTTCATATCAAGACTGACATTACTTTACTGTCATTGTTCTAAGTGTCACAACTTACATCAATATCTCTAGCAGTTTCAACACATCCTGTGTGGAAGTTTCCCTTTTTAATATGTGAAAACTCATCAGTCATTCTCCATTTTCAGTATTTAGGGTCTCTCATTGGCTGTAAACCTCATTTATACCTGCACTGCAACTATGATGCCAACTGACACTAGAAGGAAAAGATTTAAATGTTACTCCTAATGAATATGAGGACATATCACACTTCAAGGAAAAGCTTATTGCAGAGGAGTGATACACCTTTTCAATGTAGATATCTTGGCTGGACAGCTTTTATTAGGAGCATGCACAATGGAGAGAAGAAGGAATTACATTGACAAGTGAGATGCTTGCTGTCGAAAGAGTAAATACCCATCCTTACCTCCTTCTTGCTGTGTCCAAGAGACTGAAGTTACACTTCTGATGCTGTTTTACATAATTGGTTTCTACTTGTGATGAAGCAGTGGACACAGTTGAACTGGTGGGTTTCAGCAAATGAACTAAGAGTCAATACTGCTTTAGTTTATTTTTATTTACTTGTCAAATTAGAGCCACTACATTGGAGAAAGAGCTGTAACAGATGACGGAAGAGAAAAAGAAAAAAAAAAAAACCCTTGATGTGTTGATCCTTCTGTTTTCATTTCACTTTGTCTAATATGACTTCTGAGTTTTTGTCAGGTCTTTTTATATTGTTTTCTTCCTGATTGACACTCTCAGGTTATTCTAAAACCTTGGATCAAGTATGGTAGCTAAGAGGTAGTGACCAGGTTCTTTCATGTTGGAAATTCATTGTCAGATTTCCTACACAAAACATCCCTTCATTTCACAGAAGAAATAACCCCGTCTCACTCAGTATCTCTGGTCTTCTCACTATATTTCCTTAAAGACTAACAAGAGAATCATGGAATCATAGAATGGTTTAGGTTAGAAGGGACCTCAAAGATCATCTAGTTCCAACCCCCTGACATAGGCAGGGACACCTCCCACTTCTACAGGTTACTCAAGGCCTCATCCAACCTGGCCTTGAACACCTCCAGGGAGGGAGCAGCCACAACCTCCCTGGGCAAACTGTTCCAGTGCCTCACCACCCTCACTGGAAAGAACCCTTTCCTAACATCTATTTTGAAACCCCCCTCTGCCAGTTCAAACCCATTACCCCTCATCCTGTCCTTACAAGACCTTGTAAATAATCCCTCCCCAGCCTTCAGATACTGGAAGGTTACTATAAGGTCTCCTAGAAGCCTTCTCTTCTCCAGGCTGAAGAGTCCCAACTCTCTCGACCTGTCCATAGCAGAACTGCTCCAGCCCTCTGATCATCTTCATGGCCCTCCTCTGGACCCACTCCAACAGTTCCATGTCCTTCCTGTGCTGGGGGCTCCAGAACTGCACACAATACTCCAGGTGGGGTCTGATGAGAGCAGAGTAAAGGGGCAGAATCCCCTCCCTTGCCCTGCTGGTCACACTGCTCTTGATGCAGCCCAGGACATTGTTGACTGTCTGGGCTGTGCATGCACACTGCTGGCTCATGTTGAGCTTTTCATCAACCCAGACCCCAAGGTCCTTTTCCTCAGGGCTGCTCTCGAGCCATTCACCACCCAGCCTGGATTTGTGCTAGAACAAGATTAATTTGACTGACACCCATCCAGTTTTTCCTGAGATTCCACACACATGCAAAATCTGATGACTGCCCTCCATATATCTCTATCCCTCTTAGGGTCTAGTAAATGCTTCTTCTGGGCCTGTGTATACTGTGTCTTGCAGCAGTGGTGGTCAAAACCCACAGAGCTGCCATGCCCTGTCTGAAAGCGTGACTTTTATCTTGCATAATTGAGCCATAACTAAGTGGAAGTGCGCTGCACGGAAAACTTGTAGGTAATACATCCATAAGTTTCATAGGTCTGTCTGATAACCATAGAGGTGTTTTTTCTTGGACTATGTGTTTTATGTCTAGTTTTATGTTTCTGTAGTACTCTTAAGATTCACTGTGGACCAGTACACCAAATACTGATGCTATGAGACACAAATGAATTTGCAGAGATGTCAATATGCTGTTAGATGCTTCTGAGGGAGCTGGGATTGTTTAGCCTGGAGAAGAGAAGGATCAGGGGAGACCTTATTGCTGCCTACAACTACCTGAAGGGTGGTTGGAGCCAGGAGGAGGTTACTTTCTTCTCTCAGGGAACCAGCACCAGAACAAGAGGACACAGTCTTAAGCTGTGCCAGGGGAAGTTTAGGCTGGAGGTGAGGAGAAAGTTCTTCACTGAGAGAGTCATTGGCTACTGGAATGGGCTGCTCAGGGAGGTGGTGGACTCACTGTCCCTGGAGGTGTTCAAGGTGGGTTTGGACGTGGCACTTGGTGCCATGGTCTAGTCTTGAGGTCTGTGGTAACAGGTTGGACTTGATGATCTTTGAGGTCTCTTCCAACCTTGGTGATACTGTAATATCATTATGAGGGCAAAGCTAGCTCCCCTGGCAAAACAGCAAGTTGCAGTTACCTGGAAGTTGCTTAGGCAATATCAGACCTGTGCACATGTATTTCAGTTATTCACTCATTTTTGTCTGGTCTTGCTGAAGTAGCCTATTCAGTCATGGAATGTTTTCCAGAACTTTGGATAAATAGGAGCAGATAAAGTTTCATAATGTTAGGTGTAAAAAAAAAATAAAAAAAAATCCAAATTGCAATCCAACTGCTGCTTGGGAACCTGGGGTTTAGTTTTTCAAAATAAAAAATATTGATGATTTAAAATGTTGGGTTTTTTTATTTTTGAAATTTATTTTTACACCATGCACACCTTGTGACTTCAGCTGATACGGGAAAGAAAAAGTAGGAAAAAAGGGATGTGTGTGTGTGTATGTGTGAGCCCTTTCTGGCAACATTTTTTGCCCAGCTCAATCAAAGACCTGGAAATCTAGTGAGAAAAATGGAAAGCAAATGTTCTTGAGCAGTTTGCAGCACGATTTTCAAAGCAGTGAGCTGTAGATGAGCCTTTTGCTTGCAGTCAGGTATTTGCCTGAGCTGAAGTGGAATACTATGCCAATATAAAGATGTTTATTTGCATATGCCTTTTTTAAAAAAGTTTTCTCTGTGAGTTCATTTCTGAAGTTATTGACTTCCTGGTAAATCACCTTCTTCCCTTGCACTAAGCTAGGATGCAATCAAGTCTCGAGTGCTTATTTCGGCAATATGTTTATTTTGCCTTTTTGAAAGTGTTTTTTGGTGCTTTTTTTATGTACTTCAAAAGTAAGTACATTAAAGAAAGAACTAGGAGATGATGACTGTTCACAAAAGAAAGTCACATGGACTTGCAAGAATTTGTTGAGGTCAGTGCTGACAGGAAATTGATAGAGTAGGTTGAAGAGTCTACTGATTTTTCAGTATACTTTTTCAAGTGCTATAATGAAGTTACTGTCACCCATTTCTGAATGTTTTATTTATTCTCTGTCTTTCTATGTGTGAGATCTTTCTTTTAAGATTAACAGAGCACTGTTAATCTTAATTCTTTACTCATCTAGCAGGTTTCAAATGTACATAACTAGGCAATTCATCAATTTTTTTGCCTTTGACATAACCTTTTGCTTATATAGAATCATAGAATGGTAAGGTTGGAAAGGACCTCAAGGATCATCTAGTTCCAAGCCCCTTCCATAGGCAGGGACACCTCCCACTAGTACAGCTCACTCAAGGCCTCATCCAACCTGGCCTTGAACACATCCAGGGAGGAAACATCCACAACCTCCCTGGGCAACCTGTTCCAGTGCCTCACCACTCTCACTGGAAAGAACTTCCTCCTAACATCCAGTTTCAATCTCCTCTCTGTCAGTTTAAACTCATTGCCCCTTGTCCAGTTATTGCAGGACCTTGTAAATAATCCCTCCCCAGCCTTCCTGTAGGCTCCCTTCAGATACTGGAAGGCTACTCTAAGGTCTCCTAGAAGCCTTCTCTTCTCCAGGCTGAAGACCCCCAACTCTCTCAGTCTGTTCTCATAGGAGAGCTGCTCCAACCTTCTGATCATCTTCATGGCCATCCTCTGGAGCCGCTCCAACACTTCCATGTCCTTCTTGTGCTGAGGATTCCAGAACTGCACACAGTATGCATATGTATCTCCTGATCTCACTTTGTATTGCTAAATTTAGAAAAAGTTGAGGAAACCAAGCTGAGAGAGAAAAAATTGCAGTAGCAGAAGTTCTGTTCCCCCAAGATTGTTTTTTTTTTTTTTTTGGGACATGGATGTTACAATTAAATTAATTTCATGTAGAATGTTCCTAGTATGCAAGACATTGGAAAATTCAGGTGTTCTGGTATCACCTTGCTTGATAGGCATATCTTCTTTCTTTTTCAGCAGTCTTGGTTTTGTAGGCAGCTTCTCTCCCATTTCCATCACAGTGCCAAGAGTTTTAGTCTCATTATTATGAAATTTCTGCACTTCTTCTCCAGTCCACATCTCAGTCTTTCCGTCATTTGTCCTGTGTATTGGAGCTGACTCTGATGTGTCTGTGAGCTAACTACATGCTGTGCAGCCCTGTGTTGCTTTTCTCTCAATTCCTCAGTGCAGCTTCACTACTTGAGGGAACTATTATTACAGAAGTAGCAGTTCTTCAGCCAGCACAGGAACATGCATTGAAGAAGAGCTTGTTTGTCAATTCCCAAGAGCACTTCAAAGGTGCACGACTTTCAGTCCTATGGTCAAGCAATGATCTGCAATGTTCCTTTGCCATTAGGTTATCGCGACCCAGTTATCCCGTACCATCCCTGGTCAGCAGGGATGCTAAGATTCAAATAATTCCCTTGGTGTAAATAAAGGTGAACTGATGATAAACGGATGATTAATTTGGTTTATTAGATTGGACCAAAGCAGAGGGAAAATGGGAAGGAAAAAGAGTAGGAAAATGAGAGAGAGGAGGAGAGAGAGAGAGGAAAAATGATCATGGAGCAAAGGAAGGGATATCACCATTCCCTGGATTCAGGCCATGGTATTATTCGAGGAGCAGTCCTGAGTTCTCAGCGGCAGGTGCATGCTTTGAAAAACTGGGCCCTCCCCAGCAACAGCAGAAGTGGCATGGCAGGAGCCAGCAGGAACGGACTGCCACAGAGCGGTGGATGGTGCGGGCAGTGCAGAGTGGTGTGGAGCAGCTGGAGTGGCGCAGTGAGGCTGGCTGTATGAGCGGTGAGGAGCACAGCCCTCGGGTGTGCTGATAACATGGTGGCCTGGAACCTTTTCTCCATCAGAGAGCTGTATTTCAAGCAGGTATTTTTTTGTAGACCATTACCAGTACCTGATGCATTTTTAACAACTATGCATAAACACAGAGTCATCCAGAAGTGTCAATGGAAACTATATTTTCCTCCTTTAAGGAAGAAGGGAAATGTCCAGATTTTTTATGTCCTTGAAAAGTACTCACCAGAACTAAACAGCACATATGGCCAGTGATGACTTCAAAGCCATAGGCACTTTTGAGGATAATGAAATAGTTCTTTATCTCTTAAGACTTTTATAATCAGGGTAACTAACAGAAACACACCACTGAAACATGGCAGGGAAATTAACCTCATAGAAAAATGAGTTGGAGTGTTTGATCAACCTGTGCTCCCATACACCGTATATACAGAGCCCGGAGTCTTCCCAGTGTGGGTGACTAGATAAAACATGCCTTCTCAGAAGATGGTTACAGCAGGGAGTAAAGGTGGTGTTCATTTCTTGTGTAGCAGTCAAGAGAGTTTGCAGTGGCCAACATCCTTGGAGATGAACCTGCTGGGTTGCAAGAACAGAAAGGACATGGGGTCAAAATGAAAGCAAACAAAGGAATGTGACTACCTCAGAAGTTAGGCTGCTTAGTGGAAGGGGGAAGAAAACAGGACAGGTTTTTGTATCTGGTACTGTCTCAGTAAAAAGATTCCATAGTGAAAATTGGGATTAAGTTTAACTGGTTTGAAAATGTACCTGAATCAGTAATTGAACTTTCCCACCTTGTAAGCGAGGATACCATAGTTTCACTGGAATGTGTCACATGCTGGAGTTTTACAGTCTGAGGAAGTCTTATTTCTACCATTTCTGCAAGGGTTTTAGGGCTATGGCTTTTGGTTCCAAAACACTGAGTCAGGAGGATGCTCGTTAATGAAGAAAGGTTGATACATATGTTCAATTAACAACCTGGTAAAACAAAGCGTGAAACCGTTCTCCTTGTTTATTCTTCTTAATGCATAAACTCATCAGAATGAGATGTGCCTGAGGAAGAAGACAGTCTGCTCTAAGGGGCTTGCAGTGCTGAGACTCGTTCCTGCAATAGTCCACATGCATTCATAGAACGGGGAAACACTGCCTGTGTCAGAGGTGTCTTCTGTGTCAGTCATCAATACATGCAGTAAGTGTTTGTACAGTCAGGCCACCGAAAGCAGATCTTGACAGGAGATTTGGAGGAGGCCTGTTTTCTTTCCATTGCCTCTATGAGATGAATGTTAGCTAATATTAATGCTAATCTGATCTCTAATAATATGTTGACATCACTCTCATTTTAATTTGAGTCTTATTTTTCATTTGTGTATATCACCTCTGTGATGACAATATAGCTTTATTTCTCATTCCATTGACTCACTGTTCCCATTCTATTGACTCTGAATATCAGTTTCCAGGGTGTGTTTCTTTAGAATCTAAGGTCAGACAGGTTTGGGTACTTTCAGATTAACATGGATGAAGAATTTGATGGAAATTAGTTTAAGGAGTAAGACAGAGCAAAGCAAAATGTAGGTTTGAGATACTCTAAGTATGTAATATTCTTTTGCAGGACTCAGAAATCATAGAATTGCAGAACAAAGGATTACTGCTAATTTCTGGTAATTACTACTAGTAATTTCTCTGCAGAGAATCACTGGCTAGCTCTGAATGACTCTCATTGCATATCCAGTGTCCCTCAATGGCTCTCACTCTGCTTGGCCTAATAAGGCTGCCCCCTGATCAGCTGAGAGACCTACCCAGCGCCATTCCAGTCCTGGGTCAGTGCTCTTTCACTACCTCTGTACAGCCTATGCTGGCGATCCAGCTGTCAGTGTTGAGGCTGATTTAGGGACAAGGGATCAACTCTTGCATATGAAGGCCAGAGGTGCACTTCTACCTTTGTGGTTAGAACTGACTCATGTGAACCTGACTGAGTTACTCATGCTCTGCCCAGAGAAACTGGTCTTATCTAGTCTGGGTCAAAATGTCCTTTCTCCTTTTTAAATTGATACTGTTTGCTGTATTTCCAGAGTTGGTCACACTTGCAGCAGGTAATTTTCTTGCAGCAGGTGATTTATGCATTTCAGAGCAATTTGTATTTTCATCTTTGGTGAATCAAAATTTTCTAAAACCTTCATTCGAGATTTTTTCATTTGAATGAAACATTCTATTTGACTCAAATCAAGATATTTCTCTTATGTTTTCATGGGATTTGAAACATTTCTTTTCTTTTTTAATATAATTTAGCTACATCCTGTAATAAGAATTTTTTTTCCCCCACCTGGGTCTGGTTCCTTTTGCCAAACAAGTAATAATCCAGAGCCTGAGAGCATGAAGAGTGTTAATTCATTGATAGCTGTAGCATGTTTCAGAAACGTGTTGTTTTCCCAGGAATACTCTAAATTACACAGATATGTAGGGGAATATTCAGAGTTGACACTAAAGAACAGCATAATTTTCTATTGACAATAAAGGCTAAGTGCACGGCACTCTTTGATGATGCTTTAATTTCACAAATCCTTGTTTGGAGACATTTTTAGTTCTAAATTTCTGAAGGATAACTAGTATTTCAGCTAACTGACTTCTATTAAACTTTAATGGGAGATCTGCATTTTAAACCACCATGCAATATTTTGAAAAGTTCCTCATAATGTCCAGACTTACATGATTTAAAATCTGTCCTTGGCAGTGGAAAATGTTATTAATATTCAGTTGTTGCAAGATAGATTCAAGCAAGGTGGGTGGGGGTGGGGGACGTTCTTTGGCATGGTTCTTGGTTGTTAAGAAAGTAATAAACCTTCCTTGTCTCTGGATTTATAATGGACAATAACCATTAACCGATCAACAGAAGAAATGTCAGGTGTGGAATCAATGCTGGTAGAAAAATATTTCATCTGTTTACATTTATGAAGGATCACTGATAAAACCTTTGATCTCATTAAGGATATAAACTCTTCACATATAGTCGATGACAAGTCTGATGAGCTAACTGAGCTCCACCAACCTCACTGTGCTTAGTGAATGTTCAGCTAAAAAGGGATCAAATTGACTCACGAATTTCAAGATTCCTAGGAAATTATCATTGTGAGGTGACCCAGTTTTTTGATTAGTGTCATGAAAAGACAGGTCTCACTGAGAAATAAACGTAATAATGTCACCCATGTGCTTAAGTTCTTCTCTCCGCTATACACATTCACTTTCAAATTGTTTTGTCATCTTAGCATAAACTGTACCACTTGCTTTCATCTGAGAAACACAAGCTTAGCACAGTTCTGTGCAGAAATCAAAGATGAGCATGGAAAAAAGACCCCTCTTTGCCTATTGAATCATTGATCAGACAAGCACAGCAGATATTTGCATGGATCCTTAGTAGTCAGGTCTCAGTATCTGTCTTAGATAATTGTTGGAAGGGAAAGAAGAAAAGGGCACCAACTTAGGTAGTTCATTCATCTGTTTTTTTCCCCAGTAACTACAGACCTTCTTGTAGCTTGCCCTCCTACATCTGTCTTTCTTCAAGCATAGGAGGGTAGCTGATTGATATTGATACTGTTATCTCTTTGGAGCCATTGAGTTTCAGCCAGAAACAAGAAATCATTAAATGCACTGTTCATAAATGAGCATGTCGAAGAGGAGATGTCTGGCCCAACCAGGGGAAGATTGAAAAGCAGCAGCAAAGCAAAGGTTCAGAAGTGCCATCAAATCTGTATTGTAGTGAGACTGATTTCACACTGTATTATTCTCTTTTCAGAAAACCATTTGACTGAGTTGGAAAATACACATGTAAATGTTGTAAGCTTTAAAAGATTTAGGAAGTCTTCACAGTGACCAGCTATGGTCAGTCACTGCCTGTTAATCAGAACCACAGTGTTCCCACCTTCCAGTGTCACTGAGGGCTCAATGACCTCATTCAGTTGCTGGAATGCAAACACCTCTTCCTCCACTTCTTACCCCATGTCTGTGACTTTTTTTTAATAATCTCTTCCAATGTTTTCAACTCTCTTTTCTCTGTTCCTGCTCCCTGTACAGGTGCAGAGAACTTTCTGTGCTGCAGAGAGACCCACAGCACAACCAAAGCATGTGAAGAAAACTGCTTCTACAGGGAGAACATCAATTCTTTCCCCTCCCCACTGAGCATTCTTTGTGCTCCTCACTGAGCAACAGCTCAGTGGAGAGGAGCTGGTGAGTATGGCAAGATAAAGCTAAGGAGATTTGCCTTAGTAAGGGACTGTCATCCTTGATTCGTGAGCTTATGATCATTACAAATAGCTTTACTGCAAAAACAGAAGCAACACAATTTTGTACTTCTATTAAAAAGACTTAAAAGTTAGGTGAGTTGAAAGAGGGGGAAGAAAATCTCTCTAGGTTTGGTAAGTGAAAACAAAAAGAGGGGATATAATAATGTGCAATCACAGATCTTCCTCAGTGTTGCAGCAACATCTGCTAAAAAACGCAGGACACTTAAAACTGGCAAGGAACTCTGAAGCCCTGGCTGGGCCACAAAACTTGACTGTATTGTAGAGATGGTGGCTTCAGTCTGTTGGGATAATGTTGACTCTTAAATCCTGAAACTCCAGTGCCTGTGGACGCTAGTTTCTTCCTTTCCCCCCCTCCCTTTCCTCTGCCTTTTCTTCAGTGCTTGCCAGTTATGTCTAATGCGTAAGTCCTCTGAGGTACCCATTGTTATGTGTTACAAGCCACCTGGTGATGGTCTACAGTAGAAAAAGTATTTGGCATTGGAGGTGAACGCAAGGTGAGATAAAAACTGAACGAAAATATGGCATTGTCCTTTTTAAAGTGCAAATTCAAGTTCAAGGTGTGAACAGCATAACCTTCAAATAACAAATGTGCAGACAAACCTTTCAGATGCACTGAGAGCTCCTTTGGAAGACATAACCACAAGCCACAGGAGTTAGATGTGGTGATTGTATAGAGGTAGACTGTCTCAGCTACATGCCTTTTCAAAACTGAAGAAGACCATTTCATGAAGAGTGCTGTTAGCTTTTCAGCACTCAAGTTCATCTTCCTTTCTAAGGTTTTCTCAATGTCTCAGCTCACAGGACAGTATGTCTGGAAGCATTTTCATTTCTTCCTATGGTCTATGCTTTTGCCGGATATTTTCTTTTTCTTTCACAGAAATTAAGAAGCTCATTTCTGTATGGTGTAATTTGGATGGCAGTGGTCAAGGTGGGAGGGAACTCCAAAAGAAGTAAAACCCTCTTCATAGTAAACATTAGCCAAATGGGCTCAGCTACCACTGGTACAAAGGAACTCAGCTGGTTAAACTGCCTATATTTCTCTTCTAAGTTAACAGTAGAATAGCCAAGAGGAAGTAATTCCCCAGATGTTACAAGTACTCTGAAATCTGTTTGAAACTATCTAAATACTTTACACTTCTTATAAATTCATATCTTGATCCCAGAAGAGGATCCAGTGCGCTCACCATGGACTAATAAACATTTAGAAAAGTTAAATTACTTAGAGATATTTAAGTATCATACAAATACGTGTAAAGTATAGTCAGTCCCCAGAATAAAACCCAATCTACAGAGGTCTTTGTCTATTTAATTGCATTTTGGTTCACCTGTTTAATAAAAAGGATTATTTTTTTAACCTCTCCAGTTCCAAACAGAGTAAAGGAAGAGAAATCTTAAACCAAGGGCATTTAATCACCTGCAGAGTGAGAGACACCAAAACGAAAATAGATTTACTGACTCCCAGATGTGTAGGCAATTTGTGTTTAAATTCCTCTCAAATCAATTTCTGCATAATATTAGTGGCCTGAAATGATGCAAAATAGTATTGGAAAATATTCTCCTTCTGTAGCACTGAGAAAATCCTCTGCCTGAGTCCTTGTTATTCTTTAAGTTATCTGTTTTCCTTTCATTTTTTTTTCTTACATATTTTGCTCTGCCTTCTGATGACTGAAATGTGAAGAGGAAGTGGGAAGGAGTAAGCTTTGTCTCTACTGCCAGTGTGCTTCATACATTTGTGAAAAAGCAGTACCACATCATAAAACCAACCGAAAGCCACAGAGGTACCTCTCTAAAATATGTAATGGACTGTACTGAAAGCCTAACTTTGACTGATGTGAGGTTTGGGACTTTATCCAGGTAAGAATTCATGCAGCAATGAGCACAGATAAGGCAGATGACCCAGAGTAGGGCCAAACTGTTTACCAGCAGATGTGTTTTTGAAATTCTTCCTTAACTGGTCATGGCAGCGGAAAATACCCTGCTGTTAAACGCATCTGCAATCCACTGCGCTCCCAATCCACCTACAAAAATTCTGACCTTTAAAGAAATGATGGAGAAGCTGGTGATTTTTTCCATGGCATTGAAACTCAGTCTATTTTAGGCTCCAAGGCAATTGCAGCCCTTTTTGCTCCCTATTTCACATCACTTTTAAGTCTTGTTCTGGCCACTATGAACCCTTCAGCACTTCTCCCTGTGCAATCACTCGAGTCAAGATCTGTGATTTGTGATTTGCAGATGACATGTACATTTCTTGGCTGATGGCTGTTAAAGCAGTTTGCAAACCTAAGGCAATAAACTGCAGGGATGCAGTTGCAGCTCTCTTGCCACACTAAATTGCTATTCTCATGCAAATGAATAGCAAGTTTCTCATTATTATGGTTAAAAATAAACTTGTACACGTCCAACGTTGTGAATTTCTGCATTAATATTTTAATGAAATAATTTAATTTCCATTATATACCTTCTGTAGATGGGAATATAATTTTTTAACTAGTCTGTGTGTCCAAAACCGTGATGCAACTTGCTCTATAGGAAAAAGAAAAAAAACTAAATAGTTTCAACATTCACCAAATATAAGCCCTTTAATCCTTTCAGTATAGAAATCTATTACTGAACTGCAGAATGCAGTAACAATTCCTAAAGTGTTAACACAATTGTTTGTACATTTCTGATCATCCATCATTTAAATATTTATAAAATACATTGTGGGAAGTATGTACATTTTTTTTAGAAGATTCAGTTCTATGTCAATTTCTTAAAATACTCACTTCTATTCCTTTTTAAAGATACCTAAAACGAAAACCTGCTGGATTTTGGGTTAAGTGACACTATGTACAAACAAAATGTAATCTTAAAAAGAAAATAGTGTGATTACCATCAGAAGGATTACTGTGGTTCATTGTTCAGAGAGCAGGAAACACAAAATGATTGTTTGAAATGCTCAGTCTTGGCTTGCAAAAACCCAAATGTATTGACGTGCTTCAGTCTTAATGTGCAGCCTAAAGTCTACATATTGTATAAATTCCTAATCCTGGCAAAATGCACGTCTGAAGATTAGCAGAATGTATAATAAATGTGTCTATGTCATTACACATAAAAATAGTATTGCTAAATCAAGTGTGGCCCTTTATAAATGTAAAAAAGCCCAACTTAAGCAGATTTGCACTCTATAATTCTACATCTCTGAGGATAAAAAAGCAAGACTCACTAAAACGGATTCCCCATTTCTCTGGTATAAATCAGTTTGCACACATACACATGAAAGCCATTGGCATAGATTTCTTTAGCAAATGACTTAATATTTATTGAGATTTCTTGTACGTTTAATTATTAATGTCAGCAGTGTTGCAGTATTTCTATGAGGTTGCTATTACTGACCCTGTACCTGTTGGGTTCCCCCACTCCCGTATTATTTCCTCTACAACCATGAAAGCATAACACTTACCAATTATTTTGTGTGACAGAGTCAAAAAGACATGGTTTTGTTGTCTGTCACTAGGTCTCTTATTTGTCAGAATTTCAGGGCTTGACTGACTGTTGTCCTACAAAACAATGTTTAGTTTAACCATTTTATAGTTAGTGCATTTGGATCATACACACAACTACCATTTTTTTATGTATTAAAGTGCAGAAGTGTTCTATGAAACCAGAAGAAAGGATAAATCCCATATATATATATATATATGTTCTTTGTTCAGCAGTAGATATAATCCAGACAGGGTAGTGCTGCCCTTACAAGGTGTGGTGGTTTGGGCTGTTAAGTAGGGATATTACAGGCACCTTCCTATACAAAGGATCTTTTATTATATGAATCTTCTTCCCTGAGTGAGATAGAATAACTAGATTAATAGAGAAAGGTCACATTTCAAACCTGCTCTGTTGTATATGTTATAAATATGAAGAATGTTGGGAATAATGTGTGAACCCACACCTTTCACTGAGTTCTGACACTTTCACGTGGTCTAAAGTGCAAAGTAAGTCAATAACAATCTCGTTGGTGGAAAAATTATTTTCAGACAGTCTTTTTCCTCCCACTTCTTTTAGATACACCAGTCAACTAGAGAACTCAGAACGTCTGAAGTCAGTAGAAAGCTGCAAGATGCAGCACTATTGAACTTGGTAGTAAAACTCTCGCTGACTTCAATAAAGACAAATTTCTCCCCAACATTTTCAAAGGTGCCTAGAGGGTGTGCGTCACCAACTTAGGGAATTTTAAGGAGGTATTTCACGCTGCTTGAAAATCATATCTTTCAGACATCTCTTATCCAGACACTGAGATGTAAAAATAGCTGGTATAACAAGCATTAAAATAGGCCAGCTCCTGTGCCTTAATGATGAAAATAGCTCTGATCTACCTTTTGCGATCAGCTGGCATGTCGTACCAGCTTTGCACATTCTAAAGCGTACTGATCCAGATTCTAAAGGTCTTACATGCACAGCAGCTTTCTAGTTGCCGAGGACAATGGGAGCATTGCTAGAGTTAAACCCTCAGAACTAGGTACAGAATTTCCTCTAAGGCTCATTATTTCTTTCACTTGAACTGAAAATGACTGAAAGAACCAACTGTATCATTTATAGCAAGAAACAAAATGTCCTGGTAATCCAACTCTTCAGCTAAATCATGAGCATCTCTGGCACTGAGTATCTTGGACAGGGACTATCAACACATTTATTGGGCAGGACTGCCTATGAATCTGACACATAGGCACTGGGAGAGAAGCACTGAAGACTGAGTTTACAAGCACAGTGCTGTAATCTTTCCTATTATTTTCCTATTATAAATTCACTAGAAGACTCTCAAGAGTCAGGTCTGTCCCTTTGTGCACACCAAGGAACTTCTTTCTAATGCTAGTCATTTGGGGAAGGAACCACATCAGCCTCTTATTTGCTCCCTGGGAGCAGAGACACTAACCAGCCCAACAACACCTCTGCAGTGAGCAGGAACACCTCCAACTAGATCAAATTGCCCAGGGCCACATCAAGTCTGATCTTGAATGTCTTCAGGAGTGGAGTCTCAACCACATCTATAGGTAACCTGTTCCAGTATTTTACCACTCTCATTGTAAAGAACTTCCTCCTTGTGTCTAACCTAAATCTACCCTGCTCCAGTTTAAAACCATTGCTCCTCATCCTGTTATTACAAGCCCTTCTAAACTGTCCCAGTCTTACTGTAGGTCCACATCAGATAACTAAATATGTCTCTTCTCCAGTCTGAACAGCCCAAATTCTTTCAGCCTGTCTTCACAGGAGAGGTACACCAGCTCTCTGATCATAGAACTCCAGAGCCTCCATGAACAGAGCAGCGCTACTTCAGAAATTCAGCGGACAAAATGAGGGGAATCTGTGACTTGCAGGGATCCATTTTTAGCTCTTCTTCTGTCCCTCCACTATACTGGAGAGGCAGTGGGTATCATACCACTCCAGTTCTTATAAACAAAGTGGTGTAGATGGCCTCCTACACTGCAGAGGGAGGCAAAGGAAGTAGAATTTAGGAATGGTGTGGTAGATAACACAATGCTACTCCATAACTTGTTATCCCAGGAATTTCTTGCATTTCAGTTTGCAGTGTGGTCTATGGGAGCTGTATGGTGCTCATGTAGAGGTGAGAGCCTTGAGAAAAGAAGGCCACGTGCATATTGATCGACTAGTTCTTTGGTTCATCTTCAGGCAGTTCTTTCTCCTTGTACAACCTGTGAACAACCTGTTGGGGGCTTAAATCACTTCGTGAGAGAGATCCAGATCTTAAGGCAAAGACATCACCTGTGCTCTGTCAGGGCAATAGGCAGAAAAATCCCCAGCCCCTCAGTTTCTGTTCATTTAAGGAAACCAACCTCCTTAGAGATTTGCATGCAGAGGTCTGTGCTAAATCAGGGCGGACAAATTTTTTGTCCATAAAATTTCTGTGGAGAATGTCAGCTATATTGAAATCTGTGTGAAAGGAGGAACATGGATGAGTTTTAAACTTGGGCAAGGGTAGTAAGTGAAAAATTTTGTTCCAATATTCTAAAAATTCCAGTATTGGAATACTTTTTGCTTATTTATTTATTTGTTTAGCAATGCAAGCTTTTAAATATTAACTTAAAAGAAAAAGAAAATTATAGGACCTCCTTAGAAAGAACTGTTCTGGTTAATCTCAACAGAAAATTTCTTAACTGGAATAAGTATCCTTGTCTATTCCTTCAGTATGTTGTTTTGGTTTTGTTTTTTTTCCAGAACAGAAACTAAACAATCTCTAAATAGCACTGTCTGTTCAAAACAAGTCCTCCTATGCTACTAAAAGTAGAACCATTTCCAGTGACTGTATCTACTAGAGTAGGATTCAAGGCTTTACCATAACAATACTTGTATATAGTGATCAAA
The DNA here is from genome assembly GCA_013396675.1 of Eubucco bourcierii. Taxonomy (NCBI): domain Eukaryota; kingdom Metazoa; phylum Chordata; class Aves; order Piciformes; family Ramphastidae; genus Eubucco; species Eubucco bourcierii. The sequence continues at coordinate 202,085 of VWZE01007609.1, read as the reverse complement.
GGGTTAAATCATTAAAAGGTGATAAATACTTTGGTTGTTCTGCAAGTGTCTTCATTAATGACCACTGGAGCCAACAAAATTATTCTCTCTTCAGACAGGTTTTGGGTATGATTATATTTTCCTTTTGTTGTAAGAAATACTGCCATGTTAGTAGTACCTCTGACGAGTATAATAACCAACAGATTCACTGGGAAAATATTTTCTGTCTGTTAGAAAAAGCTGACAGCTCTCAAATAGATGATGCATGATTTAGGTTTGTTGGTGAATTGTGTACACAAGGCTTTGCATTAAATCTGTCACCAAATACACATTTATCACGGTAATAAGAAACCATCATTTAATAGAACTGCTAATATTCCCTCTCAGGATATAAAGTAATATGCATACTTTTTTTTCTTCTTCTTTTTTTTTTTTTTCTTATTTATCTATAGTATAGTTGTGAGTGTTTTGTATTTGTTATAATATTCATTAAACAAGGAAATGAATAGCAATCAGAGAAAACATAATGAATGGGAGAAGGAACTGTAGTGCTAGAGAATGTTCTGGGGAATAGCTCTGATACAGTGATTGTTTTCTTCTAGCATGCTCTTTAGTGTTGTCTTTTACCCCAGAAAAGCTTTCTGATCACAGCTGCTTTTATATTGATGAGTATGGGGAATGGGACAAACTCTAGCCATGAATGTTCAATCAATCTTTATGCAGGTAAAATTGATGCTCTCCAGCTGATTCATGTAATGATTTTAGTTTGTGCCAGGAAAACCATAAAAGAAAGCCACTCCTGTGCAATTAATTGTTTACATCAAATGCACATCCTTGCTGCAAAGGATACTTGTGTCTAAATTTTCTAGGAGGCAAGGCTGTTCTTCTTGAATAAATGATGAAGAAAGTGGTTGAAGTTTACTTTCTGTTATCCAGGGGCTGTAGCTGTTTCTTGCCTTCTTCAAATGTAGTCTATTTAATCTCCTGTAGTGTGGGAAATTATGTTCAAAATTTCTGTGATCCTCTATCCCTAGTAAGTTATGCAAGTAGTGACAAGTATACACCATAAGGTCTTGAGATTATATCTGTAATGTGTGGCTACAGACTGTTGATCAAGAAAGCCTGGAAGAAAAACATTATTTTCAGGTGTGAAAAACCGTCACCTTTATCAAATAATTTCCCTTGCATCTCTCCCAAGGCATTGTAGCCTATTTAAACTTGGGAGGTTAAGCTTGTAGCATTCATTATGACTGAAAATTTAGTTCACACAATCATGATGTTCTCTTTATTAAGTGTTACTGTTAAACAATATTAAAATAAACATAATGCAGTTGGCCTTTTGAAAGGTTCACAGGGTACTTCTTTCCTTGAGTTGTCTCTTAATTGCATCTGCTTTTTAAGATTCTCATATGCAAGCTAATGTTGCTGCTACACACCTTATTTGCCACATATTATCTGATTTATCTACGTATAACTTACAATTTACAGTTCTGTCTGGTGTGTATAATTGAAATGCTTAGGGGCAATGTAAATGTCTTTTGACAGAGCTATGGCTTGCATATTTGGTTAGTAGGTTTTCTTGAACCTCAAAACAAATCAGAAATAAATTCTAGCAATCAGCCTGGCAGTTCTTCTGTACCTAGGAAAAAGATTCTTCACCCATGACGTTATAGGAATTATTATATGGAATAGCAAGTTTCAGAAAATCTAGCAAGAGGTATCAATACATCCCTAGCAAAAATGGCTGCCTCACCCGCTAGTCCTCTCCCAGTCTGATCTCATTTTACTTAGTAACTTCAGCTTCAGTTCATCACTATCCCTTGCCAAATACTTATTGTCTAGAATAACTGTTCTTTAGCTGGTATTTTATAACATATGTTCTTTCATTTTTATTTTATAATAATTTGCAGTATCTACTGTCACAACATGTAAATCATTGGGTAGGGTACTGATCAAGCCATGCTTGCTGCTAGAAGTGGCTTGGGGGTCATAAAGGAACCTCCAGTTAAACTCTGGGGAGACTTCTCATGTAATCCCAAATGCAAGACTTCAGGAGCTCTCCAGGAGCTCAGTATATGTGTGTGGCGTGGGAAGGCCTTCCCAGGACCTGAGGCCACGCAGCGAGCAGCACTTCAGGAATTTCAGAAGGTGACAGGATGTTTACTGCAAGAAAGTAAGGTCCTGCTGTATCCATGCAGCCTTTCTGACTATCAGCTGGCAGATGCATGTAGAAAATTCTCTCTGCCTCCCTACAAAATGTGTGATGTTGAATGTGTGTGTCTGCTCTGCATGCAGGTCCTTTTCAGGGCACTGAGATATCAAGGCTTGTGTTTACAGAGGGAAAATCCCCAAACTGGCAGAATATGGGAGTCCTATTTCTATGGCACAAATGGAAAGGTCTATGTCATTTGTTCCTCTGATCTGCTGGTCACACAGTGTGCTCTATTTAGAGAGATGGGACTGTTCCTAACTTTTAAACAGAAGGTTAGAAACCTGAGCATCAAAAGGCTGTGGGTTTTTTTGGTTTGTTTTTGTGGAATTTTGTATGGTGGGTTTAGGTTTTTGGGTTTTTGTTGGGTTTTTTTGTTTGGTTGGTTTGGTTTGATTTTACTTAAGAATGTCAAGTGCTTGGGGGAGAAGCAGTCAGCAGCATTAAAACCTGATGTGATTCTTCTGAAAGGTATTCTGAGGCACTGAAAATGCCACATCTCCACTCCTGGGACCTAGTGCAATTATCTGAGGAAAACAGAATAATTTCCAAACTATTGACTTTGCAGTAGGGCTAGGTCAATGCGGCCTGATGGGTTGCTGCGAAAGGCTGACAGTAATCCTTAAAAAAAGTGACAAGTCTGAGCTTTTTGTTGCTACCTGTGAGCCAGGAGGGTATGGGACATGAGCTACCCTGGATGAAAGGGTAGTAGGTAATGTGAGTGTAGAAGTAGACTCTCCTCTGCTTGCAGGACGTTTCTGCTGAGGCCTGACAGCTATGGCCAAACCATTTACTGCCATCAAGAGGCAGCTATGAGAGAAGAATTTGAAATACGCTGTTCCTTATCCAGGAAACATACACTGTTTCCCAATGACTGATTTATTATTTTCACCCTGTCCAGCAGTATGAAAAGGTGCATCAGGGATCTGCCTTTCTCCGCTCTGAATAACTTAAATCAGACTGCAACATGTGAAATAATTGAATTGACCAGAATTTACAGCTCTAGGTGGAGCTTCTTCTTTCTGTTGGGTTTGTGAGTCATGACACTAAAAGTTACTACGTGAGCATGATGCAAAAGGTATGTGCTCGTTTCGTTCTCATTTTTCATTTTTATACTGTTTGGTGACTCATTTCAGCTCTAACATGGTTCAGCTTTCTTAGGCAAGAGTCCCTACAATGATTAGGTATCATCTTTAAACATTAGAGCAACAGACAGATCATGCAATCCGTGCTCTTTCATTTTTCACTCTGAACTTCACATAGTAAGTCCCTCATGGCTTTCAGAGAGGCCTGTCTTGTTTAATGTGGACTTTGTTGGGCTGTAATTTATTTTACTTAATTATTTATGGCTACATTATGTATATTAGCTGCACTTGTCTAAATAACAAGGGTTGCGGTGGAAGACTGCCAGTTCAGCTGACTAATTCCTATTACTTTCTGCATTTCTTAAGGTGTTTTTTGTGATGAGTTTAGGCTGATGTTTATTGTTCCTGGGCTTGTGTCTATCTGGAACAATAATAAGAAGAGGCACAAACAGAATGTAAATAAATAGACACATAATATGGGGTCTGTATTGCACCTGAGGATGATTTCAGAAGGACAGGAACATGTTCTAGACCTGAATGAAGGGAAGATCCCTACAAGCTAATTTTTTGTAAAAAGCACATTTAAATCAAGAGCTCTTTTTATTCTTTACCATCACAATTTTGACACTTTTTTTTTTTTAAATTCTATTTTTCATTTATGAAAATAAGACAATGTATAACACAGTAAGTGGACACTTAGCCAGAGAAGAGAAATAGATTGGAAAAACTGCTTTCTCATCTGACACATTCTTTTGTCTGCTTCTTACTGCTTATTAACAGCTCACAGCCATGGCAGGCAGATAGCAAGTGGAGGTTAACCATTTTAATATTTATTGATAGGGAAAATACCCTGAGCACAATTTTAATAGAGATTCCTTGAATGTAAGAGCATCAATGGCTCTATAAAATGTAAATGCATTCTTAATTACCTCAAGTGCCCCTCCTGCCCAAGTGGCTCTTTTATGTCAAACACATCTCACTGGTAATGAGCACAAACATTGTTAATGGACTGTGAATGGGATATTGTGTAATCTTTTTGTTCTGGGGTACCATGCTGGCAATGTGTAGGGTTCACTTCTTGATCAGTTCAGGAAAGTTTTCAGGTGGCTTTCCCCCCAGTAAGACAGCTCTTCCTAAATGAGGACCACCAAAATTTTATTCAGATTGTTCCTTGCTATCTGTCTTGGGCTCTCAACATCAGTAAGAGGAGGCAAAAACACTGAAATGTTATAGCTTCTGCTTTTGTTCCCCAATGAAATAATTTCCCAAAAACTCCTTCCCTTTCCCTGCTTCCCAGTTATGTCTCAGAAACAACCTCTACTCCAGCCGTTCAGCCTCTCTTGGGAGTAACATTTCACACTTCTCTATGAAGGTCTGAGCTTTTTCCTTCAGTTCTCACGCTTTAAGGTGAAAGTTACATCTTGAAAACTTCTAGTAGGAGAATCCCAAATTCTGTAGTACTATGGAGGAAATAACTGGATTTAGAACAGAGCAGGAAAGAGGTCCATGGTGGGAATATTACCATGAAAGGAGCTTGTAAGGTATGAGAAATGGAGTTTGCAAATTTTTTTTCAGAGCAATGGGAGACTGTTTGGAGGCAGCAGAGTGAAAGATGTATAATTTAATGGGCAAGGAAGACAAAAGGACCACAGTGCCTGTTTTGATAGTTGTAGAAGAGAAACTGCAAAAAAAGGAATTCTCTGTCCCACACTGCTAGACCCAGAGTTAGAAACTCTGTGCTGACATTTCAGAGTTGTGTATGGCTTTCTTGAAACTTACATGAGGGCAGCTGATAAAAAAACTCTGAAACCTGCATCTTCTTGAGAGGCTAAGGTGTAGGCCTGGTTCTGCTGCATTGCTCCCTTCAAAAACAGGCTATGCAATTTTAAGGCTTATTGCCTTAGACTAAACACAGCATGGATAAACACAGGCTTAGAATAGGAAGGATGCATCTGTCTGAGAAGTAATGTTGGCTCTAGAACATCCTCCAGTCAGGGTAGAGAGGGAAACACAGTTAATAGATACAAGTTGCATATTCAATTCCTTAAGAGGAATTGTATGATAACTGCCACTGGATAATAATTTGCTCACCCATAAAAGTCTTTGTGGCTTTTTGTTTACTTGTAAAATAGGTGCACTGCAACTCCTGATAATTGTGGGAAGATGCACCCACTAGCTGTGAACTCTGCAAAATGGTGTAAGCACAAGTAGCAGGGAAATGCCTAAGTGTAAATGAAAATTATGCATGCTACTACCAAGAGTTTGAGGGGATTTGGAGATGTGAAAGTCTCTGAGTTTTATTCATTGCTGCTGACATACCCTAACGTTTGCTGTACACTATGTGTTTTATCAGAAGGATGCAGCTTCTGATAAGATGGTGCCCCATCTCCATTTTCATTCCTTGGTCAAAAATCAAAGATCTGTATGAAAAGTGGGCAAAAGGGAGAAAAGAATGAATTTACAGTTTGAGTGAGTTGGTGACAACTTTCTATGCAGGTTCTTCTGATGTTTTCCTCAACCCTAAGAGGAATATGGTGGGAGAAATAACTTTACCATATAGTCTTAGAGTGACCCTTTTAATAAAGACAATTAGGTCACCCTGTAGACAGGATATGTTACCTTAGATGGTGACCTTGTCTCCCTTATCACTGTCTCTTCTGCCTGTGGCAGTGATGCTGTGAAGTTCTGCTGTGTTTCTGCTGGGGTGTCTTGAGTGTGACTGGGTTATGCTGCTGCAGCCATGGCACTGAACGTAGACTGTGACAGCAGAAAATAGTTAAGACAAAGAAAAATGACCCGAGGAGGGAAAAACAGAGCAAAAACTGGGGCAGAAAAGCAACAGATCTACATAAATTGCTGAGTCCTGAGATGCAAACTGCATCCCATGCTGGAGAGCATAAAGTGTTTCAGATGTACTCTTCCTGCTCCTGTGCTATAGCTATTGCCTCTTCTCCTCCTCTTTGCAGATATATGAACTTGGTAGTAGGAAGTTCATTGTGCTCCACAAAATTAGTACATCTGTAATTTATATACCTTTTAACTTCTAGTTACATTTCATAACAGAAGAGCTGAGGGTCCCAGCAAATCATTTATGGTACCAGAAAGCTGTGGGAGAAGATTGCTTACTCCCTAATTCACTGTGACCCACAGAAGTGAGAGAAATAACTCAGGGCTAAGTTGTTTCCTCTGGAGTGTTTTACACTGGAGTGGCCCACAGCAATAAGTGCTTAAGTGGCATAAGGGAATAGAGAAGAGTATATAACCAGAGATGATATCTTTTCTAATAGCATTTTTAAGAATTAAAGAATATGACTTAGAAAGTGGGATAACTGAAGCACAATGAGCTAGAAAAGGAGCTTTCTCATTAGGGGACAGACTAATGAAGGACAAGTTAACAGCTATGAGTTTTACTTAGGAGTGATATTTTTTTTTTTCCCCCTCAAACATTTTTTTTTTTTTGAGCTTCACTAGCTTCATCCATGCTTCCCAGAAGGTCAGAAGCAGTAATCTTGTTACATGTGCCATGAATATATTTCACTCTGATTTTTTTTTTTTAAATAAAATAGCATAGTGTGTAATGCACATCTAGCAAAACCGTATGAGGCAGTTCTCTCTCCTTGGATTGTGAATCTTGAGAAAACATAAAGCAGTTCTCCAAGGCTTTCTGTATCTGGAGGTATCATGTAAAATACCTGGAGGAACATTTGTGTCATTACACAAACTCATTTTTCTAAACATAGGGAAATTCTTAAAACAATTTTGGAAACGTGCATTAGCACACAGAATCACTGTTGTAGGAAAACTTGATCTGTTGATTTTACTTCCATGGTGGACTCTTTACAGTCTGTATCATTTCCACTCCACTTCACTGATGGTGGAAAAGCTTTTTTCATGGTTTATTTAGCAGAAAGTCATTTTGATTAGCAAGATGAGTAATACTTTACAGCTGTTTGCAATTACTGCATCTGTTCTATCAGTGGATTCAAATATTGGAGGCTATATTGACAGAAACGTGAAATGCAATAGAAATGGGTACAAGAGGGGACACACAGATGCACACACACGCTTCATGGATCTAGTCATGTTAAGAGAAATCAAACAGCATGTTAATCTCAAATCTGTGCCACGAACTCGGAGGTGGATTTAGTAAATTGGAAAAGCAGAGTTTCCTGTTTGCAGGTGTAGAGTCTTAGTAGTGGTTTTGTCCAAGACAGCTTGGTGTAAAAGCTACTCGTTAATTCTGCTCTGATAAAATATAGCAGAAGTTTTGCCATTCACTCCAGAGATCAAAACTGGACCCCACATGAAAGCAGGAAGTCTTAGAAATTTGAAGACTATGTACAGTTTATACAAAAATTTAATGCCCAGAAGTTTAAAATAAGGAATAGATTTATCTAATACTTCCGACCTTATTACTCCAAATACACTGCTCTCTTCTATCACAGTATCACAGTACCACCAAGGTTGGAAGAGACCTCAAAGATCATCAAGTCCAACCTGTTACCACAGACCTCAAGACTAGACCATGGCACCAAGTGCCACATTCAAACCCGCCTTGAACACCTCCAGGGACAGTGACTCCACCACCTCCCTGGGCAGCCCATTCCAGTAGCCAATGACTCTCTCAGTGAAGAACTTTCTCCTCACCTCAAGCCTAAACTTCCCCTGGCATAGCTTGAGACTGTGTCCTCTTGTTCTGGTGCTGGTTGCATATGTTCTATCTTCCAAAGAAAGGCCTGGTTTATTATAAAATTTCTGGTAAATTCTTACCTTATACTTTCCCAAGTAAATCACTTTGTCAATCAATTATTCCATACTAGTGGGGGTTTCATGCAGGGAAGAAGCAAAAGAGATACCAGGGAAGGTGAGTGAAATAAAATCCTTGTCAAACTCTACCGCAGTAGGATATGGCCTTCATTTAATTGAAAGGGGGGAATGTGTTTAAGTCTGGGTCACATTTTGATTATAAATAAGCTTAATATTTATTATAGAAGTAATACTTCAATGGCAAACTGATATTCCTACTTCATGATTTTTTCATGAGCAGCATAACATTTCTTCCCTGACTTTAATGTTTCTATTCCACTGTATTCCACAGGCTACTTTAAAAAGTCATTTTCATCCAGGACTCTTCAACTGTTCATTGTCTGCAAACATCTTAAGACAGAATCTAAGTTTCTTGGCTCTGTGAAATCTCTATGCTCTCAGTGATGTAGGTGGTCTCATCTAATAGTTTTGTTACCATCTTTAAGGATGATTTTCAAAGTCCTTTGGATTTATTCATGCTCAGGGCAACCTTAGAGGCCCAGTAACTCAAGTGAGTTCATGCTTCTCTAACATGCAGTACCTCCAGAGTACTAATTTCACCCCATCACTCCCCATGATTTGGTCCTTCTCTCCAGACCTCAGGGTTATTTGTGTTATAATTCAGAATAAAGTCAATTTCTCTGGTTCTGAAGTATTCAGCGTCACCTGTGGTTGCAGGGACAATGTCTCTGCCCTTTTGTATTTGTTTGATGTTTCTTCGATAACCAAGCACAAATAAGGCTTTGCTAGATATTCTGAGCTGATGTTCTATTTATTAGGATAAATATGGGCCATGAGACAAAATCAGAGCGTCACTGGAGATCACGAAGCTTACCATTGGCTGTGGAGCCTTTGCCCTGAGTATGGCTGAGGTATTCCTGCAACAGCCCTGGAATCCAGCTCTGGGAACAAGCTCTGCTCTCCACCTCAAGCCCTGAGATGTACTGCCTATGTGGAGCAACCTCTCAGGTCAGCTGCTATCCCAAACTATCTTCCTTTTTTCCAAATTGCCACCACACCCTCTCTTGTCAAATACTAGTTGGGTGCATAAATAATGAATGTATTCCTTTTAGGGACCCTGGGGAAAAAAAGGGTTTTGTAAGAGTTTCGATTCTCCAACAAAAATTGGTCGGGATAGCTCTTCTGTCTTGTTAAGCACACAGACTGCCTCATCTTTGGATGTGGTAATAATATTTTGCCTCAGCCTTGCCTTTGGAAAGATTGATGTTGTTTACAGTACTTTCTGTGAGGTTGTATTGTATCAGTCTTGACATTCATCAGTGAAATTTATGTGATGTATTAGCTTGACTATTTCTTTAGTTTAGACAGAAATGAACTGGACAGATTTTTATATATCTCTCTATACATGAGAGATCTTAATGCTGCATTTCTTTCATCCATTACAGACTATTGAAAATAAGTATGTTCTTAAGGCAAGGATTAACACCAGTCCCTGTAAGAGATCTTAGTGAAATTTGGTCTTTCTTGCTTATAGGCAGAACTGTCTTTCTAGAATAGTCTTCCCACAACTGAAGCAATGGCTGCAACCTACAGAGAAATGAGTCTCCATTGTTTAGGAAGTAGAAGGCTTTACATGAGTGGTCACTTGTCATACTTTGTGAAATTATTCATTTGCAGGACTTTGTGACAGTGTCTCTTTGCATATTTACAAATGATAAAGTTGTCCTCATCACATGGTGAGATTGAAAGTCACCTGAAGAGGTAAAGAATCCACATTACTTGCCCCAAGCAGGATGAACTCTACTTGTTGTAATGCAACCTTTATTATATAGTTATAGTTGTCTGACTGTTTTGAAAAGACTGGGAAAAAAATGGCAGTTCATTATTATCAATTTAAATAGAAGTACTGTCCAGGAGGATCAGATATACTCATAAAAAAATAAAAAAAAAAAAAAAAAGGAGAGAGAGAGAGAGAGAAAAGAAAGGACTAAATTACATTATTTTTATTTACAGTAGATTGTAATGTGACAAACTATACTAAAAATCTGTCTGGACATAAAAAACATTTTTCAGAGAGAGATGTTGCTATAGCTGCAAAATTTAGATTCAGGTGAATTTGCAATCACAAACAGCAGCATCTGTGTTGTACTGTTAAAGACTCTTTTCCAGCTCAGCTTGGTGGGCATGTTGATGCAAGCTTGATAAAGAAAATATCATTCATTTTTGCCAGTGAGGGAGATTTTAACACTTACTAGAAATAACTGATAATCTGACACAAGAGTAGTAAAGGATTATTGCACAGCATTTCGCTTGTCTAATAACAAAAGCTGTTCAAAAACTCTGTGAGAGCCATGGTTTAAGTCCAGTGTAGAAGCATTGTTTTAGTGAATTTTGCAACAAATGTAATTGTGGTTTTTTTCACTAATACCATAGTATTTTCTGTTTCCCACAAAGAAAAATGGGGGAAATGGCAAGATAATACATCTGTCCTCCTTAATGTTGTTCACAGCATATAGCTGAGAAGCATATAAGTGAGATGATCAAAAATATCCCATGGAGATAGGTTCCATGGAGGTAGGTCCAAGAACATCTAGATAGAACATATGGCAATACTTTTGCTTTCATACCCCTCAATATATTTTTCACATCTACTCCTATTCCTTCTTTCTTTATAATTTCTGAAAGTAGAGGGATGTAACTGCCTGTTATCTTATGTCATATATCATGTATCACCCTACTTGGGTGCAAATCTCAGGTAGGAGCACTGTCCAGCACTGTATTTTCATGTGCAACCTCCTGCATTTTATCTGCTTTTGCAGTGCCAGAGTCAAATGGAAAAGAGGACTCAGTGTTCCCTAGCAGGGCGCAGACATTTTTCTGCTGCAGGCAGATGGGATGCTAAAGCTCCCTGGGCTCAGGCTACCCTTAGTGTTCAGTAGGGACACCAGGGATATCCCTACTGAGTGATATGTAAGCAACCACAGAGCACACTGGAAGGGCTTCTTGCAACATGTATGGCCTCCTCAGCTGAGCTGATGTAGTTGGAGGAGTTGTAACTTTTGCCTCCCAAGACTCAAACCAGATCACAGGGTGACACCAAGATGTGTCACCAGTATGATTTCTACTGGTAGTATCTACCACTCTTGTAAGTACTCAGTAAAATACCCTGTGGTTTCAGCTGCCCTAGTAATTTCAGCAAACAATCTTTGTGCTCCCCAGGCAGTTGGCAGTGTAGGGATTTGCTGATGCCTTCAGCAGCAACCAAAGAGATGGAGACACTGAGGTGGTGGAGTGAAGGGGCAGCACATGGTCTTTCTCTCAGCATGCCAGTTGAATGGTGAAGAATGCTTTAGTGTCGTGGATTCCATAGATTTTGTCACTTGGGAGAACTACAGAGAAGTTGTCAGGGCATGTAGAAAGACAACAAGGAAGGCCAAAACCCTCTGAGAACTGAAACTGGCAAAAGAAGTAAAAGAGAACAAGAAGGGCTTCCTCAAATCTCTCAGTAAGTAAAGGAAGAATAGGGAGGGTGTGGGGCCACTGCTGAACGAGGAGGCAGCCCTGAGAACTGAGGATGCAGAGAAGGCAGAGTTGCTGAGTGCCGCCTTTGCTTCAGTCTTTACACTTAAGGCTGAACTCCCCTACGTACTCCAGATCCTGGATGAAGGAGAGGAATCCTGGAGGAGGGTCAGTGGTCATTGCAGACTGGATTAGGGATCAATTACACAAATTGAACATTCACAAGTCCATGGACCCTGATGGGATGCACCCAAGGGCCTGAGAGAACTGGCTGATGTTATTGCTCTGCCACTCTCCATCATTGTTGCCAAATCTTGGCAGACAGGAGAGGTGTCTGAGGACTGGAGGAGAGCCAAGGTCACTCCAGTCTTCAAAAAGGGCAAGGAAGAGATTCCAGGGAACTATCGACCTGTCAGCCTCACCTCCATCTCTGGAAAAATGATGGAGTGGCTCCTGGAGAGCTTCTCAAGGCACTTGGAAGAGAAGGTTATCAGGAGCAGTCAGCATGGATTTACCAAGGGGAAATCATGCTTGATTCTATGCCAGCATTCTATAATGACATAACTGAATGGGTAGATTCAGGGAGACCAGTGGATGTAGTCTACCTTGACCTTAGCAAGGCCTTTGACACCATCTCCCATAACATCCTAGTGAGCAAGCTCAGGAAGTGTGGGATGNAGACAGAGTCTGCTCAGCAACTGTGCTGAATACACCAAACTGGGAGGCTTGGCTGATACAGCTGAAGACTGTGTGACCATCCAGAGAGACTTGGACAGACTGGAGAGCTGGGCAAAGAGGAACCAAATGAGGTTCAACAAGGACAAGTAGAGAGTCCTGCATTTGATGTATAGATTGTGCTCTGAAAAGGACAGTTTTATCAGTGTCACTGTAGCTTTTACCATTTTGAGGGTAGGGAAGTCCTGCCTATCTGCTTTGCCAGGCAGTTTTTGTGCCATGTTGAACAGCTACAAGGACAAGCTTTTTTACTAGATCTGTGATACTAGATTATGAGTAAAATTGAAACACACCAGGAATCATCGAATTTTGTTACATAAATATTAAACAGGGTTTTTATTTTTGTTTTTTTAATAACCAAACCACTCACATCTTAAGTGCTAAAATGGGACATGTGATCTCAAAGTGCTGAATGTTGATTAAAAAAAGAAAGACGAAAACATTTTTACACTGAAAAGTGGATTGCGTGCCCTCTCCAACATTAACTTTCAATTTTACATGCAAGGCAGATGAGTATTTATTTATGAGCAGGTCCTGCCTGTATCTTTCAAATTTTGAGGTAATTTTTTTTCCTGTTCCCTCACACATTATTCTTTTTATTTCTTTTGTTTCTTTTTTTTTTTTCTTACCACTACATAAGTGAACACTTCTGAGCTGCACACCACAGAGTACATCCAATTCCAAAAAAGGGCAAAATTGATGGAAAAGTCGAGATTCAACCTTTACAGATAAGAATGTGTGTCCATTTAATAACAACAACAACAACAACAACAACAACAACAACAACAATAATAATAATAATAATAATAATACCCAACTCTCAATAATATTTTCAGAAAAATCAAAGTCTCAACAATAGCTTGCAGGAGCTATGGAGTATCAGAGAATTATTTTATGACCAACAAAAGTAATAACCTAAGAACCTCTGCTACCCCTTGATAGCTGCATACATGCGAAGGGCCAATGCAAGTCTTGGGTTTCTTTGACATGCTTCTCTACTCTAAAGGGAATCACTGCTTAATGGTAAAAAAACATGATCTTGAATGAAACAGAGAAAAGGGTGAAGGGGAAAAGAGGCTAGGGAGATTGGGAAAGTTAACTGTCTCTTCCACTAGAAAGATGTTTGGACAAAGCTGACACTTCTACAGTCTCACTCATTTGCATTTCTCCCTTCCCTTTGCACAGTAGATACATACCTGAAGAGAGATTACCCCGATGTGAAGCTGCATTATACCTGCTTCCAACAATTAAAATAGTGTTGCCTTGAGCTGAAATTTTTATCTCAGAACATAAGAAAGAAGTGTGAGTGGAAGAAAGAAGACACTTTTCTCTGTCTTAACCCCTTCCCTGTTGTTTCCAATTGCTTCACTGTTCCCGGTCACATGAAAGACCTGCATAATCTCAATGACCTCCAGTGACAAGCTGCAGACCACAATGGTTTTCCCACTGCTGGGGAGTTCTTCAAACTGGTAGCTCTTCAGACACACAGTCCCATTTCAAGATGCAAAACCCCACTACCACCAGCCCCTAGAATCAGGCCCAACCCTGAAGCTCTAGTGTTTGCTGGGGCTTTACCATATTGTGCAAACTATTGGAGTGGGCATGCTGACCAGGAGTTTCTACTGTTGTTTCTAAAGAAAGCTGTAAAGATGTCAGTGTTTGGGAGGGAATCAGTGCTCCCCTGGCCTGAGCCTTAAGACCAAACCTTTATTGAACTTCCACAAATTCGCTCAGAAAAGATGGGGCACTCCTGGTGTAATGTGCGAGCACAGCATTCATGTGAGTTAATGCTGATGCCCATGTGTCAGGGCAATGTGAACCCACAAAGTTTGTGGAAGCAGGTAGAGCCATCACCATGGGAAGTGCTAGAAATTTTTACCCTAGTTCAGATCCAACTCCTTTGCATTTCCTGGAAATAGGTTTCTTAAGAAAATGAGAGAAGAGACCTATCCAGAACTATTTTTGGTCCACCAAACCAATTGTGCGTTTTTCTCTCCCTCACCATCTTCTGGAGAAGAGGAGGTTGAGAGGAGACCTCATTGCACTCTACAACTACCTGAAAAGTGATTGTAGTGAGGTGGGGTTTGGTTTCTTCTCCCTAGTATCAGGTGACAGAATGAGAGGAAATGGCCTCAAATTGTGGCAGGGGAGGTTTTGATTGGATATTAGGGAAAAAATCTTAACTGAAAGAGTGGTCAAGCATTGGAACAGGCTACCTAGGGAGGTGGTAGAGTCACCATCCCTGGAGGTGTTCAAAAAAACGTGTAGACATGACACTTTGGAAGACAGTCTAATGCCAGAGTGGTGTTAGGTTGATGTTTTAGCTCAATAATCTCAGTGATCTTTCCCAACCAAAATGGTTCTATAATATATGATTTCCCATCTCTCAGTAGATCTTTCCCTTATAGTCTCTTGCTAGGTAGATCTCTTTTCTCTTACTGTGACCTTTCCAGCAGGATCCCTTATGGTTTAGCACCCAGAAAATACTCTTCCTTCCATAAGTCTCAGCCTGCTCTTTTCTTTTGCTACAATTCACCTGAACTCTTCTTATTAACGTTAAATAAAAGAGACAGAACTTGCATTACATACTCACAGGCAAGTCTGCAAACTCTATAAAAAATTGCAAAGGATGGAAAAGAAAGAAAAGAACAGAAATGAGTTCCTTAAAAGGTTTGTGAAAGTGTGAAAAGACTTACTTTGGTTGTCAAATATTTGTCATTCATTTAATCAATTAATTTACTTCTCACAGCCAAAACACTGCCATTAAAAAGGCTTACTCAGATGCTTTACTCTGTTCATATTGATTCATTTTCAGTGAAAATATCAATATCTTTTTATAGATCTAGACCTTAAAGTTACTTAATTATTGATTGAGAAGCAGTTGCTCAGACTTAGCAGGCAGATTTCTGCTGTGTTCAACAATAATAAGCCAAGCTTTTGCATGGATAGACATTGCCTAGGAACATCCTTATTCAGTGTATTACTTGTCAAAGGGGAGCAGAAGTCTACCAAAAAGACTTTTCTGTGACCTAGTGTGGCCGGTGTTTCCAGTTGTATTCATCAACAGCTAAAAACTAAATTAGAGAACTATGCCCTCATTTCAGTACTTGTTTCTTATTGTCACACTGAAGATAGAATGAACTTTCCTGGTGAAGACTGTAACAGTAAATAATACATTCGAATCATATTGCTTTTCTGGTAGCCTCCAAGCATGTTTTTTGAAACACAAGGACTATTATATTTTGAGATGTAATTAATTTAAACATTTGGTGGTTTTTGGTAACCTCTAAGTTCTGCTGAAACAGCTGCTGGTGAAAGCTTTGTAACCAGGAATCAGAAATTTACAGGGTTTGAGTTTCATCTCCCATTCTATAACTAATGTCTTGGTTTGTAAGAAAACTTGGTGTTTTGTGCTGGGTTGAGGCTAATTAGAATATTTTAATAGAGAGACTTACACTATAGGCTGTGAAAGGAAAACATCATGATGTCTACTTCACTCATACGCTTGCTGGAGAATTGTTTGGGAACACTAACCAAAACAATAGATAAGTCACTCTCTCTCTGGCTCTTGCTGGAACAGGAGCTGCTGGTGGGATCTAGCAGCTTCTGGGCTCTGGCTTCTCTGCTGATTAATCCTCACTAACCACTTTTCTTCTAACCCTCCTGGCCGATCCTCCTAATTTACCTTGCGTGTAAGGCAAACCTTGGGGTAAGGTACAGGGGTGGGGAGAAGGTGGAAGGGTGGTTGGGAGCCCCTCCTGGGGTCTCTGATTTCTGGGAGGGGAGTTGTGTTGCTGTATTACCTTTTACTTGTATATTTCTGTAAATATTCTGTATATAGTGTAAATACCTGCTGTACATTGTGCAAAGCTGTAAATAGAGCTTCATCATTTAACTTCCAGCCGACTGAGTGCTAGTCTGGGTCATTTTACAAAGTGTGGGGGGGTGGGGAACTCCCAAACCTTCACATATTTTGACATTGTTTGGAGAATAAAAAAAATAAAATGTTTTCTAATGACCATGACTGTAAATCAGGAGTACAAAGCTGGACCCTAAGATTTCCTCAGGGCAATAGGAAAAAACTACTACTGGGAATGCAAATGAGGCGGTTCTGTGCAGATCCTGAGCAAGGGTGTACCAGAATAACTAGAAATAGTCACACAGTGCCCCTGTAGGTCTTTCTAAATATTAGCTTCTTGTGCTTCACAGCCATGGGTTTCAGGCAAGGTGTGTGACAGCCAGAGCTGACTCAAGGCTTCTCGGCAAAGCTAGCAAACCTGAATGGTGTCGCTCTAAGAATGAGGGGTTGAGACCAAGGTAGAAGCCTGGGCCTGCATCACATAAGAGCAAGGAGAAGGACAAGAAGAAGTAAATCTAAGCTCTGCCCTCCAGCAGTATCTCCAACACCACACAGCTGAGTTTTTACCTTTAGTGTCAGCAGGAGCAACACAACCCTGTACATCCAAGGGTATGCTATAGGGCATTCAGGTACTGGCAAGGAGCAGTTTTAGTATGTTACCGGGTTTTGCCGGTGTGGTGTCACAGGTGGTTGAACATTTTTATCCATGCTTGGAGGTAAGCTGAAGGCCAAAACCTTAGAAATGCTGAAGCAATCATCCTACATTAGCCATGTTGTATCTCTGACCTGGGGCAAGAGCACATGTTTCAAAAGAAGTAGGAGATCATAGCATGAACAACAGAGAAGATTCTACCCATTATGACTGGAGTGGGAAATAAAAACACACAATTTGCAGGTAAGAAATGTCAGTTCTGGAATTATTGCAATGTGAATTAGTATGAAGTACTCTCTGGTCATTTTAATTGCTTTATTTTAGTTTGTAAAAGGCCAGAGCTGACTTGAACTGCACAAACATGGCTAATGATAATGAGAGCACATTTACCAAATAATGTATCTGAAATTAATCAGACTTTACTGTCTGTCTGTCTGTCTGTCAAGGTATCATTTTCAGTAGCACTCTTGATGGGATGGACCAGTTGGAAAACGTTTGAAGCTCTACAATACTTTCTTATATTGAGCACAAACATCAATGGGAAATTGGCCTAGAAGAACACAGTGATTTGAACTGGGTATCAGTTGTGTTAGTTGTGACAATGCCAAAGTCAGTCCTTCTGTCCATCAAGACCCTCTGAATCAGTTGGAGAACCCAGCCACTGGTAAGTAAAGGTCACATGATTTTTATGGTTTAGGTGCACAATTCTGCAAAAAATAAGTTGAGTAGTAAATGGATAGTCCTTGATCTCACTTGTAAAGAAGACTTGCTCAGTGTACAACTGTTAGGATGCTAATGAAGAGTAAATCCCTTTATGCTAAAGACATTTGTGTAAAACTGGCATGTGATCAGAGTCAGGCCAGGTTACTCTACACTGCAGACTGGCCAAGCAGATAACAGATCACCCCTCTTCATACGTAAGGAATTATGACTGGGCTACATAAAGAAGATTGCTTCAGATATGCCCACTACATATGAGCATATTTACAATATCTCTTTAGAGCAACTCAAATGCCAGAATGAGAAACAGAGATTAGATTTGTGCTTTAATTTGTTTTGGTTTTGTAATGTCGATTTTCTATTGATTTTAATTATGTGTCATTGAATTCTGTGTTGCAAATCTCTCTCTATGTTTCTGTGAAGGGCAAAAAGTGTTCTTTTAGAAAGATCATGTTCTTCTCTGACTTTTCTCCATATTCCCTTTGCCTACACATGCCTCATTTCCCTTTGGAGTTCATATGCAGAATGATGTGCTACTCTAGCTGTCCCATGTTCAGCAAAAACATTACAAATATGACCTGTACATTGGCTTCTACATGGGTTTGGGACAAATGCAAATGTCATGGACAGGAAACACATAGGAATTTATTTTTAATCATGCCAGGGAGCAACACTCACTTTAAAAAAAGACCATGAACCCTATGTCATGCAGCAGAGTAAGTCTCCATGAGTATATAGAACACAGGAAGTAAGTGGTTTTGGAGCAGTGTAAGGAAACTGCCTCAGCAAAATCCTCCTAGTCTTGACAGCTTCTTTCTGATGCTAGTGTCTCTGGGGAGTGCATAATTTTCTGTCTTTGCATTCAAAGACAATTGGAGTCTTCAAAAAGAGAAACTAACACCTGTATTCAGTGAACTCTCTCAGTTATACAGAGTTAGAAGGTAGATCCAGAGCACAAAGACAACTTCCTGCAGATTCATTTTTTCTCCATAATACACTGGAAGGAGCACACTTGAGATGAATGGAAAGTTTAAATCAACTTACATTTTTCAACACTGAACAATTCAACAAAGATGGCCTGTTTCTGAAAGGAAACAAACTTCTTGATCATAAACTTAAAAATCAGCTCAGTGTCCCCTTCTTGTGTTAACATCCACATACCATGGTGACTCCTTGGGTTACCTGAAGAACAGTTTGTTAAGACAAGTCTATCCAAGGAATAATCAGTTAAATTTGCTTATTTTTGCTTGGTCTTTATTTTGGAAATTCACAGAAGTTAGCTAAACTAACCCTTGTTATGGAACTGTGGTTCTCTTCCTTTCACTGTCAATATGTTGATGGCCCTCTGTCTTTCTTGGCTCTGCTCAACAGGTGAAGGAGCAGAGTCGATATTAGGGCATTCTTTCGGCACTGATGCAGAAGTGAGAAAGCACTGCATGAATCACTGTATTCAGCTAAAATCCTGCAGCAAGTTGATTATATTAAAAAACCCACAGGTGTTTAAACACAGATTTCAGACACAATGAGATAACAGGGCTACCTTTCATATATCTGGAAGGCAGTGTGTACTTGGAAGCAGGGTATTATTAGGACCTGGTTTTCAGATAACCTATACATACACACGGAAAATGTGAGGCTATTGAGCATCTACGCTTGTGGGCAGGTACCTTACATTGCACCTAACAGCGTTTTAAGACTATCTATAAATTGGGAGAAAGATTATGCATCTGCAGACAAGCCTTTAGCATGGATACACTTCATTGCTGTGATCTAACTTGTTTTGGCTGTCATGATGCTTTTTACCTTAGATATGCTTGTTATTGGTTAGGATAATTTAAAGCTCATTATTAAATCTTCAAGGCCAAATAACTGAACTGAGTAAAACAACAGAGCTCTGACTTCAGCAGAGGCAGCCTGATTTACACCCGCTGAGAATGTGATTGTCGCTTTTGAGCTATCATAATTGCTTAAGTGAAACAGCCAAAGTAATTGGTGCAAACTAATACAACTGATGGAAAAAGATTCAGTATTTGTCAATATCAACTATGCTATAGAGAACCTAATCAATGAATTAGTCTATCAATTAATTAGTCTAGGCAGAAAATTACTCCCTGTACTGTTAGTCTATGAAAAGATCAATAAAGTCAAATGTCTAGTTTAATGTTTCTCACGTAATGATTAGATTATGAGAAGAATGAGAAAAACAATGTTTCTACTGCTTCAATTACAATTTTTAAGTGTCCAATTGACAAAAGGATACCCGGGTAGTCCTGTTAGAAAAATAAGCACAAATTTCTGGGGTTTAATGCTGTAAGGTTATTTGTCCTCCTGTCTATTTAAGCTGATCTTCAGGGGACTGATATTCCTACAAGGTAAAGATAATGTGGTATTCACACATGCAGAACCACCAATTTGTCAGTTCCTCTACATGGGAAATCGTGGGAAGAATGACAGGCTTTTAGACCAAAACCTTCATTTTGGTAGGGGCTAGACCGAGCCACCAATCTGGAGTGACTTTTTCAGTTCACAGCTGTTGTGTCATCATCAGAAACACACTGGGCAGAAAACTGAGAACTCAACCTTTTTTAATTTGCTGTAGTCTTATTATTTTTGCTAAGTGTGGTCTGGTTACCTGCACTTTGAATTTCATGTATTTATAATTGACTTTATAGAAAAACAAAAAAATCTTCCATTACAATCTGGTAATGTCCCTAATATTGAAAACCTTTTGAGTCTGGCTGTTTGCCCTGTAGTATTAGAGAGAAGATGCCATTCTTGCCCTCATACACACACAAATTTGGGGATTATGAGTTCTGAAAGTATGCATTGCACTATGGGAAAACAAAAAAGAGAGAGAGTTTTCTGATGCCAACTGTATAAAAATGCAAGAATTGAAAATCATGTGGAAACCAAAGTCACTACAAGTCAGGCTGGGAGGCTGATGAAAACAGATTTTGCAAAGGGAAGAAGTCCAGATTAGCAGAAAATAAGAATTTACCAAAAGAAAAAATTTGTTGTGGTAATCCTGAGATCATCTGCTGTATGAATACCAAACGTAGATCAAAAAAGCGAAATAAGAGCGCCTACAATCAGTGAATAATTGCTGCTCTGAGGTGATCTAGGCTTTGGTAAACATGTAGATTACTTTTAAAGTTGGGCATAGTCTTTCATGTTTTTCAGTCTGCTTCTAGACTACAATACTATCTTTAACAACTTAGTCTTTTGCAAAACAGGAATGTGTTACTTCACGTTTCATATTGCAGTATCAATTTTTCTATTAAAAATAGATTAAATTTCCAATTACTAGTGATGATATGTTCAATAGGGGCTAGCTGGATGAAAAATTAATGTTTACAGTCCTCCTGTTTTGCAGGGATTAACTGAACCACCTAGAATAAAATTTAAATGTGCTGCTTTTTCTCAGTTTCAGCACATTCTAGCAAAAACTTGTACTTTGTGCATGATTTAAGATACCAAAAATAAAGGCTCACTTTAGTGTAGGGAATAGTCACTTCCTAGTTGTTTCACAGGGAATCAGAGGAGATAGGTGAAGTCATCTCTTTGTGTCTTCCAGAATGCCTAGTGTTGAAGCAAAGGATCCCACCTATATTGCTGCTGTGCTAACATTGAGCTCGTGTTATATTTTTGCAGGTGTCAAGCAGAGCAGCCTCCTAGCAGAATTAAAATTGGTAATAGAGGCAGTAGGTATATTTAACCTGGTCTTCATATGAACAACCATTCTGGAACAGAAGAGGTAAACATCACACAGACAAGAATTTCTTCCAAAATTTACAACAACACGTTCCTAAAATACTACCTTGTCTCAAGGTTTGACTGACTCAGAATTAGAGACTAAAGCTTCTTCTACTTACCCAGCTCAATTCTGAGGATGGATGTCCCTAAACACCCTCTGCTCAGTCCAGACCCAACAAAACTTGTCATGGGTTTCTTGCCAGTGAGTATTTGCAGATTAAGAAAAAGACTTCAAGGTTTTTAGGTAGCCTCAGAATCCTGCAACAGTTGCTGTGAGAATATATTAAGGCTGTAACATTTTTGGGACATGAAGAAATTGGCTTTTTCAAGGAAAAAAATTGCACAACGCTGTCAGCAGGAAATGTTTAATGCAGATGTTTAAGTTGTGCAGATCTAAGGAACAGTCTCGTATAATAGTTCTCTGTGTGAGTAACCAGCATTTGTTGCTGCCAGATCCTTAGTTCACAGTGCCACTAATCCTGATGTGGATTACCTGGATAAACTTTGAACTGGATATTAAACCTTCTGGTGAGGGCACTATATTTTCTTAGCAACTCATATGTTCTAATGCAGCTAAAGGTAAATGAAGGCTTCGAGGGGACCTGATAGTAGCCTTCCAGTATCTGAAGGGGACCTACAGGAAGGCTGGGGAAGGATTATTTACAAGGTCCTGCAACGACAGGACAAGGGGCAATGGGTTTAAACTGGCAGAGGGGAGATTTAGACTAGATGTTAGGAGGAAGTTCTTTGCAGTGAGGGTGGTGAGGCACTGGAACAGGTTACCCAGGGAGGTGGTGGCTGCTCCCTCCCTGGAGGTGTTCAAGGCCGGATTGGATGAGGCCTTGAGTGAGCTGTACTAGTGGGAGGTGTCCCTGCCTATGGCAGGGGGTTGGAACTAAATGATCCTTGAGGTCCCTTCCAACCTTACCATTCTATGATTCTATGATTCTAAGACGCAGTTGCATTTGTAATTTCTGTAGCTGGTGGTATATGACACCAGTCTTTACATGAACACTTCTGGAGACACCAACATGCGTGCCTAAAGATAAGAGACTGTTAAAAAAAAAAACAAACAAAAAACCAATCAAGTGAGAAAGAGATGTTTTTCCGAGGTGTGACTCAGAGTAGGGAAATAATCAAAAATGTTTTAAACCAGGAAGGAAGTCAATCTGGCCACAATCTCTGATCACCCCTAGCACATGCACACTCCTATTTGGATTTTCAGGAGAAAGAGACACTCCTCATGTGTGGATAAAGAGGTATATTTCTCTATTAATGGTATTTTGCTGGGGTGTGTGTGTCAGATTTCCACTGCATAAAACAGCAGTGTGCTGTTTTGCCAGATCTGAGCAATCACAACGTGACTTGTGTGCCGACATGACGGAGTTTAGCTTCTTCAGGCTTTCACATTTAAAGTCAGACGGAATTTTGAGCTACAGAATTTGCAGTTGCTGGAAGTCGTATTTCATGCAAATATCAACATCAGAAAGCATTGGCCCAGCTGCTTACCTGGTTCAGGATGAATCAGGAAAGTCACTGTGATTACATTGTATTGGAAGAGGCAAGGATCTCACACTTGGTTTCCATATTAACAGAACACTCATGTCTGTTTTATGGACAGAGACCATCTTGTGCTGGCACTGAGCGTGAGACTCTGTGTTTACACCTATCTGCCAGCACATGGAGAGAGCAAGGAAATGCATTCAGCTCTGATAGGCAAGAGAGAGCCCAATATCCTGTAGTCTTAAGCATGCTACCTCTCTAAGCATCTTTTCCTTTTTCTTCCCCACCCCCCCAATAGGTAAAGTAGAGTTTTTAAGGAAGAATTTGAAGATCATTGAAGTAATTTTGCTGCTGTTTGTAGAGAAACTTTCTGAGGCCTGAACTACAGGTTGGGGAAAAAAAAGGTTGAAATATTTGTTTAAAAATACCAGAGTGAGTAGTAATACCATAGATGGAGTAACTTCCTTTGTGTTTATTATAGTTCATTATGGGAAGCAGGGAGGCAGTACGCTTCTGTTTAAGTTTTAAAGAGTTTAGAGTACGAACATCATTAAGCACAACTCTTCTTTTTTGGTAAATATAACTCATTCAAGCTAAATGTTGAGAAAGATACACTTGGTCTATAAGCCAACCTCATGTAGTGTTGTTATAATAAGGAATTAGGAAAAAGAAACCTGTGATAAAAGCTCATCATAGATAGGTTGTGGAGTTATGTTAATTTTGGAGTTCAGAACATTTTCTGGAAAAAAATGGTTGGTGACCTGTTCAAGCCCCATGTGGTTTACTCAAGGTGGTACCAAATCCCATGGACTCTGCAGCCAGATCTCCACCAGTGGTAGATCTGCATGTGTTCTGGCCCACCTGGAATCTCCTGAGGAGGTAGAGCCATTTGCAGGTAGCTATATTCCTTGCTACCTGCCTGTGTGGTTAGCCACATCTGGCCCAGTGGGAGCAGGGGATGAATGATGCCTTCCAGATCCATCTGAGAGCAAGGAGGACTACTGCACCCCAGCTGATAAGGCTGGCATGGCTTTTCTCACTGGTCTTGAGTAAATCTCCAAAGGCTGTGGATGCCAATAAGCAACTAAAACTTTGCATGCCTGTCAGTCATGTTATACCAATCATTCGCCCCTGTGGTTCAGCAAAATGGAGGCTAGAAATGTCATGATCTCTCCACACAGCCCCATAATTCTGCTTCTAGTCCTCTGGAGCAGCAGTGAGAGCTGAGGTGACATAATATTCAGAGTGGGAGGCATTTTTCTATAATCACAGAAGCTTTGCGTAGAGTGTTGTTCTTGACGTTGAACCTGAAAAATATTTGCCTCACATTGCCTTGGTTCTGGATTGTATTTTGGACTGAAACAAACATCATCTCTTTTCCCTTTGTAGTTCTTGTAAAAATAATAAGCTCTAAATCTTATTCAGCAGCCCAAGCTCACTGTACTGGACCATAACTGTATGTACATGCAAGATTCTCGTTTTGTTTTCCACTTGCATGGTTAAACACCGTCACAGTGCCTTTAACACAAATTATTTCATTGACTTATGTAGTAGTTTAGGGATATTGGAAAATTACAATAGGAGAAATAGTGACTCTCCTGAAAGTTCAGTACGGAATCTGAATGAGTGTAGGGCGTTGGATGTGAAAGAATAATAATGATAACATCTATCATTCATTGGTTTTGCTAATTGGTATACAAAGCCAATGTATAAACAATTTCGTTCTCTTGGCTCTTGGGCACTGGCTGTGTTCACTGTTCCTTTGCTCCTCTCTAACTCCTCCACTAACCTTAACTGACCAGATAACATGTGAGATCTTGATGGTTTTCTGTCTGGGGAGAGAGAGGGTGGCATCGGCCCCTTCTGGGCTTTCTTTGTCTAGGGTGAAGATTGAATTTCTGAATTATATATAATTGTAAATACATGTAAATACATTTTGTATATATGCTTGTAAATTTATCTTTGCTGTAAAATACAGCTTTATCTTACTTCCAAACTGTCTGAGCTGGTCTGGTAAATTTTAATTTGGGGGGGAGATGGGAGGCAGGGGGGTTTCCTAAACCTGCCACAGTTTAATAGTTCTTTGCATGCCACAGAAGTTTGCAACAGCCTTGAAGGTCATTTTTACTAAAGTTTTTTTGCAGAGTTCATTCAGTGCGTTCAACATCCACAGCTATCCATGTGCTGTCAGCTGCACTGCAAACCTCTCTGTTCCCTGGATAGTCCTATAACCTACTAAGTGGGAGATACTTCATGAGAGTGCCCATGCAACCCCATTGAAGGCAGTGAGTACCTTTGCATTGCTTTGTGCCATTAGATACAAGTTTTCACATACGGCATTTCACCTTTCTTCTCAGTCCTGATGCCCAGATAAAGCAAGCAGGATCTAACAGCTGCCACGGAAGTAATCCTCACGACCTATCTAGATAGCCAAAGAGGTGAACTCACTTTGTCCAGAAACCTGTCTTCCAAACCTGATGTCTAATTTACTAAGTCTGATCCTTGGGTAGCCTATTTTTGTAAGGAAAAACAGGTGATTGACTTGCTGATTTTTCTTGTGTACCCTGAATGAGACTCTGTCTACAACTTGACAGTACTCACTGGAGAAACATGGAAAAGAAACTTCTGTGAGCTGGAGAAGTTTGCTTAAAACTGTGTTTAGTGGCTGATGCAAAAGAGTCTTGAAGAGTCAATTAGACATGCACAAACTAACAAACTAGGGAAGAAAAAAAAAAAAAGGCTTTCCCTCCATTAAATGCCTCTCTGTAATCATCAATATTCTTAAAAAGTGTAATGATTTCTTATCAGTGCTTGAATGAACCGTAAAACTACCTTTTGAAATATTGACATTTCCACAATTTTGAACACAAGAATGTTTTCCCTTCTGTATAGAAGCTGACGGGCCTTTGTCTTGCAGTATACTTTATTCCTGCTAAAGAGCTTACTGTATAATACAAGTAATTTCTCACTTAGTAGCCTATGTTTTTCTTCTGATAGGTCATATGAGGTGCCTTTGTTTCACATGTTTTAGCTTTTGAATTAAGGCTTAATCAAGGCATTGTCTGTGTGGAGTATTTTGTATAAGAGGGAAAGCTACCTTGGTCTTTGAAATTAAAAGCACTGCACAAATGGTTTATGCTCACATTTTCGAGCATGCTGTGTCAACATCAGATCTAAGAGGTGGTCTTTGTCTGGGCAAATCATTGTAACTCAGCTGATGCAATTATTTACATAGTCAAATGTCCCCTGCAACACTGAATATCACAAACAGAACTATCATAAAAATAGAGTAAGACACAGATAAAAACGGTGGTATGCATGTTATACTGAACTTTCTTGTTTTACAGTGGACTATAAGCATGGTTTATTTCAGAATTAATACACATCTAAATATCTGCTGAAGAAAAGTCAGTGGAACAATTTTTCTATCAGAAAATGTACTTCCATCATAGCTGAAATGCTGCAGAATGCCAGACTTGCTTCCCCAACATCTCATATCAGTCAGTAAGAAATATGAGGGTGGCAGAAACTCATGATTTTTCAGGCAGATTGATATTTATGAAATAGAATATTTCAGCTTTTGCTTTTGAAAATACTTGTATGCATAGCTTATTTAATGCTGCTTTGTATTCAAGATAACAAGACAATTTAAAAACATAAAATGTCAAAAGAAAACATTTGAAGTGATTTGAGACCCTTTTTCTTGCCCCCCATATTGACTTTCCTTTTGGAAGGAAAGCAGATTTTGAAGTCTACAAGTCTTCTCTGCAGTAGATTTTCCCCTCTACAGTCTGTTCTGCTAATGACAAGCAAGCTGGTGTCACTGTGGCCATGTTGTAAAGTGAGTAACTGAAATAACTGGATTTAAAAATCACCTTTTCTTTTGTGTCCTAGCGCAGGTAACACTGTACCTCACTCCACAGTAAGCCCCTGAGGGCTACAGTAGAGTTTCTGATGTTACCACCTTTGCTGGACCAGCCTAATATGGAGAACACTTTTCAGGGAAAAAAGCTGGTGTTCAAACACACCTGTGTTTCTTATCCCAGCCTGAACTGAGAAACCCTGCCAGTTATCTAGAGCACTCATTTAATTGTAGACGCTCTAGTCTGCCTGTAACTACACGACAGGAAAATGCAAATCCTTCACTATGCTACAATTTAACAGCAGGACTCACCAAAGCCTTACAATATTTATTAGGTCTTTTATTTATTGTCAGCTGCATCCTTTTAAACTGGCACGGGCACACGCCAACATCTACACTGTATTTTACTTATAACAGTTGGTGTGGATCGTTTTCCTAAACTAGTAAAAAGGATTTTAAAAGGTGCCTGTCAGCTGCAAAGGTTTTTTATTATCCAGTGTCAGCCACTGGAAATTATGTACAAACTAAAATCAATGGAACAAAAGTTAATTATCTAGTACAGCTATTGTTATTATGTAGAGGAGCCAGCTCTTATTGATTAATGAGTCAGTGCTGTGTTTGCTCACAGGAATATTAATATCTTGTGCACAGGAGAAGTCATTAAAATGAGCAAGGAAGACCTTGACTTTAAACTTAAAGTGCACATTGCTCTAGTTATCTGAATGGTTTTGTCAGGTATAGCATCATGGTAATAAATTATTGAAACAAGTAGTTATTGTAAAGATAGTTCAAATAGGCTGTTTTAAATTAAACAAGTCAATACACTTTCCCCATTATGTTCTGCAGGGTTACAATTAGGAGACTTTAGATGAGCAGAAAAAGACTTCAGAGATAGGATAGGAATCTGGTATGTGAGCTTTTGCCTCCTAACCCCTCACAGCATGAGAAAACTGAGAATAACACCGTGTCCATGCTGAGCTGATGGAAAGTGTGGGTGTAGCCAGCAAATGCAGAATAGGTCGAGAGTGATCTCTCATAAACTGGCTGCATAGCAGTGCAGATGACCTGATAGTAATTAGCAAGTAGGTATTAAGGCATAATTCAGAATCCAAGTTCAACACATTATCTCTTCTAATATTCCCAAAGCCACCAAATTATACACACACACAAAAAAATAATTCTACATTACTGTTTTATGAAAATGTATATTATGGCATTATGAGTATAGTAACAGTTTACTGGAAATGCAATTACACCTGCTAAGACCTGAAACTTGGACAGACAGTGTGGATCTACAAAGCTGAGGTCCAGCATTCATTTATACTAATGCTATGTTACATCACTCTGATGGAGCAGAGGAACATTTAAGTAGTGGTATATTCTATTGCATCTGATTTACATACTATTACTTAGCAAGAGGAAGCCAAAAGCAGTCCTGGTATAAATGAGAATCAGGCCATGTAACTTAACAGGAGAAAACATCATATAGGAATATAATTTAATTATATTAAAATACAAGCAGAATTAGGAAAAAAATACTAAAACTTTAAATTATTTGAAATATTAAGTAATATTTTGGAGATTTGTTTAGTTTTAATATATTTTAAGTGTTACTAGTTCCTGTAATGATGCAGAAGTAAGCCTGAATCCACACATTGTGTTTCCTTAAGTGTAATTAATTACTCCCATACTTCATGCTAAGCCTATGTTTTGAGGGGGTTTCCATAGAGTATTGATCCTTCCAGGATTAAACCCCATGCTTGGTAATGTGGATCAGTGGGACCGAACTTGTATCATCTTTCTGTGAGTCTCTGCCCACCTCAGTAAACACTAAATCTCTCTCTTTCATCAGCACACATCAACATCATTTCCAGGACAAATCGTTACCTTATTTGGCTTGATGTGATGGCAGAATAAGAGGCAAATCCTCAGAAGAGGCTGAGAATTTAAAAATTCTCCAAAGGATAACAGCAGCAACAAGCAGTAGTCTGACAATCAGCCTTCTAGAGAAGACCGAGTGACAAAATTCAACCTGGACAAAGAGGGACTGAGGGAGTGTAACAGGCTTTAACAAATACCAAAAAAAAATGTGTCAAGAAAGGAGGAAATAACCTGTGCCTTGTGTTCAATTCATATAAGTAATATGTCCTGCAGGGAAGATAGACCAAACAGTAATCAGTGTAAATTGTAGCAAGAAAGATGTCAATTAAGAATAGTTGGAGGTGGACTGCACGGTGAGGTCAAGGGGATTCATCCCCTTTTTCCTTTTTGCATTCTATTGCAAAGCTTTTTCCTCATGCTGGCCCTGCAACAGAGGATGTGAATGGGTTGTAGGAGGAGTACAGTCTGTCTAGAGATCTGCAAGGTGGAGGGAATTTGGCCTCTTCATCCCACTTACTTCTCTGTTCCAGCAACCTCTTTAGCAGGGCCCTGGGGCAATGTGCAAAACTGCTGCTGTTGTGCTGCAAGTCTGGATGTGGCTGACCCAGAATGCCTAGCAGGATACAAGATTCAGCAGTGGGACATGCAGGTGAGACTAAGAATTACTTTTTTTTTTTTTTTTTTTTTTTTTTTAACTATTTGGAGTCTCAACCAAACGTTGACAAATTTCAGGTGAAGCAGCAAATCGGCTTCTGGCTGAAAGGACACTTCTCAGTGCAAAAATCCTCCCAGAAGTGG
Source organism: Eubucco bourcierii (assembly GCA_013396675.1). Taxonomy (NCBI): domain Eukaryota; kingdom Metazoa; phylum Chordata; class Aves; order Piciformes; family Ramphastidae; genus Eubucco; species Eubucco bourcierii. The sequence goes on along the minus strand of VWZE01007609.1, from coordinate 172,763 downwards.
AGTGGAAGAAAACTCCCATTGCAAACAGTGGAAAGGTGAGGACACCTCAAAGCAGAAATGACAGAAATGTTCTATAGTGGAGCCTGAATCCAGAGTGCTTATATTCCTTCTGTTCTGAACCACACTAACACAAACACCTGGCATTTCATCCTGGGTCTAGGACGCATGAGAATGTGTCCGTATATGCAGCACCCAGGAGAACCCTGTTCCTCCTGGTCCCCAGGGCACTATCGTGGTACTAGCTGGGCTGACGCTGAGTTCTTTAAATGAGACAGTAGTCTCAAGGGGCAAATTAGTCCAACCCACCTTATTAATGTCAATTTGCTCTAGTGTTTCCCTGGCTGTTGATGAGGTGTCATCCAAAGAATTGCAAAACAAGTGTTTCAATGCCAGTCACAATACCATAAAAATGACAGCTTCTCAGAGGACACCTTTAATGTTCTTCAACTGCATTACAGATACGATTTTGATAATCCAATGAATAAATATTTTGGGTTGAGTTTAGTCTATTTCTGGTTTTTTTAGTCATGGGTGGGTGGCTTTTTGTTCCCACACTGCTAATTTGAAAGGGAAGAAAAATAAATCAAGACAGACCTAATGATTTCAATTAAACATCTTATATTTTTTCATTAAAAGAGAACAAAAAACCAACAAACCATTAAATTTACACTGAAATGTTTTAAGGTTAATAGATTACCTCTGAACCCTAAGGAAATCAAGCTTCCTGTGCCTGCCTGTCATTTACTGGAGTGGATACTTATCTGTCAATATTTCTTCCTTTTTTTCAAGTCCCAGGCCTACTTGATCTTGTCCATTTGGCACTGCTGGAGGAATAACAAGTTTCTTCCCGTCATGCACCATTCTGGGATACTTCATGACAGCGAAATCTCAAAGCCCAGGTCAATTATAACAGAAGATGTGTAGCACCTCTGCCCCCGCAGCGTCTTCTGGGGATCCACTTGGCAAAATGATATAAAACTATTTCCGAAGACTTCCCATGATGTGGCGCTACTTAGGACTAAGCCACCAGCGCAATGTAAGGAAATATGCATATGTACTGCCACCCACCTTCCCCCTTGTTTGCCAAGGAGTTTGCTATTACACGTGTGGGGAGGGGGCTGGCAGATCCCTTGCCTTACAGTAATTACTTTTTAATTAGAATTCATCGAATACGGATGGATCCCTTCCGTACTTTCTCTCGCTGATGATTTTAATATTCCCCTGTCAGGTATTATGAGGCAGCAGCTGACAGTGAATTACGTGGCATAATCCTGTAGCTGGTAGCAACTTATATAAAGTAACCAACTTAACCATTTGTCTTAGATAAAATATAATCTCCGTCCTCACTTCTTTCCGTGGAGTCTGTCAGCGGCATGGTGATGTAGTGTTTGTTTACTCTCGTTCCTGCAGGAGGAAATATCATAGTTCATGTATCAAATTACTGTAACTGACTGGAGCATTTTTATTTAAAATAATGTACAGTGATGTATTTTCATGGTGTCATTGATGTATTTTCAGGACTTCTAATTTTTACAAGTACGTAATCTGAATATCATTTATCTGAGGGTACCGTTGTAAAATCTGTGGTAATATCTGATCTCATTATAAAAATCAGCACTTAGGAATGGAATAGAGTAACTGAATCTGAAAGTGAGTGGGTGTTTGCGGTATTTTGATAGAAATAAGAAAGANTTTTTTTTTTTTTTCTTTTTTTTTTTTTTCCTTTTTTGCTGCAGGGCCTCTAAACACAATCTGACATGTGATGTATTTTTGAAGTCAAAGTTAATAATTCTCTTTACATAAAAAATAAATACCCCCTATTGAATACACGCTCTAAAATTAGAATTGCATATTTCTAAGTAATATACCTAAGGAAAGTGATTTATTCTAATGCAATAATGGCATAGATTTACAAAGCTTGAGTGATACAATGTTTCTCGTTATGGTTGTAAAATATTTGTTGCCACTGTGGGATTTTCTAGATCATTATTTTAAAAAAGGAAAAACCCACTTTGACAGATGAACTGGGGCCATTCTGAGCAAATCACAGATACTTCATATAACAAGGCCTCCAAAGAGGGGAGCACAGACTTATTACTATGGCAACCCAGATCAAAACACTATTTTAGTGGAGAGTTTCCAGTTTTACAATGCAATGATGATTGTTTATAGTACCATTGAAACTAGATCCAGCAAAGGTTCAAGAAATGAGCTGACAAGAGGAAAATCATTATAGATAAACTGGGGATACTTGAATGACATATTGTGGAATCTGCTATTATTTGATCAAATGATGAAATTGTTTCACAAGCATAGATAAATCTCCCTAATAATTTATAAGATTTGAATTTTACAAATACTTTCCTTTCCAGATCACTTAGTAACACCTGCATAATAAGAAACATCACCTACACCTGGCATTTAGGTGGCACCTCTAGTGGGGTGTTTTTTTTCTGAAAGTGCATCAGATGGTACAAGGGCTGGGTAATACATGATTAATCCCATAAGAACTTTGATATCAGCTAATCACTGCTTAAAGACTGATTATCCTACAGCAACGAACCTCTTCAAAACTCTCTCATATCTGCTGTGGCAGAATGAGGGTTTTTTGGGTTTTGTTGTTTTGTTTCAATACCCTAGGAGCAGCTCAGGGCTCCCTCCAGCTGTTTTCTGCCATGTATCTGCTGGCCCAGTGAAGTGGGTTTGTTTTTTAACCTCTTTCCTTGCTTTAACAGTCCTACTGGTTTCAGTGCAGGATCCACAAGAATCTGGGAAGATTTTTTTATTTTTTTTTTCTGCTTAGAATTATTTCTAAGCACAAGAACCATGAATGAGGTTACTTGTTTTGGCTTCCTGACAAATTCATATTATCCTTCACCTCAAGATCTTGAGCAAATCAGGACCATTCCCCTTACAAGCCTTCTTGCTAGCCCCACCTCTCAACTTTATCACATTAATACAGAAAAACCTGATATCATCTGTCCATATAATTGGGGCAGTAAGCTTAGAGACTCTGTTTCCACAGTATCAGCAGGGAAGTCTGGTAGCGATTTCTCTAGCAGCTGCAGAAGCAGTCCCTGTGCAGGCAAAGATATAAAAGTTGGGAAGAAGAAAGGTGGATGAAGACTAACACCAGCAAATTTCTTATACCTGGAAAAAGTCTAATACTACCCAAGTATAATCCAAGCACAGGTCTCCTCTCTGCAGGAATAAGCTTTCTTTGATGTTTCTCAATATGGGACTGGCTGATGGGATGGACCTGAGAGCTGCAGGGCCCCAGGATCACCTGGATCATAGTCTTACCTCTCTATCCCCCAAATAGTTTCCTCTAAGAGGTTCTCAAGGTGAAATTGTCTATGAGCTCAGGGCTGTTTTATTCTTTGAAAGAAATAAGAGCCTTTAAACATTGGATTCAAAGTACAAAGTGGATTAGATATTTTCAGAAGGGTGATTTACTATGTAGTTTGTATATTATTGTGGGTGGGGAGAATTTGGCTCTTCATGGAAGTCTGAAGCAAAATTTTCCCTTACATTTGGTATTTTAGGTGATGCAGGGAAAACATTTTCTGGTGTAGTCATACTTGGACTAGAATACAAAACACATCCTTTAGTAAACTGTGAGGCTTTAACTTGTTCAAATGACACTCAACAAATCATTTTTAGCTAGGAAGCATTAGAGAGGTCACATTTTTACACAGGTGATCTGCTGCTGAACAATCTATTTTTTTAGGTGTTAGGAACACAGAGTTTTTTCAGCAGCAAACACCATGCCTCATCTGTGAATTACACTTTCCTGAGTTTATTGTGACCATTTCAAGGAAAATTAAGGCACTCCATTAACATCTGAAACAGGAGCACCCTTCAGGAATTCAATTCAATAGAGCAGTTGTTGGTATTTAGTGCTCTTCCCTAATGCACTTTATTTTGTGTGCCATGAGAGGACTATTCAGACATCATCATCCAAATATCAGGAGCGTATTCTTTATCTTGATTCCTAAGAGATGACACTGGCATATACTTAATCATGGAGTAATTATAATGTAAAAGGCTTCCAGAATACAGATTGAGACCCCATACAAGTGTAAGGAAGCGGCAAGTGCTTTCCACTCACTCCCGTATGTCCATACACTTTTGCCTTTCCCATCTAACATCACTAACATCTGTCTCCAGCCAAGAAACAGCAACAAAGTTGTCAACATCTGTTCTGTTCAAGTAGAGCACTGTTGTTTTCCAAGATCACTGATGTCCTACATTATTAATCAAAAACCTAAGAAATAATTCTTCTGCTGACCAACTACTTATAAAGCATGTTTTGTCTCTTCAAAGTATGGTTGGCACCCAGTCATATAGCAGGGAGTACAGGTGGAAGCTACTCAGCTGAGAGGCAAGTGGTGAGGACTTTTTTTTTAATTGCTTGGAGGTCATAAGCATCTGACAGAAATGGCCATGATAACTGCAGGTCCTTCATTGTTCCTTGTTTGTTTTTAGTTTGGTTTTGGTTTTTGGTTTGGTTTTGTTTTGGTTTTTTTTTTTTTAGCATGGTTGTATGTATTCTGGAATATCTCCATTTAACGTGAGTCTTTGGGATTTTATGAAGAAATAATGGTTAAAAAACATTTCTTCCCTTTATTCATCCTTCTGATTACTTCTGGTAATCTAGCTTACGTGGTTGCCCTGTGTGGTGGATGTCCTTTGTGGTGAAGGGTAGGCAACATCTGAAGACTTTGGTCACCTGTTTCCGTAATGCTGCTTCTGACAGTGCTTCACACGCCTCTTCTCTGCAGAGGTTCCGGGTTATACTGAGGTTCTGGATACCACGGAGATAGTGTTTGTCTTGCTGTGATAATTCCTGATGACAACTGAGACATTAAAGACAGCAGTCTTCTCATTTAATGAAAATTAATCTTCAAGCTCCATATCAGATCACTTTCCAAAGACTCTGGAGGGTATGGGATGGTAAAAATAACCTGAACTTGAATGTTTTACCAAATCAGTTTCAAAAATTTTGGAAATAAGAGGTGAGATGATAATTTTGTGATGAAATAGGCATCATCTTTAAGGGAAAATGTTTTGAAAAGAACCCCAACACCCTACAGATGACCATTGAATAAAACCCCTCATAGAGAAAAAACAAAACAACCTTCTGGCTCAGAAATGTGTCTATTTTCCTCTCAGTTGTTTTCTTCACTTCTGTCTCTCAACACTAACTTGTAGCAGTCAAAAAGTCTTTGGCATCTTATCTCCACCCCACGGAGCAAACAAGACCTTTGTTTAACAGCAGCATCCAGATACAAAATAACTCATAAATCTGAAATGCAGAACAGCTCCTAAATTTCAGAGAGCTGCCAAGTGAAAATGCCTTCATGAGGTACAACAGCGGCTTTGATGAAGATTATGTCCAAGGAAGAGCAGCACAGAGCCAACCTTGCATGGTTTTCTGCAGCACCAGGCTTGCACGGTTTTCTGCTCTCCACCACTCATATATCTGCTAAGAAAAGAAATAATTGCATCATCTGATCATCTCCATGTTTAGAAGTCTGCACAGTTTTAGGCCTACCCAGCTCCCCTGTCACAGGATAAATCCTCTCCATCTCAACTATCAGCTTTGTGTAAGTGCTCCATTCAGCTCTCTGTACTGTTTTTATCAACAACAAGCACTGTTGGGTTAAAAAGTGGATGACTTACTTCCCCAAGCGAGCTGAAGAATGCAGTGCCACAGAAACATGTTTAATGCTGGATAACCATCCACCTTTCCCAAGTGAATTTTTAATGGCTGGGGCTGCCTTCCGTAGTGCTCCGAGCAGAAGGAGCTGTGATTAAGCCCTATACTCAGTGATTTCCATTCAAAATTTTCCGCTCAGCAGTGACAAAATCTTATGTAGTTTTCACTAAACTCTCTTCCAATTTCCCACTGGCTTTTAGTGTGTGCAGATAATTCAGAATAAAGCCCCTTGTCACAGTAATATGTACTGCAGCGTAGCACAGAGGAGCTGTTGCACCAAGTAAAAGCCATATTGCCAAGCTGTATTATGCTTTACCTGTCACCATGCCAGGAAACATTTAACAAGGAAGGAAAACAAGGGGAATGCATGTGTTGCCAGCTATTCAATGTAGGCCATTTACTATTAAACTGTGGAAAGGTGCTGGAGATTAAATATACCCAGGTTTTCCTCTGTTACCGGTAGCAAAAAGCTGAAAGGTTTTGCACTGTTGACCTGTTGTTCAGTGCTGCTAATTTGGACCCAGACTATCTCACTAGGTCTTTATGGTTCACTGGTCTTTTGTGAGCCTCAAGGGGTTGGTTAGTTAGTTTGTTTGTTTTTTTCCAAAGGTTTATACTACCCCAGAAAGTGAGGCTTTGGCCGAGTAACCAGTTTCAGTCTTTGTCAGAAAGGGTAGCCCAGACTTCATGAGTGCCTCTGTTGCCTGGGTCGGTGGACACAAAGCTCAATGTGAAAGCTAGACACAACCTCTTAGGTACAATGTCATGGTGTTGTAATGCCTCGACCCTGCCAGCTTAAAGCCCTGAGGTTCTCACTGGTGCTCTCCATGCAGGAAGTGGTCCCTTTGAACAGCTCTAACACTCACTAACAAAGAAATGCTGGAAAATCAAGAGTACTCTGACTCTTCCCTTTTGGGGGCATGCTTGACAGTGTCACCCTTCAGTTCTGCTTTGTGCTGTAGGGGCTGTCTGTGCAGCTCATGTGAAGCACTAGTTGGGTCATAGCCATGGAGCTGGGATGGTAGGACGTGTCCTTCCTTTAGGTAAGTGGAAACAAACAGTGGGTTGTTGTGTACATAGTCCTGACATCTGCTAAATCAAACTTTGTCTTCCTTTTTAGAAAGTGGAGTGGCTTCAGTGGAAAAGATCAGATGTATTCTGCACAGCCCTGCTCCATGGTCTGCTAAGGGCAAAGGTCTGCCTGTGGGTTTGCACATGCAGAGTGGACAGACTGACAAGTCCTGCCTTTCAGCAAGAAGATCTGGTATAAAACACCACCCAGTAAGCCTGATAGTAATCCTCAAACCAGCACAACAGGTAAGTTTAGTTTGTATGACTCAATACTTCTGTTGGTTTCATTCTTTGGTTTCTAGATGGTTGCTTTGGGCTGTTGTTGGAGTACTGGCATGTACTGTTACAGTGTGTTTTTAGAGTGCAAATTTGCATCGTGGATGCGCAGCAGTGAAAAAGTAACCTATAATGAGGATCTTTGCCAACCTTTGTCTTTCAAAAGTATGGAACTGTGCAGATCACTGCAAAATGTCCTGGAGTCTGATTTAAGTATTGCACTGAAACACAGAGAGACAAATGATTGTTGCCAAAATGAGGTTGATGAGTGTTTTGCAACAGTCTTGTAATGTGATCTACTGTGATCAGGTGTGTTATTTTGTCACTTGAGCACGTGTCAGTGTAATACAGCTTGAATCCAGGGCACGAGGGGATAGAGGTGCACTCCATTTACAATTGTTTCCATGTAGGAACCTTGAGCTACAGGGAAGAAAACCTGAGCTAGGAAAGATGTTATACTTTGAGTGAGACCCCATGAGGACCTTACAGTGCTTCATATGTGGGTGAACATTGCAAAGTGTGGCTGCACAGCAATTCTAGGCCTCTCTACAGAGACTTCATTGGAAGTCAGGAGAGGATGAGGCTACTCTGAACCATGTGAGCTATGAGGGAAGATGGCAAGGCTTGTATTGATGGCTGTACTTGCATTCTTCCTTTCCCTGCTGCCCCCTGTAAAGACACCTCATACCACATATTCAACTGATCCCTCCTTTGTCTTCTAGTGCTTTGAAAAGACTGTTTCAAAACTGAAACAAAAGGCACATACAGGTGCTGTCAGCAGGTCCATCTTACCTTCCTGGCCACAAATGATGCTGTCTTGCTGAACCTGGCAGTCATTTTATTGGTCCTTTCTTGTCTGGCCTCTAAGTCTCCCCACCTGGTGCTCCAGTGCTAATTGGTACAATTAGCCTCTCCCTTCCTGGGCTGATTAACAATGACTGTCTCACCAGCCTCATGGGGACCAGAGAAGCTCACACAACGGGGAGAGCTGCAACCACAGAAACACCAAGCGGCAAGCAGGGAGCTGGGATGAAATGGTTTGCTGCTCTCTGTTCATCTCACATCCACTCACACAAAGTACATGGTTCTTTCTGAACAACATTTAATATTTCTCCAGTTGTGCCACCAATAAAGTAACAGGATTCTTCAGAACCGCTGAGCCAGTCACAGGATCTGCAAGGCCCTCCATGGCATTTGAGCACTTGGGCTGCTAATATGCACAAGCTAAAACTCCTTAGCTATCTGCCCAAGGTCTTTGTAATACACATTTTATGCAAACACCCGTCTGGAGAATATTGCTGGAAGTTGCTCAAAGGCTTGCAGTAGTAGAAAAGTTAATATCCAGAGTGTTTAAAAGGAGCTGGCAACAAAAGCACTATTGGCTCTTCAAAAGAATAGCGTGAACTATATTAAAAAAAAAAATGCTCTTGAAACTGCTACGTGTTTAATATTAATACAACTATTTGTTTGTGACTATATTTGAAAAGGCTTTAGACAGCTGGTTGTCCTCTGTTGTCCTCAGCTGATAGGGAGCCTTGGTGAGAAGAGTCTGATTAGAACTAGAGAACAGATTCATAAAAGATAATACAGAAACTGTTGTTTCATACTGGCACCTGACTATATATATATATTTAAAAATACATTAATTAAATGTATAAATTATACTACTACTCTTAAACAGCCTTCTCACCACCTGGCATTAATATATTCAAGATGAGTACTTGAAAGCTGACTGAAGCTGACCACGAGACCTGCAACAATATGTGTCGCTTCTGCAGCTCTCAGCAGAGAGCTCTGAGTTGTAATCTGAACTCTTGGGTTACAGGTAAGGTCTACACACTGGTGCCAGGGTAGCTGCAGGGATTTTGTCACCAAGTGCTTGACTAGCACAGAGGTATTGTTATCGGCATTTTAGCAGGTACAGTGAGCTGCCTCCAAACAACGCTCATTGCGCGTGTGGGTGCAAGGTGACAGTATATGAACAGATTTGCATGCAGCAAAGCTCAGCTGTTTTCTCTCCAGTGTAAGTAATATTTACGCAGTGAAGTGTCAGAGTTCAGATTTAAGTACAGCTCTAAGGCCAAGTGCAGGGGCTAGATAACAATCATCTTCCTATGGGTAAGAGGTGGATAACAGGGGTAGATAACAATCATCTTCCTATGGGTAAATCATGTGTTAGCTAACCTGGCTGAAATCAGTGGGTGAGGATTGAGGGGATGTGCTCAGGGATCTGACTTTCCAAATACATAATCCAGACAAGAACTGGGAAGCTTACTTCTCTCTGTGTGTATCTCTTGCCATGTTGACGAGCAAACTCAGCTGAGCAGAAGAACTGAATCAGCTCAGTGGAAGATCAAGCTAAACCCAAGTGGCACCAGAACCAGTGTCGTATACTCTAAGAGCTTTGCCTGCATGGAAATGATTTTGTGTTGGTTTGACCTATGGTATAAAACTCTGCCCCATGGCTTAACCAAGGAAAAGGGGGAGAAGAGAGGGAGTCCCTGACAATTTGAACTTGTTAACCTGGAGATCAAACCTCTGTAGACATGCTAGGCCAAACCATAAATAGGTAATCTGTTATTGTGTAGATACTTAGCATATCACTTAAACAAATGGAGAGCAGTTCAGGGCAGAAACAGTCAGTTTGTTTGTTTGAATTCTCAAAACAGTATGGCTGAATGTAAACTCTTTAGGTTCAAGTAAGAAAAGTTATGAGAATGAGACAGAAATGAGATCTCTGTGAAGTTGTGCTTATGGACTGATCCTGAGAGAAAGAATACCTGCAGATGAGAGCAGCATGAAGGTGTTTGCTGTTGTTGAGACCACATATGAATGGGCAGAAGCCAAGCCTTTGTCAAGCCTGATACGTGGCTAGCATTTTCCAAGCGTTATTGCGTTTTCCTAATGAAATGACCTCTTTGAGATGAGGCAGTGTTTTTTTCAAGCAATATAATGTCTTGCACTATCCCAGCTTCTTCAGCCTTCTTCAGTTCTGAGCTCAGTTTTTCCAAGATGTGCTCCTCTTGTAAAGCAAGGCACAGGAATGTACATCAAAATATAATTTGTGGATAGACACTGACATTTAGAAAAAAAGTCAGACCAGGAAAACATCTGCCACGGACAAAGGTTTAAGGAACTATTCTCATCTGATGAAGTAGATAGATGGATGGTGCAAGGCACTTCAATGGCTTTGCTGTGAACTTTACACTGTGCTTCTTGCGTGGGGAAGGCTGTGTGGTGAGAGGGCAGAGGTTGGCACAAACAACCTGAAGCAAGAGGGAGGTAGGTTGGGCCACTGAAGCACTCAGTGCCCTTGAGTAAGTGGCTCGACTTGCTCATTTGTTAGGATGACCTTGGACAGGGCTCTTAAATTCCTTTTTCTCAGTCAACCCAGCTGGCAAATTTGTTTGGGGGTGAAGAAACACCAAAATGACATTGAAAAGCAAGCTATGCCCCTGCATTGCCCTTTCCAGGGTAAACAAATCATACCCCAACATCCCCCCAAGCCCATCATCAGGGGTTTTCAGCACGTCCTTCGTGGAGCCCCGTGGAAAAGCCTGGATGCAACATGAACTGTACAAATGGTACAACTGCATATTCAGATATAGTGCAATGTTCATCTCTCAAAATATGTGTACAGTGCTGGTTGCTGTATTATCTATGGACAGTTTGCTAATTAGCAATGCAAATAGAGAAAAATTATTCTCCTTCCCTCCTTTCCTTTAAGCAGCTAAAATTGCATTACTTTTTTCCTCTGTTAACTGTCCCTTGATTAAAAGGAAAAAAAAATGCTAGACATAATAAACCAGTGTATTCAGTATATAGTGGAAAGATGTTATTCTAAGTGTGAAAGATGGTCTTCCTGGAAAAAGGATAGTTTTATTCATTGGCTAACAGACAACATTAGTTTCACAGCTCAGGGTAGAAACTGCCATAATTCTGGTTGTATTGTTTCTTCTGGCAGGGAATAAACTCTTTCTCTTTTTTTATACCTAGAGGTGAGTTTTTAGTCTTTCTCTTTGAATTACGCTGGTGGTCATCAGAGTGGTGGTGGAACAAGAGTGTGATGTTGCTGGAGTACTTCAGATGTAGTTGCTCAAAGCACTGCCACTATAATTCAAAGTGAAGAGAGTAAAAACTTACAGCAGGCGCTCCAAAATGGAGGACACTGAGGTCTTTGTTTACTGTCCTCGTCCTCCTTCCCTTTGGGCAAGAGCCAGCATCTGACATCTGTGTTGCTAGGTACATGGAGTTACTGAGCCAATTACACACAACTGCAACACACAAGCCGGCAGCGTGCACAGGACAAGTGTGAGGGAATGCAGAGGAGAGGGCCAGGCAAGAACAGGTGCCCCTGGTGCCATTTGGGGACACAGAGAGTCACCAGCTAGTCAAGGGTGCAGGAACTGCTCCCTCCTAATGATAGTTCTCATCAATACAAGCAGACCAATGTGAGAAATAAAAAGAGATTTGAAGTCACCTGGTACAGATAAAGATTTGCAACAACTGTGGTTGGCAGTGAATCACTACCAAAAAGCTAGTTGGGGAGAAGAGAAAAAGTGTATGTTTCCTTGGGTTTTTTTTCACCAATGACATTAAGTTTTGCACATTCTGCAAAATATTTAAGCAGAGAGATCTTTTTATAAACCTTACTGTAAGTCACAAAATTGTACTATGCCTGTGTTCCTAGCAGAATGATATGTATATGTGGTGAATCTGGGTTAAAATCAGGGATGTGAAAGTATGAGGTTTTCAAGAACTGTGAGCTGTTGTTTGCAGCTCCCCTTTGTGTTTTGTTTTTTTTTTTTCCTAGAGGAGATTCTGTGAAGAGTCATATGATTTGTTGTGACCATTCTCAAATACATTATTCCAGAAAATTACTCAGTCCTTTTCCTTTGTCCACCATACAAACTTTGCATGTTCTCCCTGTAGAGCTGAATGTTTGCACTTTGCCAACGTTACGCCAACATGTAACAAGAGTGACCTGTTCATGCATAGAGCTCCTCGGAACAGCAGAGCACAGAACCCCCCTCTGCTAATTTTCTTGAATTGAAACCAGATCTAGTCACTGGCCTAAGATGTCCTGTGGAACAACAGAGAGGAGACAGGAAACATGTTCCTCTATCTTGTGCTGCACATAGCTTGCATGTGGGTAGTGAACAACAGCAATTCTGTCCTCAGTGATACCTCTGCAGATGAGTCTTTCCCTAACTTGAGAGGATTATATCTCTGGGTGCATATTAATATGCCTGTAGCAGCTTATCAGTGACCGTATATGTGCATGCACGGAACTTTGTTCCAGTCAGACAATCCTCCTCTGTTTCTTTCAAAGGCACTTTTTAAGGGAGGAAAACCCAGACTTTTCTTTAAGGATTACCTGAATCTCTTTGTGATTTATGGCAGTCCCTTGACACTTGAAGAAATTGCATCACATATACACACACACACTCACAAAAAAACCCCCAACAACCTAGTGGAAAGAGTGAGATTGGACATAAACTTACAAAGTCTAGTCATAATGTGAGGCAACAACACACGAGCATACTCTTCTGCTGCTACTCTGGAGAAAGAATGAGGGTAAAACGTGCAAGAGAGCCACAGTTAAATTACTCACTATTAGCCCCTACAGTGTGCTTCCAACCTGCGTTGATATATATATACAGAGAGAGAGAGAATGTCACAGTTAAATTTTTTTTACTAGTATAATGAGGAAAGAGACCAACAGAAGAAGTTCCCTTGGCTAATTTTCTAGCCAGCAGCCACTGCAATGTTCCCACTAGGAGAGACAGAAAAAGTGAGAGTGATATAATAAATAATGACTGGCTCTGCTGGTAAGGAGAAATTATCACTGTGCTTGGGGGATCTAAGTATGTGCTCACCCAAGATATGGGGAGGGGGAGGGGGCCGGGAGCACTCTGTCATGTCTTGAGAGGAACATTTGGCAATGTTTGAATTAAAAAGGATTTCAGCCACTGCTTTGTCTGATAAACTGGGGACAGGAAAGATTGGGTGGAGTGGTTCTGGGTTAGATGCACAAAAATATGTCAAAGGAGTCTCCAATCTAAAATCTTGGTCAAAATCTTCTCTCTAAAATGCAGGTGTAAAGCAAAAGTGGGCTCACCTAAGGGTGTGAAGTCCCAGCATCTTCTCCAGAGAGTGCATTCCTGCACCTTGGGTGCAGCCCATGGTAGGTCCTGCCCTCAGCAGGCTGCTCGCTCGGTGGCACAGGGCTGATCAGGCTCAGGCTATGGAGAAGTCACCTCTTGGAGGAGGTCCAACCAGAGGCTGAGAAGGCTGTGTTCAGCTTGGGATCTTACTGTGGCCAGGGTTAAGGCTGCACTGCTGGGATCTGTGAGCTGTTCTTGGGGGAAATAGCATTGAAATGGTTCAGGTCTGGCTGTAATGTCTCCTCAGGCATAAAAATCAGCTACATTTTTTAACATCCAAAAGGTTTGTATTTTTTGTTTTGATTTTTTTTTTCTTTTTCTTTCTTGTGGATTAAAAGGGAGAGGAAACCAAGATAGACTCACACCAGTGCAGCTGAGCACTATGTGCATGTGCCTGTGTGTTTCTTTTCAAAGCCCTGTCTTGCAATGTGGCACTTGCCCCTGCAGGCAGGCATAGTCCCTAGAAACAGAAAGGTGCAGTTCAGAGAAAAGGTCTCTTACAGGAAAGAAAGAAAGTGTTATGGCTTAGCCAAACACAAGTTATTAGGCTTGGTGCAGGGCAGCTGGGTAAGATGCAATGATCTGTGATGCAGAAGATGATAGTTCAGATGGTCAAATGTTTCTGCCTGCCTTTAGGTTCTATTAATTAAACTACACAGAAAAAGTCAGAGGAATTGTGTTTGTTAAAATCTCTTGACCTTCACTGGTTAAAGATTGAGATCAACTGTTGTTGGGAGATTGTGTTATTTTAGGAAAAAAAAAAAAATCTGTTCAGAAAGGCTGGGAGAATATTGGAGCCATATAACCCAGATTAGATTCCTGGCTCAGAAATGGATTCTAGACCCTAGTTTAAACCCCACAGCTGAATAGTGCCTCCTTTCCCATTTCCAAAAATATTATACTGCTTCCTACATTTTAGCCACATGTGCCATTTCCTCTATAAATAATCTGGGGTTTAGTACAATTTAGTGCATTTAAGTGAAAGCAACTTTCACATTAAGAGTTGAATATTCTGCTTCCTAGACCACATTCCAAGCATTTTTGCAAGAGAAAACCAGTACCCTTTCTTTTTGTGCTCCAGCATGATGCTCACATTTGCATGGTGAGATGTATTTCTCACCACATGCCGACTGCAAATTGTATTTGAAATGGAAAGTATCAATTAAATAGGCCTTTCTGAACTGTCTGGTGACAGCTACCATGCTGCTGAATGTCGATGACACTTGCAATATCAACAGATTTGGGCACTGAACATTATAAAACTGAACATTATAAAACACTTTCTAGCCATTTAAATACTGGTTTAACAATCAGATTAAGATCATAATTTCAGTCATTAAAGACAGAGACATTCATCAGGGAAGCTTTTTCTCCACAAACATACCCAGTAGCATATACACTGGTGCAGTTTTTGTTCAATGGCTTCAAAATTCTGCAGAAGCTAATGGAGGGGCTAAATAAAATTGGTGCACTAGGTCAGCAGGAGCCTAGGCTAACTGCTCAGATAGGCAAAATCACCCTAGGAATCCAGGGATGGTTTGAGGGTCTAAAGACTGATTGAGGATTACCCTGGAGGAGCCCCTCATCTGGTCTAGCCTGGAGGCTTGCCTTGGCTGTAGGTGGCAGGGCTGCTCCTCACCAGCACAGCCTTAGCAGAACAGGCATCAGGAAACAAGGATGGACGTACAAAAAATTGGAATATTTTCTTTACAAAATACCCATCTGATTAAGACAATTTTTCTTTTGAATGAACATGGCAGGTTTGAGTGAAGCTGCCTTTTATTCCAGGTTGCAGCTCCTGGGCTGAAGACAAAGACCTCAGACATGCCAGTGGAGAGAACTCAACTGAGATACTCCCCTGGTAGACAGTGTGCCTGTGGAGCTACTGGCTATTGTGCAGTATAGTTTTTGACCCGGGGGTTTCTTTTTCTCGGTAAGTTTGTAAAATCTTGTATTTAGTCCAAATAAAAAAGATTGTTTCCTTTTTTTTTTTTTTTCTTCTTCCCAAAATTCTTCCCACAGTGAAGAGGAGATAGTGATAGAGTGTATGTACATGGAAAAGAAAGTAATTTAGCAAAAAGCAGAAATTCCCTCGCTAACAATTGAACTATCACTTTAATGACGTCTCCATTTCTCTAGCACACTTCTCCATTTCTCTAGGCGTTTTCCACATGCCTATGCCATCCTTGCATGAAAAAAAAAAAAAATTCCATGTAGACACGAGGCCTGATTTGATGTGCCTATGCCAACACACAGAATATGTGCAATCCAGCTCCTGCAAAGTGTGGGGGAAAACATGACTTGGGTATTGCTTTTATGAATAGCAGATGCGCTGCATTTTTAATACGAGCAGTGTGGATGATCGTGTCTAGTGTACAGTACTTAGGTTAACAATACAAACTAGACACTGAGAAATACAGCTACTGTACTCTTTTCATTATTTATCCATTTTAATCTCTCTATTAGAAGATTATATATAATTAAATTTTTTATTTCTGCAATGAATAATATAGCAAACATCTCTTGGTACTATTTTTTTTCTTATTTGAAAATTCTGGTTTAAAGCATTCTGTTGGATAATATTTGCTGTATTTTCCTTCTTTTATATAATAAAAGGGAAAATAATATGCTAAGTTCTTGCACCAGAATGCTTATTAGAATACCCTTAATGCAGTGGTGTGTCTGGCACTCCAGAGACTCAAGAACTCCTTCAACTGTACATTGAGAACTTGGAGTTGCATGGCCTGGCACTAAAGGCCTGAATACACACACTAAATTGATGGATTTCTGTGCCTTTAGAATCTTGTCTTAAATTTCTTCTCCTCTTCTATCCTATCCAGATTGTGCCCTTGAAACTGTTGTTGCTGTCATCAGAGCTGCTCGTTTTGCCAACAGATTTGAAACTATGACTGGGCATGGACCCTACACTGCACCTGGAATAGGCAAACACCCAGATGGGGAAGAGGTGAGTAAGAGGTGTTCCAGTCCGAGGAATGTGGTCCAGGATCCATGTCTTCTGCAATCCTCTTCCTCGGTAGTCTTGTGGGGGAGTATCTGAAGCTTTAGATTGCTTCCCAAAACGTCAGATGTTCAGAGGTTCTTCCCCAAGCGAGGGTGAAATTGTCTGTATGGAGATGGCCTTCAAAACAAAACCTCCTCTTCAAAGATACAAATTGCCATACATAAATAATACTAGTCTGAGGGTCTCCTAAAATAAAATTGCAACAAATTTTGTGGAATTACAGAGAACAATTAAAAGGGCTGCCTCCATCAGTTTGTTTCTTGAAGGGAAGTAGATTGAGCGGTACTGCAGAATGATGAGGATAGAAAAATATCACCTGAGTCTCAGTCCTGAGAGACACACTCCTCAAGCAGCCTCCTTCCAGCAAGCCTGCACTACAATCCTGGCTGTGGTGGAGGAGACAAGTCCCTAGCCTGCCCACTGCACTGACCTACCATCAACCTGCACTCTGCAGGAGGTCTTGGCTCTGATTTTAGGGGACCTATGTCAACTCCCCATGAGAAGTGACAAGCAAAAAGTCTTCTTCAAATCTCATCCTTGAAAGTTCCTCCACTCTTTTAATGGTTGCCATCACTTCCACAAGTATTTATCCCTCTGGAAAATCAGATATAAGAGAAAGAAATAGGAAAATTCTAGTCCCATGAGATTTATTTACTGAATTAAAGGATTGCTGCAAACTATTAGATATGAACCTTGTCCTTCTGGAAACACAACTGCCAAATTAATTTGGTGTACAGTAAGGCCAGTTCCCTACCTTTCAAAATTCTCTGCATGACCATAAAGAGTTAGAACTGGTCCATCTTAATTCAGGATTAAAATTCTTCAGAATTAAAATTAACTCTGCTGTTGTTCCTCTGCTGTCCTCCCTGCCTTGTAATTCACAGCAGCAGCAACATCTACAGTAATGGAGAACAGCTGTATAGTTTATGCAAAAGCCAAGAGGTTTGGACACCAAGCAAGCAACCCTCCCTCTTCCCTGTCTCATGGAAGGAAAGGCATTGTGCCCATGAACGCAGGGCCCTAGGGTGGTTTTAAATTAGCTGAAGACTCTACTTCTGTGTGAAGTTTGGCTGCAAGAACAGTGTGGTAAAACACATATTACCACTTTCCTACATTATAGTTAATCACTATTTTCTAGAATAGTTAAACTGCCATCCCCTCCCAGAGAATAATTACTGCTATTTAATTGTATTTATAATTTAGTGTACACCTGAAAAATATGCTATAAAATATCAGGGGGGTTCCCTTTAATACTGGTGTTCCATTTACAAACTGTCACATTTATAATGCGTCTTTAATCTTCTGTGGTCTGCTAGAATTTTATATTAAAGTCTGCTTTGTGCTTTAAATATTAAAGATTCTGCAGTACTTCAAAAGGTGATAATGCCTGATGCTCTAGTGGTGCTTAAATCTCAACAGCTAAATATATTGAGGAATGTTCGGTGGCCCTGGCTTAATTAAACATGTATGTGTATTTTCAAATGCAATCTTTTTCTGCTTGTTAGGTTTTTGACAAACCTCCAAACAGGTCCAGGTGGAACAAAGCATGTAAACAAGCTTGTGAATGCAAGCTTAAAACACTCAAATTAGCACCTTCTTACAATTAATATGCAAACCCTGGGATCTCTGTTATTGATAATGCCATTTAATATTATTTGCAGCTGAGCCTTTTATTCCAGCCTTTTCATTTTTCTAAACCATATCCACTTTAATTATGTGAAAACGTACTGTTAGAGACTAGTCATCCAATGAGACCCTATTTACTGCAAGAAACTTATTCTAGCCCGTGTAACAGTATAAATTGCAAGGCTGTGATAGCATTTCAGTGTGCCATTTGCTTTGCAGTGTTTAATGGTCTAATTTAGCACATAAGGCTAAACCTAGAACCATCGAGGCACGCACATAACTTAACACATAGTCTTTTTATTCTTTTCATTGCTTGTCTCCACCCTCCATGGGTTAATCAATTCACTTACTGCATCTTTGCCTAGATTGGATTGCAAGCACAATAGGGCAGGCAAATTCTCTGGTAGGAACAAATACAATACCCACTGATAAGGCTCTGTTCAGAGCCAGGGCAGGATGTGAACGTTTCTCAGTATCCTGCTACCAAGTGATACAGTTATTAAGAGCAGGCTTCTCTTTATGTGAGTAAAATCACTCTGACGGCAGCACCTGCTCTTGCAAGTTTTTTTGCAACAGAAAGATGTTTCAAAAGGGTTTTGTTCTTCCCAAAATAACAGAAATGCAAAGCTCAGCAGCCTCAAAACATGCAGAGATTGTGCCCCACAGCTGGTCCACTCATGCAGCGAGTTTCATTTGCAGTCCCACTAATCTATCTGCTTTTACCTAGTTAGAGTAATTGGTGCAGCCACAGATAGTGTGTGTAATTAAGGTCTCATGTTAATGACATGCTACTTTCGCTACCTTGAAATTAGTCTGTATCCAAATGACTTGACCTGCCATTTCTTTTTAAATTTTGCACTTTAAATTGTAGGTTTTCTGTTAAATCAAAGTACTCTGGAAATACTGCATATTTTCCAAAAAATGCCCATCTGTGAACACAGATAATTTCATACATATGCNTATATATATATATATAAACAAACCAAACCATTCTGTATGCATGTGAGAGCATTACCTTCCAACTAGAAATTTCACATAATTCAAGCAGGGAAGGAGATATTCCATACGTGAAGAGATGTGGGGAATTATTCCATTTGTTTTAGTGCAAATATGTAGCAATTGTCCAAAAGGCATTTGAAATATGATGAAAATACCTATGAATGCACTCAAGAAATACTCTTTTATTCTACTGTAATAGGTAAGGTGATGGCAGAAACTGGGGAAGCTGAAATAGAGCTACTGCAGTTTTACAGGTGAGGCAGTGTTAGCAGGAAATGACAAGCAGGCTATAGTTATTATAATACCCAGGGCAAAGCAGCAAGCATGCACAGTGATAGACAAATCTAAATTAATGGTAGCAAGGCTGGTGTGGCATTTTAATGTAAACTTACTCTACTGTAGGGAAACTTGTAAGAATATTGTAAAATAGGTGAAATACCAGTCACCATATGTGACTGACAAAATGTTTTGTACAGAAAATATGAATGCAAGCTGTAATATCACAGCTGTCTATTATTAAGGGAACTAACTTTAGCAACACCTTAAAAACCTAATGATTGCCTTTTGGTAAACAAATCTGTCAAACAAGCACCTTGAGAAATCAAACATCCCATTTTGTCTTGCAGTTTAGTACTATTCTATTTAGACAGAAGGGAACTGGTTAGAGCTAGTCATCATTAAGTCATTATAAGTGAAAACTATTTGTTTCCCTGTTGGAATCGGCATGCTTTCTCAGTCTGTAATCACCACCTGTAATTAAAATGTTGTCCTAACAACATCAAGATACAGAGAGTTCACCTCTCAACGGCACGCTTTATGGAGCTCTGCAATCCTCAGAAAGGGAAGCCTGGAGAACCTGTCTCTGTGATCTTTAATGGATTTTTAAAGATGACAAGAAAGGAAATGGGAAACTAAAGGCATGGAAGACATAAATTCCCTAAAGGTGCATTCTGAAGTAAATCAGAGCAACTGAAAAAGTGAATTCTTTGAGCCCTGGGATATCTCCCAGTTTTTTCAGCTGGACACTTACAGCTTGTTGGGTCCCTGAACACCTCTGCTCTGGGCATGCTTTGACACAGTGAGTCACAGAAAGATGAACAACATTACCTGAAGTGCTGTTTGAGGGGCAGAAAATTGCTCCCATTGCACACTGTGCTGCCTTTACTCTAAATCACATGACTTATTACAACCTTCTCTTTATAAAAGAAGTACCATTTAGGTATGTTAACTTCTCCAGCTGCAATAGGCATGTTTCCCTCCTTATTTCCACAATGGCTAAATGCAGTCAGAGAAAGAGGTGAAGATCACGTTTTATAAAATCAAACTCAAATTGTTTTGAGGGCTACAGCTGCATCAAAGCTAAATAACAATAGGCAAGAACAAGAAGCTTTAAAAAAAGCTCTGTGCTACCCATTATGTGTTATTTTTATATGTCTGTTTGTATAAACTGGTAGGGGAAAAAAAGAAAATCAGTTTCCCTTCCAAAGATATCTGACTACAGTTGTGTTTTGTAGTTCTCAGTGGATAATGCAGGCTAAGGAGGAACACAGTCAAATTCTGTAAGCAAAAAATACATTTTTAAGCAGTTTCATTTGTTTTTCAGTTTATTAAACCACGTTACATATATGCAGTTTGTCAAATAGAATTTGGATATAGAGTTTACAGGCAAAATTACAATGCTAGTATCGTGTCTTAATAATGAAAACATTTGATCTCATGCATGAGCACAAGAACTGTATATATTTGAGTGGGAAAGAGGATTCTGCAGACCTGATTCAATCTTTTTGATATGTGGTGGTCCAATAGCAAATGCACCATCTCTCTTTGAATATATTGATATCATTGCTGCTGTCCCTCTCTGGTGTCTCTTCAGGTGGCATCACTTGATCATATATTCCTATCACACTGAGGACACAGAGCCCTGCTCCTGTGGCTTTCCTGGGAACAAGGACACAACGCACTGTGTTGTGTTGAGGAACCAACAAAACTCAGCTCTGTCAGAACACCCACCGGTGCCTGTGTGGCTGATACCAGCCTGCTCTCATCCTATTATGGCTTTAGGCTGAAACAAGGGAGGCATTGCTGTGTTACAGTACTTAATTACTTTTGACTCTTTCAGACCCTCAGTAAAAAAACAAACAAACAACAAAACAAATCAAAACCAAACCAAACCAAAACCACCAAAAAGCTCCCAACCCAACCAACAAATCTGTTTTAAAAATTGACCTCTTATCTCTTATTTGTCTGCAATGTATTGCTAAATCAATTTGATTAAATGTGATTCTTAAGTTACAAAATAGCTTTGGAGAAACTTTGATTCCTACCTTTTGTGTTCTTATGTGTAATATATACAGTGCATTTATCTTCCCCCCAGGGAAAAAAAAAAAAAAAAAAGTCCTTCTGTTGAGTGAAAAGCAGAACACTGGTAAAGGTGGCAG
>VWZE01007609.1:131442-148942 GCA_013396675.1 Eubucco bourcierii | reverse complement strand
TGCAGTTACCATTTTTAAAAGGTTTTTAAAAAGAAAACAGCATTCTCTACTCCCTCTTTGTATCCTAAAATGAAAAGCCTCTGAGCTATTGTACTAATACATAGCCATCTTTTCTTGCCTGCTTTTCTTCAATTGCTGCTTAATTGTTGTGGGTTTTTTCCTTCAGGTCCACCATCAACAAGAAAGCCCCTAATGTCAGCTTCCTAGAGAAATGGGCATCACATCACTTAATGTTTAGAGGCCAAATCCATTCCTTAGCATCTTCTCTTTTTGTCTCAAAACTGATTTAAAACATTTGGAAAATCTGTCTATTCAGCCAGAGTGTTCTGGTGCATTCTTTCCTAGAAACAGTGGGGTCAGATGCGATCTGTCTGATGGACTTTTTTGCTGCAATCTATAGCTGTTTCCCTTGAGTCCTGCCGAGCCTAGCAAAGCAGCACAACCCTATAATGGCCCCAATGACAATATGTTCTTTGTGTGAAAGAATCCAGGGGGAAGTGCTGGAAGGTGCTCTGGTCAGTAAAAAAATAGTTTTAGTGCTTGCTTATTTTTATCATTATGTACGTTGCCTCCACTGGAAATATTTTCTTGACAGTAAATAAGCATCACCATAAAACATTTAACAAGCATGAAGAGAACAAATATAGAGTCCTTTTCATCTTAAAAGGCTTCAGTTGTTAATGTCTGTTATTAGCACGTTTCATTTGAGAGGGCATAAAAGAAGGACTGTATCTTCTGTATTTTTGGAGGCACAGTCAAGAGTTTAATCTGTTCACAAATGTAACTCCCTCATGTGTGATGACAGAAAGACTTCTTTCCCTTTTAAAAAATTTGGCCCAGCCCGAAACTCTGTTAGGACAATACGACGATGTGATCTGTAGTTGCATTTTGCCAGGGTTATTCAGGCGTAAAGCATAGGCGTAATTAGGGAAGCCACTCTGTACAAACTGCTTCAGATGCTGACATAATTGGTGCCCATTTCTGGCTGCTCTAGCACACCGGTCCAGTGTGCAATCTTGCCTTTGTTTTTTTCTGGATGCTAAGTGCAAATCATGCTCTGCTCTTTCAGCTCGCATATTCAGAATCACGAACATCTCAGCCCTGTATCAATGGTGTGTGAGGTAAAACAAAACTCTGCTGTATTGGCTTACGGTACCCCTTAGGATTAAGTCCTCCATCACCTCTTCTTAACAAATAATTTGAGGTGCATAGGAGTTGGAAATATACAGGGAAATAGGTCCCATTTTTTCTAAAATTTCTAACCATTTGCCTGATCATAACCACACTGTAAAGCTGTCACAAAAATCTGGCTTCCAGAGTGAGCAAACACCAGCCTGCTGTGGTGAAAGGGAAGGACAGAGACATTTTAAAAGGTCAGTAACAGACCAGGTTTTACACTTTACCTTCAATTACCCACATACAGGTCAGGCAGAACATTTATCTGGCTTGGCATCGCCTCGCTATGCTTCCCCTTGGCAGTACCATCATCTGGGCAAGCCCTTGCCAAGAGATCACAAGAGCATGGCCAAGCATTGCTGGCAGCAGCCACACCGAGCACCCACTCAGCCAGGCGGCCAGACACAGAGCTTTTCCCCACAGGTCCCGGGTGTTGCTCAGCACAGGGCATCCCCCCGCAGACAGCACCAGTGTTAAACCTTGCTTGCTAATTTAGAGCCAAATCCCTGAATCAGAAGCAATAGACCCGCCGGGGTGAGCAGATTTACCAGCTGTCCAGCTTCTTTCGAGATTGATCTCTGAATGTTTGATGTTTGATTCACTTTTGCTTCCTTTCAGCTGTAAGGCTATTTGAATTCGTGCTGTCCTCTACCTGTACTCTTCTTTCTTGGCAGTGGGCTGGATCTGCTCTTTGCAGCCCACAGTCCTTTCCTGATTTGCAGGTCTGCAGTAATCCCTTCCTCACCTTGTTACCATTTAAAATGGGAGTGGGGAAACAGTGAGATTATACTAACAACCAGACTGAAAATAACCTAAAAGGAAGAGTTTTGCAGTTTAATTACATTTTGCATTTTCCATATTAGAGTCATCTAAGGCTTTTGTTTGGTGTTAGGCATTGCATGAATGCCTAACCCAGGTCATCTGGTATCACTCTTGCAGCTTTGCTGTGGCATATTAATGTGGATCAACTGAGGGTCTGGCATGTCTGGTCCCACTGCAGGTGTGTTGGGAGCAGCATCTCTGAGGTCTGCTCTCTGCATACCAGGGTCTGGCCAGGGCTCTGTAACTGCACAAGGGTGTGTTACATCAAGTGCATAGTGGAGACTCCAAAGAGTGTGGAAACAAAGCAAGCCCAGGAAATCCAGAATCTGCAAGGTGATGCTGACCCACAGAGAGGAGGGTGCACCTCTGCTGAACAGTTGGGTTGTAACTATGTGTTAGCAAGTATTTTCTCCTAAAAATCTGGGTCTCTAGCAAAGTTCTAAAAAGTTGCTTTTCAGAAATTATTACAGTTACAGAGCTTAGATTAAAATTTACATGCTTACAAGTGACTGTGATGCATAGCAAAAGCAGCAAACAGTAGTTGCAGAAAATGTTACTGAACAAAGTCTTTAAACATAAAGTCCGACTTGCTTAATCAGTGCAGCTATTGCTTGCTTCTTATTATGCTTTGAAAGCTTAACACTTCCAAATAGTGTTAGTGATTGTGAGAGGTCTTTGCTTGCAGCCATTTGATACATGTTTCAGTGTTTAAAGCATGGCTACAAAAATTATGGAGACTCCCTTTTCTTAAGGAATTCCACTGAAAAGATGAGGGATAATGGGTCCAAGTTACTCCTGGGGAGATTCTGCTTAGAAACAAGAGGAGAATTTTTCACAGTGAGAACAATCAAACATTGGAATAACGCCCCCAGGCAAGTGGTGGATTCTCCAGCACTGGATATTGTTAAGATGAAGCTGGATAAGGTGCTGGGCCATCTTGCCTAGGCTGTGCTTTTGCCAAGAAAGGTTGGACTGGATGATCTTTGAGTTCCCTTCCAAACTGCTATTCTATGAGTATCTTAATTTTGTTAGCTGCTCATTGGAAATAAGATGGGTACAGCTGGATTAGATGTAGGGAGAATAGTTTCTCAATGCTAAATAACTCCATGATATTCCCAAAATCTTGTTCTGCACAGTAGGAACCTGGGTCTCCTCTGAGAAAAGGGCGTGAGAGAGAGAAAGACAGTGTGGAGGAGCGTTTGCCAGCTGACCTCTCTTTTCAGCACAGGAAAGACCAGAGCCAGGCCCTCAGACAGGCTCTGGTCTGCAGGACACTGCCAAAGGTGAGTTAGTCCCCACTGGGCTCTGAGATAGATGATAACCTTACTCTTAACCTGCCTCAGATTTGCCTGGCTAGCTCTCTTTGGGATTTCAGTAGGGTATTATTAACACTGATGAGTCTTTTTGAGACAAGTATTCCTAAGGCTTATAGAAAAGATTTGAGATCTGGGGAGCCAACACCACTTTTCAGACCAGCCACAGCAGTACTCTCCATCACGGTGAGACACAACAGCAGGGTATGACAGGATGTGTTTTGAAGAATGAAGGTGCTGGGCCTTTGGCCTAGTCTGGAGCCTGTCTCTGGCTGTTCTCTGAACTGAAGCCATTCACTAAAGGCAAACCATTTCTTAAATGTAGCCACTGAAGTAACACGAGGACATCTCCAAGAGATTATCTAAGTGTACTAGATCCTGCCTCAGTGGAGGAATTTAGAGAAATGGTCTCTTTTTCCATGCATATTTAGGACTTGTTGGTGTTTTCCCTGTATTACACAGCCAAGTCAGGGTGTTTCTGAGCAAGGAGGAAGGCTGCCATATAGCTGATTAGCAAGTGGTTTTCTGCTAGCTGCTCTGATAGCCAGAGAATCTCATTAGCAGCAGCACAGTGGCAAGATCTTGCTTGTACTAGCTCCAGGAAAACAGGCCAGGGAAAAGACCTGTAACAAAACTGTAGAGTCCAGCAGCGGAAAAAGGAATTGCTCCTTGGGAACGCATCTTGGTCTCTCTTTAGTATTGTATGTTTCGTATGGGCGATATGATTGTCCAAATCCCCCCACTTGAGGCCTGGAGGGGATAAAAAGACCAAATAACCTTAAGATCCATCAGAACCATTGCAAACATGGTTTTGTCTAAGAGTTTGCACAGATCCACAAAACCACTTTGGTTTTGGATGCTTCCACCCCTTATGGTGGCAGAGTTGCTCTGGTCCAGAAATGGCCACAGCAGGAACGTGGCAGGAGATGGGTGGCAGCTTCAGCAGTGGCAACCACAGGAACAACAGCAAGCAGCAGGGCTGCTGCCTAGTGCACATGCACAGCTTCTCAGAGCACTCTCCATTTAGCTGTCTGCAAACTATAAGGCACCTTGCTCCATCTCAAAGAAAGGCAGTGCCACACAGTTGTCCATGAAAGAGGATTGCTGTACACTGGTGTTTGTGTTTCACAGTAGCAGTATGAGGTGATCAGATTCCTGAGGAATACCAGCAGATCCAGAAGTAATCCAAAATACATGGCTGTTTCTAAAGCAACATAAACCATCATGCACAGACTTGATGACTTTCTGTCTCCAGATGGACATTACTTACATGGCCAATCATTAAAGGTAAACCATATGGCCATCTCTCTTTTGTATGTGTGTGTGTATATTTTTCTCATATGTCAATGTCTGGAATACATTTGGAGCACTTGACTGGAACAGGAGCAGGAGTTGGCCTTTTCCACCTTACAAGCATTTTACCAGCTAGAGCTCTAGCAGGCTGCAGAAAGGCAGATTTTGTACATTTCCTTGCACTGGGTCTCTTTTTGTAATTCCACTGTGCACTCTGCAGACAGTGCCATTAGAGCATGTAAAATTTAATTTCCATCTCATCAGTGTCAGAAGCTGATCAAAGACTGCCCACAAAAAAATTATTGTGCCATTGGCTGCATCCAGAACATATGGGCATAGCATTAGTCACCGTGGCCTCCACAGCTCCTCCAGCGATTATCATCAAGGAGAAGCATCATGTCATATATTTTAAAGGAAGACACATATTTCCCAGTACATCTCCTAATAGCAAACACCTCTAATTCTAGTAAGGCAGGAGAAGTCAGGAATTGAGCCTTATTTAAATCCATAATGTAAAGAGTTGGCCTCATTGTCACCTAAACTGCAGTGCCCAGGGCATATGCGTTACAAGCCGCTTCCATGCACTTTGTCTGGGGGCAGCCCTCCACCGCAAGCAAACACAGCTCCTGCCTAGGGCGGCAAGGTTGATAGGGTGTCAAGAAACAGCAAGACTGGGATTTTTCTTCTTCTAATATCGGCTTCTTATTTCTGCCTTAACATACTGAGGAATGACACATTCCTTACACTCCTCACACCAATGGGTGTTTTCCCTAAACAACATAAAGTGTGTCGTTTTACTTAACCATCTTTGTAATCTCAGATAATGAAGCCACCAGGCACATATTCAAATTAGCATCACTGTCCCAAGTAGACATTCGGGTCCCGGGTAGACTTCTCCCTGGCTTTGTTCTGTGGCAGGAAAAATGCTGATTAAAGTGCAAAAGTGTCACTTACCAGAAAAGTCTGGAGCCTTTGTAGCATGCTTAGGTCACACTGCTTTCTGGGGAAGATGCCTGCTGCACTTATACTCAGGGTCCTGGAAGGAACTTGACCATCAGGAGCAATTTTTCAGCTGTTCTCTCATTTCGGTTATCAGAATGGATGAAAACCAGCATGGGGAAGTCAATGGGCACCCTTCATGGGACACAGACTAGGAAGGACCAGTGGTGATCCACCAGTCAAGGAGGAAGAGGAGACTTGAGGGTCCCTTCAGACTCTGTGTTCAGAGTAAACCTTGTTAGTGACTGAGATTTGTTTAGTGTCATTTCATCTTTATCTGGGGCAACTGACCTTGGCATAAGGATGGCCTAAAGATCATGTTTCTCTTTGGACCCCTCAAGGATTTATATGGCACAGAAACGTCACCTCAAAGTAGCCATTGATCACCAAAAATAATATGCAGAGGAAATTGTATATCTCATCAACTCTGTAAGAGCTGCAGAAATAAGAAGGAAGCTTGCTGATTGACGTGCTGCTTGTTCAAAAAACATTTGTGCTATAGTGCATATAGATGTGCAGTCTTTCATACCTCCTTGTTTGTTTTCATGTAGACATGTATCAAAAGAGACGCCTCTTCCTGCCATATCTGGGGTACTGACTTTCCTCAGGAAATGCACCTTGACTGAATTTCTGTGTCTATGGGCTCCCACAAATCCCATCATATATAATTTTGTTATTGTTTACTATTAATAACCATGTGTGTAGTAGATAAATATATGGTTTTCTTGCCTCCCATGAGTGCAAAGAGTAGCAAATATATCACTCCTGCTCTGACTCTGTTTACATGACGACGAAGTTGAAAGATTCCATCTTTATGTTTTATACCCTCTGTGATGTGGACTTATTTTGAATGATGGTCTTTCTTTCTTTGCTCCTTCAGATGATCATTCATTAGCTTCTGTGGTCCCCTGTCTGTCTGTCTGCACAACAGAAGAAAACAATACAGAAACCTTCCCCTATGACATTTCCATCAGGAATAAACTTCCCTCTGTGAGTCTGCCCTGTGCACACTTCTCGCTTGTGTTTGAGTTTGCTCCAAGCAGTAAATAGGGAGCCATTCTCAGAAGCATCAGCTCTGTGTGAAAAACCACTCCACAAGCCAAAGGCAGCTTTCAAACCATACCAGTTTGTAGCCTTTTTATATATAAATTAACTTTAAAAGTATATTGTATATTGACATTGGGTACTTGTTTGGGAAGTACTTAAGCAAAATATGTCCTTAGAAAACGTATCTGCTGGTTTTATTTATGATAAAATGGTCTGTGTTATAGAAATTAATTGAATCGTCTTTCTCTGTAGCTCTCTCTGTTTGTTTCTCTACCCATCTTCCAACTTCCTAGGTCTTACATGTCATCATAAGAGATTATCTTGGTCACAAATTATATGTGAGCATGTACCATCATTTTACATATATTACCTTCTAGAGAATTACAAGAAATATAGGAGTGTTAGAATTAAAAAAAAAAAAAAATCCTTCAGTGTCTTTTCAGGAAAGAGACAAAAAGTAGAGAATGTAGATGTAAGGCACTGGGCATCTTGTGCTTTAAATCCAAATACATCTCCTTCAGAGAAGAGGTTTGCTTATTTCTGTGCAATGGAGCATCTAAAGCCAGTAGGACAAAGTGAATCAGGTCATGAATGTACAGTTTGGAGCTTATCTTGTTTGAAGCAGTAATTGCACTGCCCAACACTTGCTAAGAAGCTACTGTTTGCAAGGCAAATATTTTGTATCAAGTCATTACTGGGTTTGTTACAAGCTGTGGATACATAATAAAAAATGACTACAGTAATATCTTGATGATAGTCCCTACACTGATCAACTGCAAATGATCTGATTAACAGTCAGCTGCTGATTCCCAGTTTAATTAATCCTGATGGGCTATTGATGCACTGCAACTGTTTGTCCTAATAATGAGTTTTGAAATTAGACTGCAACAAGCCACTTAGACAGCTGCCAAGGAAAATAATCATTTAGGAAGGCAAGCAATGGAGACGACAGAGGAGAAATGGCTGCTGTTTGACAGAAAATTCACATGGCTGTGTCACATGTGTTTTATTTTTACATTTGGAGCACATTAACTGTACCAGCAGTAAGTGGTGACTGCAAGACACATAACTAGCTTTACAATTAAGAATGCTACTTCTCATCAGTATGCAAAAGCTAAACATGAAACATGAAGTGTGTTAATAGCAGAATATATGTCGCTACAGACCATTGAACAATTTAGGTCAGTCCTTTGAAATGTTTAATTAGACTAATATATCTGTTTGCAATTAATAACAGATGTGACAAGCTAATGTGTCCACGTACTGACAAATTAACCTTTGCCCATCAGCTGCTCGGATCTGTGAGAAAAGTGCCATGTTTTGCCTCTGTTCAACTGAACCTAAATAAAATTGCAGGATAATTATAAACATAAATGTTAATAGAATGTGCTTTCCATGGGAAGCAGAAACCGAAGGCAAGTATTTCTCAGCGAGGTCATCCTACTGTACTTTGCCACGTGACAAAACCTGCAAATTATATTTTTTCCATTCGTCTCAGTGCAATTAATGTTTGGTTTGACAGATGCTAGTTCGATAGTCCTCATCGCCAATGGACCTGGGACATACCAGAGACCGTAAATTAATAGCCGGGGTAAGAATGCTTCCATAGCTATTCAGTCTTTGGATTTATTTGCTGTCTGTGAGCAAATGTGCCCTCAATTTGTGACAAGCCTTGCTACTGAAGTGACGTGGCAGACATGTCTGTCAGGACTTGGGCTGAGGCCATCAGCATATGCGTTCCACATATCTAATGGGAACATCTCTCACCCCTGGGCTGGTGGTCTGTTTGCATTTCAGAGATAACCTCTCCCTCACTCTCTTTCACTCTCTCTTTCTCCCCTCAAAAAAAAAAAAAAAGAAAAGAAAAAAAAAGTGTGTGTATATATATTTAGAAATTATAGGCATCATATATATAATATATACATGATGTGTGTGTGTATATATATATATACACATCTTTCATGTCTCTCTGTATATATATAGACATCTTTCTCTGCTCTGAATTAGACTGTTAAAAAAGAATGCCAAGCCTGTTACTGATGCCATTCGTGAAAATTGTGTGTATATATATATATATATATACATACATAAATGTGTGTATACATATGTATACACTATATATATACACACACATACATGTACATGTCTATTATTTATAGTAAATGTACTTGCACAGAGCATTATAAATTTTCAAATTGCATTAAATGGTCATTTTCCTCTAGATTTGACAAAAACTTCATCCTTATGTTTAAGATTTAAAAATTGAGTGGCATATTTGGATGCTCTTTTTGCTACTTCTGAAAATGAGTCTTTTGGGGGACAATATTGTCAGTGTGTTGGCTTCCTCTTAAGTACTCTCTGTGAATGGCTGTCAAAGACTAGGTACTGACCTAGGCAGCCCAATACCACCACTCTTGAAAGTCTTGCTTTTTGCATGCTTGCTTTTGTTGATTAGGTGACATCCCCCGGGGGGCTAGCTTAGTGATGAGATGGCATGAAACCTGTTGTGTGATGCAACATGGCACATTCTGAGAAGCAACCAAGCCTAGAACTCCTACTGTGAACCAAGAGATGAGGGTCTGCAGGACCCATTAGTTTAAAGAAACATTCAGCACATTCCCTTGGTATGTGCTTTTCACTAATACTTAAAGTCCTGGCCCCAGGAATACCCCTTCTTTGAATCATATTTATAGCATTACATCTGAGATTGAGTAATATCCAATTGCCAATAACCTAGAACTAGCATTAGGATCTGAGGAAAAATTCATAAAAAGAGGGCAACGTCAAAACACAGAAAGAGGTTCTACTGCTCACTTGGACACCTGCTTTGTGCTGTTCAAATATACACATTAGAAATAGATGTATATTGACATCCCAAAAGTGTCAAGAGGCAAAGCATCGTTATCCTTCAGACATAAAAACACAGTATCCACCCATTTTCCCTTCCAGAGGTCAGACACTCAACCGCATGTACTGCCCCTAAAATGAATGCCACCTTGTCATCAGCATTCAGCACCACAGACACAGAATAAAGGGAGCCCAGCCAGCCACATGAGAAATAGGAGATAAAAAAGAAAGCAGAAAGGAAAAGTAAAATGCCTTGAGTCTGTGCTGCAGACTTTTGCCTTCCTTTGCTAATTGAGTGTCCTGCCAGTGTTCATTCTCTACAATGAGCAACTGGTGAACAAAAGAAAAACAAAAGAAAAAAAGTGAAATTAACAGCTCACTTGAAACTTTTAATTGGCACTTAAAAATTCTGCTTTGGAAATATTAGTCTGGATTTTTTCCTTCTGATCTATTAGGCATGTTCACCCTTCAAATTAAAAATAAATTAGAAAGGTATGTAATCTAAATCAACCAACAGTCTATTTTGACAAATAAACAGTCCTGGAAGAAGTGAGCGATCCCAATGCTTCCCCTGAAGCCCTGATGTGAGGACAGGAGAAGTGCTGGTGGATGAAAGACACTCCATGCACCAAGAATCCCAGCGTTACAGCTCTTTGCTGCAGAAGGGAACAAGTCCTGCAACAGAATAAGCCACCCAAAACAGTTAAGGTACAGACTGTAAAGTGTGCTTACAAAAGAGGCATTCCACTGCCTAAGCACCATTTAAAGTTTCAGGATCTTCTCTTTCTTCTAGGCAAGAGCTTTGAACTTTGCTCTGTGCGTTTGGTGACAGGACTATGGGGGGCACATTAGGCATATTTTTCTCTTTCCGCATTGTCAGAGAGGAATGGTTACACCATACTCAGATACTGCAAATGCCCTGAGCGTGATCTGCAGCAGGCCTGTGCACGCTGCACTATGGACTGGTCTTCTCAGAAAGTTTGGTTTTAGTAATTATACAAATGCTCATGTGTTTGAAGGAGGCAATAGATTTTGAGATGACTCCTGCCCCCTTGTTGCCCTGTGTATCCTCGGGAGCGTGGCAGAAAGGTAGCTGCTGGTGCTCAGGGGAAAAAAGAAGTGTAATGGATTGGAAAAGTGTGTACTTTACTTCAAAAAGTTCAGCCACGTGTTTCTGAGTAGTTTTCAAAAAGAAAGGAAAAAAAAAATCTACAAATGCTACATAACTTTTTCATGAATATGGCCTTTAGATAGGCTGAACGTCGAAATATGGGTTTGAACTACTACAATACTGTATCCTGACAGCTCCTAGTGTAAGGAAGCCCACATTTGTGTGCTTCCAGGAAACCACTGTGACAGCTGTATATGAGCCTAGATAGCAGGAGATACAGAACCAATAATTTCTAAATGATGTGTGAGACATTGCAGTGGATTAACCCTCTCATCTCACTTCTGACAGGCTGTTCACCAGTGAGTCCTTTACTGCCTTACATGCGTCTGCTGAGTTAAGGGATGTACCTGTTTCTGCTGGAAGCCAATACAGAGCCTTGGGAAGTTGAACAGTTTATGACTGAAGACAATTCCTGACCTTTGGGTTACTGTGTTCCTGTTGCGGCAAATCTCACTGCAGAGGTGCTGAAGATGAAGGTTGTGTGCAGGATCCCAGCATAACAGCCCATGTACGTTCTCAACACTGGTTATGTTCTTCTGAATAGACTTCTTATATACATAGGAAAGAAGACATGAATGAAAACCTGATACATTCAAGATATAGGCAGGCACAGCCAAAAGGGTGTAATTAACAGTTTGTCATTCTTGCTATTTTACCTTGAAATGTGAGGCTTTATTATGCTGCTTCTCATGCACCACAACTTCTGCATCTCACACTGCAAGAGTTATTTCATTTCTCTGCAGAGCTACAATCAAAGGATACATGTATGAGGGGCCTAATAATTTTCTGAGATTTTTGTTTCAAGCCATTAAAGCTGAAATACATTACTCCCTTTCCAAAGCTTTCAGAAAATAAGCAGATGAAAGCTCTGTGCTTTTTGTTGTTCTTGTTCCTCCACTTGTACAAACGACATATAATACTACTTGCATTCAAAAAAATAAGGGTTTTGCCCTTCATATCCCAAAACAGTATAAATTGATGTGGTTTAGATTGGCTATTAAAAATTCCTCTCTGCTTTCTCAGTTCACAGCAGAGCAATATGGCTCTGGTGGACTAGTGTTATGGATACATGGTATTACTGCGTAACCTATCATCATGTGAAATTATGTTCTCTATCAAACCCAAAAGTTTTAGCAGGATGAAATTATGATTCTACGAGCAGGTCTCCTGCTCTGGTATCAACATTGATGCAAAATTGATGAAACTTCCAAGTGAAATTG
The DNA here is from genome assembly GCA_013396675.1 of Eubucco bourcierii. Lineage (NCBI taxonomy): Eukaryota > Metazoa > Chordata > Aves > Piciformes > Ramphastidae > Eubucco > Eubucco bourcierii. The sequence continues at coordinate 137,054 of VWZE01007609.1, read as the reverse complement.
CATTGTTTGATCTTCACAGTCCTGGAATAACATAGCCTAAAGCTACAGTTTCTGTAAACTTACTTTGCACAAACGACTTAGCCAGTACTGATGTATTGACATAGTGTGCCCATGAATGACATTAGGGCTACTTAGAAAAGAGACAAAATAACAGCAAAAGAATGCAGCAATTGGTTCTGAAATTACCTTTTTCCAGTGAACCTCTCTGAAAAATTACCTTTTTCTGCTGAGTCTCACTCAAAAATTACCTTTTCCAACTGAAGCTCTCTCAAAGTGCCTTGATGTTAAGCAATATAGTTTTTAGTTGAAAATGTCACAAGGCCATGAAAAGAAATTGATAGAAAATGTCTGGGTTTCTTGTTGATATTTGAAGCAGCCTGTGGATTTTTGTTCTTTAAGACAGATCTTCTCTGCTGTGCTACCACTTTGATTTCTGTGCTGCCAAAACCAGCATGTTTCTAGGCTTAATGGTTTCACTGAAAGGAATGTGAAGGTGATTTAGTTATTGCTGTGGAGGTGATGTTACCAGTAGGAAATCGGTACGCAGATGTCTTCTGAGCCCCTCCCAACAGCACAGGTGGGAGTGGTTTGGTTTTAATTGTGAAATAGAATAAACATCCTTAAATATCTTCGGGTTTATGGTATATATAAATACAACAGTACTCTGTTTGAACTACTTGGGTGAGGGTGTGCAGGTACTAGTCTACATATGGATTGAGAGAGAATAGTGATCCAGAGCTTGTGGAAATCAATGGAAGGGCTCCCACAGCCTCAATGGGCTTTATCTAAGACTCTTAACTGGAAGTTAAGAGACCAGGTGACTGCCAGCAGGAATTTAGAGTGGAGGATTGCACAGACAGGGATCAGGTTATTCTATACTCAGTAAGACCGAAGCCTCAGGCTGTTCATGCAGGTGGATCTAACACCTGTATGCAATGTCAGTGAACTGTATCAGGCAAAAGCAGCAGTGCATTAGCAAAACTGGGAGCCACAAGACACCGAGATTAAAGATATGGGCACCTGAACAAGATACTATGAGATGGCTAGGGGATAATTTTACAGTGCATTGGTAGTAACTGCTTGTGTGCAAGTTCTTACTGTGGAAATGTAAAGTTACTTTTCTCTGAGGAGTAAGGTACTTTGCTTATTGGGGGTAAGAGAACATGTGCAGGGCAATTGCTGCAGAAGAGATGACACTCAGCAAGCTCTCACTCTTGCAATGAATTTGCACGCTCATGACATCAGGGAGAATTCATTTCCCTTGCAGCCAAGTTCTTGGTCTAAACTAGCAATTGAGGTTCCTTCAACGGTCAATGGAGACAGAGGCCCCCTCAGGTTCCTCCCACTTGTCCTAGTGGAACTTTCACCTCTTATGAGTTTAGGAAGCTCCAGCTAATGGCATGTAGTTGAGATAAAACATAATCAATGCCTTCACAGAATGACACTTGTAACACACTGTGTGCAATTGCAGTTTTGTGGTTCATCTGTGGTCTACCTGAAACATGCAGCACTTATCCATGTCCCCACTACAACAGGCCTGTGGCTTAGGAGAAACTAGCTGGAGACCTCTCTCTCTATTGACTGTGGTCAGGGACCCCAGTCTAACACAGACGGCATATTGTTACATCACAGAAGACCATGACTGAATGGGGCAATTTCTTTAGCAAGGTGTAAGATCAAGAGCTGGCAACTGTTTGCATGGGCTGATGTAATCAAACTGTTGATATGAGATTAACTTTGCCTCTGAAATGTATTGCAGGATCAGCAGCTAACGGAGACAGCTAACAGGGAACTGCCCAATGAGAAGGCAGAAATGCAGACTTAGACTTTTTAACAACCAAATGAACCATGTCTCCAGCTGGGTTTCATGGGAGAGAAAGGTGCACACAAATCATGATTTCAAACCCTATTTGTTTGAAAGAGATCACTGATAACTAGATAAATTAAACACAGATTTATTAGAGAATAATAGTAAGACGAACTATAAATCCCTTTTGTTGTGGTGCACAGGAAACAGAACAATACATATAACAGAGCAGCAGCTGTTATTGGCTGACGAACACTGCAAGATCAGCTTTGAGGTTTATATTTAATTTAAAATATTGAGCAGATTTAGCCAGATAAAAGCCTACAGGAGGAACAAAACACTTCTTGTAGAAACATCCTTGTTCTTATGTAAGTTTTTGAGGCACTGTAAAATATGTTTATTACAAATCATGGCATTCTGAACTGACACCTCCAAGACCTGAATTCAGAGTTAGGATGGAATTAACCAGAACCCTTCAAATTGTGAATATTTTGCTTCCTAGAGAAAAATCTATGCAATACTTTTATTGATGTCATGTGTATTGACTTCAATCATTGGTCAATACCCTGCCCGTGGCTCTGACATTGTTACCAGGATTGTAGCTACAGCTGCTAGAAACAGACAGTTGCATGTTGTAAAAGAGGTTTCAGAATTTTTCTTCAATATCTATTTGTGGCAAAAAAAATTAATTCTGTATTACTTCTGTATTACTGCATTAGCTGAAGTCTAACATGGGGGCTGCAGACCCCACAACACATTTTGAAGTGTATTTATGTGCTGTGGTAGTTGTGGAGGAGTGCTGTGTGTCTGAGTATGGACCATGCCGGATCCAATGCAGTTCACATAGTGGTAGGAAGGGTGCTAGGATCCGTTGTGAAAATGTAGGTTTTTTGCACAGATTTCAAACTGGTGATTGCCTTTGCCAGCTCTCCCTCAGCACATGGAAGGCTTTCCCAGCAGGGGTGGAGGGATGCGAATATATGTATTTATACTTAGAGTAGAGCGCTAACATACAGTTTGCATACGCAGTGACAGCATTTGGAGAAGGGCCGATCATTTTAGTGAGAGATGCTAGTTTATTTTTTAATCCTCTTTTCTTGTACCAGTCCATTTCTTTCTGAGTGTAAACAGTTTGCCATCAATGATGTGGAAAAAAGGAATGAACACGGGGCTCAGGAAAGGAGTGCTATGCAGCCCTTTAACTTGGAGCCAGCAGTGAGGGCCCTTGAGGGTGATGCTAGCACAGGCAGCACAGGTACCTGTGCAGAAGTCAGTGCTCTCTAGACCAGGATCCGGTGACAACTAAAGAGATAATAGCAGAAGGTTCCTGGACAAATCCTGCGTATAAAATATTGAATAAAATTACATAGCCACAGTCTACTGGGTGTGGTAGCAAATGTTCTACAGTCACCTTGAAGGAAAGAGTACTCTGAATCATTCCATTTAAAAGATGTGGGATGGGTCTCTTCCCAAATCAACATCCCTTTCAGAAGAACCACCTCCAGGACCCCACAGCCCAGTCAAATCTGCCTCTGGGTCTGCCTGCAAAACCCAGCTTGGACAGTTTTTGGAGCTGCATGGATCGATGAACCCCAGCACTTCCAGAGGAAACCTGTTGCCTTGGAGGAATTGGCTGGGTTTGATTGGGAGACACAGGCCAATTCTTTCTGCAGTAATCAATATGGTGCACTCAAGTGTTCTGACATGGAGAGAACACATTTTAACAGTCAACTTCATTCCATGCTGAAGCAAATCTATTAAAACATTTGGAATTTCACTCAATACTACCTCATTAACCTGCTAATGGACGCATCACAGGACACGTCTGTAATTATACAAAAATCAAGGGGAGAAGTGCAATTCTTCAGGTTTCTGAAATCGACTCCAATAAGCAAGATCTCTTTTATGGAGCTAAATATGAAGGAAAACAGAATGATGATGGATCAGTTTGATGTTATTTTATAAAGACAGGAGTACTTTGCACATCTAAACCTCAGAGTGACTAGGAATTTGAGGTACACAGGAGACATAGGCTAAAACCATGGAGGTCCCTCCTGCAGAATACACACGCTAAGTTCACTGCTTGAGATTTCTATGAGTTACAGGTGGTCTCCTTCCCCATTATAAATAAATATGCAATATACAGAATAAAAGTGGGGGACTTGGGATATTAATAGGTCAGATAGGATACTACCAAAGTGTGTGGCTCCCCATATACATTAGTGGTGGGACATGTTTTCCACAAAGGGCTCAGAAATGTAACTCCACTCCAAACAAATCTTTCTAAAGAAAATGCTTAGATTAAAAGTCCAAATCTTGGAGGTTTTTTTTTCCATCACACACACATGCGCGCGCACACACACACACATATATATGTGTATATATATATAATAGATGTATTCTTTCCAGTGTTCTCAATGTTATTTTCCACCTAGCAAGATCCCAAACAACACAGTGCCCACCTTCATTCCCAGTAATTTCAGAGGCTGTATCAATGTCTGGGCAGATGAACTGTGTCTTTCCCTTTGCATTTTTGGAAGCTTACCAAGTTAGGGCTACGAGCCGTTTGTGAGGAGGCGCGGACCAGCGCCAGAGGAGCCCAACGTGGCAGGTGCTGGCGCTTGTTGTCCCGCCCTGTCCCGAGAGGCCACCAAGCCTTTCTCCAGCCCCGAGGCCCCACCTGCACCTGTCCGGGGAGCCCCGCGGCGGCCGAGTCCCCCAGTGCGATTTGGGAGCCCACCGCTAGATGTCCCATGGAATGAATCGGAGGGAGGAAGGGAGGAATAGCTGCCTTGGCGCTGGCAGCTGCCGGTGAGGGTTTGCCAGGTTGGCAACACCAGGCTGAGTTCGTTGCGGCTGCCCTGCGGTGGAGCCGGGAGACCTTCGGGGCTGCAGCACAGCCACTACGCGTGTGGTGCTGCGCAAACGCTACATCTTTCATTTTGCAGAGAAACAGGTACCACGGTCCTGCACAGACTAGATAAAGCCCCGATTTTAATGCACGGCTACAGGTAGAGGTCTCTTGGTGTCAGATGAGGCTGTGGTTCAAGTTCACTCCACCTTTCAAGCCACACAGAACTGCCTGACCTGGAATCCAGTTTTTCCCTTTTTTCCCTTTTTAAGGACATACATTTTTAATACAAGCAGGTGTCACACTTTTCTTTCACAAAAGGGACATAAAGCTCTTTGTATTAATCTCTAGGAGACCAAAGACAAATTGAAGATAGCTTTTATTTTCTGTCACAGTCTGCAGGTGTCCTGAGTTACAAAACAGGGCAGCCCAATAGCTCAGAAACATGAAGTTGTCTCTGCCTTCTCCAGATCTCTGCTGGGACTTGAGAGATCCAGAAATCCTTTTTCATACTGGTGTCCTTTAACATCAACAAACACATGCATTCTTAAAAATGATGAGGCTAAGGGAAGCAGAGGAAACATTTATCAATACTGTTTTAAATCTATTTAAAATATGGAAATAAGATCTAAAATATTACACTTCTTTCCAGTGCGTCGCAGAGGGATGGATGTAGCCACCATTAAGATTGCTTCTCAGAAATCCAGCACTGAAAATTGGGAGACCATCAAGCTTATATTACACAAAGANAAAAAAAAGCTATGGAGCTAGTATTTATGTCTTGCCTTTAAAAAAAAAAAAAGGAATAAATACTATCATTTATATATTACAGGAAATATGAGACTGACCTGATTAAAAACTAGCTGAAAGAATAAACCTGTTCCAAAACGCTGGCAATTACTTTATATAAGGGCAGAGATTAAGGATACCTCCAATGTCATATGCCTTTTTTTT
>VWZE01007609.1:110828-131430 GCA_013396675.1 Eubucco bourcierii | reverse complement strand
TTTGCACTGTGTTATGGCACCCTTGAATATTTCTGCACTAGCCACAGGCAGTGACATGCACTAGTGAGGGCAAAAATGAGCAACTACAAGGTTTTCTTCCAACTTCTGAACTTACCTGATAAATAGCTCAAAACATGGTTCTTCTCTGTGACAGCCCTCAGGCTGTGGAGTGCTTGTAGGCAAAGAGACACCCAGCCATTCACCTCAGAACAGGGGAAAAGTAGCAACTGTAGACAAAAAAAAATAAAGGGTTGTTTACTGGGTTTTGTTTGCTTCTTAAGAGGAGCTTCCTGGGTTTACTGCCGTTAACTTGATTTACCAATATCCCACATTAAAAAAATAACGTTTAAAACCACAGACCTTCAGTACAGCAGCAGAGCCAAACCCCTCACAAATGGAGCTGAGTGCTGGGCTGCTGGAAAGCTGCTCAGGGTGGGAAAAACAGAAGGAAGTTATTGATGGTAGTACAAGCCTGACAATGACGCTGGCTGTTGTTCTTAACTACACCTCGTGAAAACTTTATTTAACAATTTAACCTACCCATCGTTGCTGAACAGAAATGTAAAGTGAGATTCTCAGAGCTGCATGGTTGACTCTGTCAAGACCAGCAGGCCAGAGGGTTACCCTGGTGCCTTGGACATATGTAAGAGTCTGAAACTGGAACAGACCTGGACCAACACCTGTGGAAAGTAGACCACAATGTAGACTTGGAGAGGGCCGCTGCTGCTCTGTTGGCTTTCCTGGAGAAACAAAGTGTTGTCTCTGAGCAAAAGGGAGACCAGGGAGGAGGCAGCCTGAGGAGCAACCTGGGTTATAGCTGCTCATCAGGCATAACAACACAGTCAAAGCCACCATAAATCACATGGTGAATTCACGTGTTGTTATGGATATATTGATGGCTGATGTCCTTTGAGTTAAATAACACAATAAACATGGATTTGTAATCTTAAACCCCCTTCTGCTGTGTTTAATGAATTTTTAGTTCAGTATGTACATAAATAATCAGTCAAGTCAAACAACAGGAATTACATTTTACAATGAAAAATAATTAAACCTAAAATATAGACTAAATCTCTAACTACTGCCAAAAAGTGGAGGATTAGCCTTGCTCAGCTTTAACAATCACAATACACCAACAGACAGGAGGCTTAGACAAACACTGCCTTTTGTTATAATGTAGAAAACGTAACGCTGTATCAGGAGCAATAATAACTCCTGAAAGCTATTATAAATTAGAATACATTTGAAATGTGCATCCAGAAATTAAATTTTAACATAAATAATTACTCCAATTGAGATAATTAGATAAAATTTTAAATGGCTTGCTAGAAAAACATTATTCAAGAAGCACAGAGCAGAATCTTCTTCTACCTAAAACATGCAGTAATAGTAGCATAACACTGTCACATTTGATACTGCTCTTCTGAAATCTTAATAGGGAAAATTTTCTGTGGCTGAGACTTGATACTCTATAATGTGCCAGCTCAGTTTTTTGTTTGGGTTGGTTGGTTTCTTTTGTGAGCACACTGTTATTTCAGATTCTTTTTTTTTTCATTCCTCTGTTTAGAGAGAAAAAAGTGAACAAGCGACACACAACCTTTGGTAGACTGATCTGTGACACCCCGTAATCTTTTGATACTGCCTTGATTTCTAATTGTGTTTTTCACATTTTTAGCAAAAGAAATACAAAGAAAAAAAAATGTAACCTATATTATTATACTTTAATGTGATGTTCTACTTTTCTGTTTGTAGTTCTTGAAGTTTTTGTCTTACTTCATTAAACATTTAATAAATCACTGCCAGTTTTGTGACAGATTTTAACCATAACACAAACAGCAGGAGGTGTAAACTCAGTTCAGTTCGTATAGGCATATAATATCCGTGTCGACATCATCATCCCCTCAAGGCATATTGGCAAAACGGCCAATGGAAGCTAAGTTTTTTCTGACAAAGCTTAGAAAATAAAGTTTTCTCCTTTTATCTTACTACAAATCAATTGGAACCCTTACAGCAAAATCCTATAAAATAACTTCAAACACCGCTTCTTAGTCTAAAAATTTGTATTATGGCTAAAACTCTTTGAAGTTTTATGACTGAAGTTTGGAGAAAAATGATTTAAGTGCTATCTGCTAGACATCAGAGTGTCAAAATTTCGCTCAGTTTTCTTGACACATAAACTGCTACCTACTGTATGTTTTTAGGAGGGTTTTTTTTCCTTTTGTTTAACCACCTAACCCAGCTTGCCTGATAAAAGTTTCTTAACTGCAGTTTATCCCCTTGAATTAGTACCCTTTCAAGCTTCAGCTTAAAATAACTGATTATTTTTTATTTTTGGCTCCTTCAACAACGAAGGTGGTAAAGGGGTGGAGAAAAGAAGTGCTTTGCAAGTGTCATGTGGATTTTTGATCAGAAAAGGGAGCAGATAAGAAATTCTTAAAAGTACTTTTTCAGAAGGCACAGCTGAGTCCACCCTTGCCTCTTAATTTTGGGCAAACATTGGAAGAGGGTCTGCTGTGGTGAGGTAGTTTGCAAAGGGAAAACCTGCAGTGCAGGTGGTTTGTAGGATACCTAAAAATACTGGCAGTAATTCAGGTTTCTTGCTGCTCCTTTTGAAATACATCAGTGAAAAATACTTGATCTACATGCCCTCAGCATGCCCAGGGTGGCGCTGACAGGCAATTTGCATTGGTATTGAGGTTTCTAAAGACCCAGGGAGGCCAGAAGCAGGATGTGTCCTGGTCAGCTGCTGTCAGGTGGACCCACAGGCAAGAGGCTGATCGTTTTAAATCACACACCCATCAGTGCCATACATTGGGCATAGTGGTCTATGTACAAACACCAACATGAAACGCTGGTTGGAACCACTGTATTGGGTAAAAATGCCCATCAAGCACAGAAACAGAAGGAAGGATTTAGAAACTGGGGGCAGAAAAAGAAAAGCTTGATTTAAGCTATCCTTTTCTGTTTGCTTTGTTTTAATCAAATACAAGAAATACTTCAGAAAAGAATGTCAAAAGTTGTTGCTGTAAAAGAAAAATGGTGTCGTATTGTCAGAGTTGCATCAAAGTGATGTGTGACAGAATTCAGTAAGATGGTTTGCATATAGAAATTAAGCAAGGAGCGTGAAATCTGCAGAGAGCAATGGCAAAAAAATGAAAAGAAAAAAAAAGAAAAAAAACCAACTCTGTGTCATCCAGCATAGTGCAGCCTTGCAAAATTTTATTCACCCAAGATGAGTGATTTGTTTTGATGGGCAAGCAAAATACAATCATTTGGGGGAAGATGGAGAGAAAAGGGAGGGGGTCCATTATCATCATCTTGGAAAGGGGTGAGTGAATAGATTTTGTGCCTGAGTTGGTAAATTTGTTGCACAGCTTTGCATGGCTGGAATAATATAATAAACTGACTTAAATATAAATGCCATTTAGGAACTATTCCATAGTGAACAGTTAAAATGATGACATTCAACAGAACTGCCACAACAGAGCCTGCTGTTGCTGCTAATTTGCTGAAGTAGATCTGCCGTCTTTACTTCCTCTGCTGCTCCTGCTGCACCTCAAGGCATGCTGAGGGCTCATCCATCATGTGCTGGCTCATAACAAGGCAAGAAGAGGGAGCTCAATGGTGGTGTACAAGAAAGTGAACTGTAGATCCAAAAGGTCACAGAAAACCATCAACTGTTTAGAATGCGTGAGCTGGAAAAAAGATCTTGCAAAGGAAAACATTGCACGAATCCAGTTGGAATGTTCCTCCAAGAGTAGCCGTGGAGGTTGCTGTTAGCAGCAGTGGAAGCGGAGCTGCATGTGGTCAAAGCAATACAGAGCACACTAAGGACAAAGCCCTGGAAGGCCACATCGTGTTTGATAAGCTTCTAATGCATAAAAATTACAAATTGACATTAATGCCCCAATGGAGAACTGAGATGAACATTCAAGATTTTTTCTCTTCTATCATGTGGTTTTAGGTCAAAAGAGCAGATAATAACAGTGATACATTAGTCCTGCCAGAGAGCTGCAAAGGCACATTCCCCACAGGCAGCTGGACATGTTTTCAGCACCTATGCATGCACTAACAGGGCCTAACTTTCAAACAGTTGCTCTCACATCATGCAACCAGTGCATGGCGTTGAGCAGGTCCCAGGCTCGATCAGGAAGCTCTAGAAGTGTGCCTTACTTTTTCATGATATTTCAACTGGCCTTTTATAAGATGGTAAGTAAAGGAAACCATGACAGTCTGTGCTATCAGACAGTGGCTGGGTGAGTATTAAAACTCCTGGCGAGCAGTTTAGCACACCCTTCCTAAACCGATTCTGCACAATAAACCACCAGGCTGCAATGAGGATGATAAAGCTCTGTCTGACAACACAATCCAGACTTCACACTAGCAGTCACGTCGATCAACATCTGAACTAAAGTCAGAGTCTTCTCTTACTAATGAGCTGCTGCACTGAGATTCAGCTTCGCTATCAGTCAGATACCTGTAATGAGGTAGAATGAATGGCAAGACCCCTCTTCAGACACTTCCTCTCATCAAGAAACAGAGGGGTTTAGTTGTTCACTTATTTCAGTATAAGACCAATGGTTTCTTCCTAGAGGTCTCTACCAGCCTCACACACAATTACTCTAGCACCTCATTTACATATTAACTGCAGTTGTTTGGAGAATTTCTGCCACAAATGAATATGGGCTTTTTCCTTCTAATCATTTTCAATCCCAGTTCTTGCATATTAGGATACCTTCATGTGCACTTCAGATTCAAATGAAAGTACCTTGCCCCATCATCTGCTTGGACAACTCCATGCAGCACTCTGTTCTGCTTAAGCTACTGAACTACAGGACACATTTGTCCAGCTGCTCGTGCTTTGATTTTAAGCAGTAGTTGCTACACAGCAGTGTATCCTATTTACACATCCCTTAATATCACTGGAGGAACCAGAAGAATGTGTTCCTGATCCACAGCTTCCCATCAATGTAACAAAGCCACAGTAATGATTTATTTTCTTTTTTTCCCTTTGCCTGTCAAACTACTGCAGAATGGCCTGGAGTGAACTGTTACAGTTAGGCCCAGATGTTCTGCCCAAAACAGATCTAGGGCAGTTTGCTAAGAAGGCAATTTATAACTGCAGTAGCTGAAGAAGCACCCATAAGCTATAGGGAAGAAGGTGATGAGCACTAAGGAAAGCTCCAGTATTTGAAAGAATCTCCCAACCAACCTCTCTATGGTATTCCTTTTTTAGGTACGAAATTAAGAGCAGGGGGTCCTTATTCTTGTACTGGGGTAACTATCAACACAGACAACTTAGCAGGTTATTCCTTTCAAAATAGCAATTACAGAAAAGCTGAGCTTGCTTTGTGCTGCAAACTGAGGTTATAGGGTGTATCTTTCTCATCTTCCCAAATATTTCAGTCAGGTTTTGCTTATCTTAAAACAGTATCTTGCACTCCTCAGTGGAAGAGCTCAGCATGCAATTATTTACTCACTTCTCATTCCATGCCATATAAAAAAGGTAATCAAGTTTGTATCCTTAAGACTAATGAGCTGTTGGTTAACACTTTCGAGGCAATTAATCAGCAGTATTTCTTCTTATCAACTGACAGGGACATTGTTGCATTCAAATTTCTCCATGGGGCAACTCACGCATCCTGAGCTCAGCCTCTGCTTGTTTGCTCTGACAGACAAGGCTGCAAGTGACAAACCATGGGAAGCCATAAAAGACCTGCCCACTGAAGTCCAAATATGGTGATTCATGTGGTCTTTGACGTCAGTTGATGATACATTGAGGTAGACAGGTTAGTGGCACTCAGCAGAAGCGTTTGCATTTGTTAGTCCATACATGCAGCCCTTCTCAGACTGGTTATCAGAGCATGGCAGCATTCCTGCTGCTTGAATAGGGCCCCTGACTAGGTCTCCTAAGTATCCTGTCAGTGCCTGAATGCTACAGCATTCCCTTAGGGTCAGTGGTACCTGTCTCAGGCTAAAATTGCCCTTCAGGTTCCTCTATTGGTCTCTTGGCAGCAGTTAAAGTGGACTGAAGATCAGGGCAGAGCAATGCTGTACCATTATCCTTGACTAAGACACACAAAGCAGAAAGTCTGGAGAGGGTGTGAGCAAGTCGCCCAGGGTGTGTCCTCTATGAAACTCAGAGATTTTTCATTTCATGCTCAAGCATCTACAGGGAAGTAACCTGGAAGCTGCAATGTTTCCCTGTGCCTTTAAAATATGCCTTTAAATCACATGCTTTGATTTCCCAAACAGCTGAGATTTCTTGCTGTAAAAGAGTTCTTTGTGAAAACACTAATCCTCCACACACACCTCACTGAAAATGCTTCTTCTGTTTCCAGGATTAGTAATTCATTTGAAGTTTAATTTTTATTAATAAAAAGGGAGAGTCTCATTTTCTTCTCATGTCTGTCATTGTCAAAAGGCCATTTTTTATCACAGTGAATGACACAGGATTCTTGCTGGCCTAGTTGGTTATGGGAGGAAAGATTCATGGCTCCCAGAAGCAGCAGTCCCACTCTTGCCAGTCCAGCACGTTTGTGACCTGCATTGGACACCTACCAGCAGATTCTACTGGAAAATTATTTTGGGGGATGCCATAAGAAATACAAGAGAAAGTTGTCCCCTCTCTGGGGCTAGCATTGTAGGGAGGGCTGCCTGCACACCTGCCCTGCTAGTAAGTGTCACAGACCAGTCGCTGACTGACCGTTAGCAGAACAGGCATACCTGCACAGACAGGCAGCCACCACAGCACCTCCGCAACTCAGGGAGAAGCCTAAGGAGCTCTATTCCGCAGCCTGGACTAAACATCACATCAACACAGGATGTGCAACCACCACACAGAAATCACAGCCCTGCTCCACACGGCTACCGCTCAGCAAACACAGAGTCAAAGCCACATCTTTTCCTCAGTGCATGTACTGCTCACAGGGTGCTGCTCACAGTTTTTTGCTGGCAGAAGTTTGCATAATCCCGACCTGCACCCAAGACAGGGATTCTGTTACCTGGACTGTTCCCTATCTGTACAGCAAACCACTGGTGTAAAAGTATGGCATTCTAGATAAAATAAATCCATCAGGCTATGGGGAAGTAATGTTCCACCTGAGATTTATATGCAAACTCTGAAATATTAAAAGCAGCCTAGTGAAGGAATTGCTAATTAAAAAGATAAAATGTTAATGTGCAAATAACAGATTATCTAAACCATAAATTATTTCTTATTAGGATAATAGTGTCTAATTAAATGTTGAAAGAGTTAGACAGCAGTTTATACTGTAAAATGATCTGTTAAACATGCTCTCGTTAACATCAATACAGCTATTGACAAGCAGATCTAATTTTGTTTTACTTTGAGAGCAGACAATAGCAAGTTTTACTACCTCTATCTTATTTTACAAGCATTAATGAACAATTAGCCAACACTAGCACTCTTCCGTCTGTAATCCTGTAGTAGGATCACTAATCTCCACCACTAGCAGCTAATGATGAAGGTCTCTTAAGCTTTACTTCTTATCTCAGTCAGTTCTTAATACTTGCATAAGTATGCTTTCTGAGCAGAGCGGCCCCCCATTGCTCTGCAACTTGAATACAAAAGACTGCTGAAATTTTTGAAGGGTTTTCTGTTCAATAACACTTCTATACTTGTGTTTGCCTTCCTACAACAACAAACACAAGTGATCAGCAGAGGACTAGCAAGGTCACTAAGGGCTCTGTGTTTCCATACTTGTTCTAATACTTATAAGAATGTATTCATGCCCTATTATATATATTCCCTGGATGCTCAGGCAAAAGCTCTAAACTAAACTAGACTGAAATGAAATAAAGGGAAAANNNAAAAAAAAACCAAAAAACCACCAGAAGACTAAACGAGTATTTGCTTCAAGAACGAGTTTGCTGTTTGTATCGAACAAAAGGAAGTTTGAAAGTGGCTGCTATTAAAAATACATGTAAGATAAACTGAAATTTTTATAGTACACAATACACATGACATTTTCTAACTTCTCTTTCGAAGTGTTCCTTTGTATACCATGCACACAAGATCTGTGTACTGGGGTGGTAGGGAAGTTGCCATTCTGTTAAGCTGTTCTGGAATAGCTAAGCCAAGCAAAGCAGCAATGTCTTCCCAGCTGGGAAGCCATGAATACTGTGGGTTCTATATGGAAGAAGGTCTTCCACAGTTAGGGCGGTCACCCTGGTACTCAAACTGATACAGGCCTTCATCTCCTTCAAGGATATATTTTGCTTTCAGGAGAAGTAGATGAACCTAAGCAAGAGTAACACATTTTCTCTAGTCAATTTTTTACATGCACAATACCTGAACATGCTCTTCCTGGCCCAAGTAGAACTCAGGACAGCTCAGGTAGGTAGTCTCCAGGCCTAAATGAAAGCATTGACACAACTGTTCCAGCTGAATCCAAACATCCACTGCAGTTGCTGAGATTGCTGTAGATGGTGAACAACTGACTGAGTAGCAAAAGGTTGGTTCCAGTGAGGAAGGTGATACAGCCCCGTTAAAACTCACAGCATTCATTAAGCTGTGTGGCCAAAGGATGAACATCGAGTTACCTCATTGTGCTTAGAGATGGAGGTACATTCTCAGATTTCAACAGGTTACCAAGAGGTAAGAACAAACCTATCTGCAAACTATATGCCCAGAGATATTTTAGCAATAGCCAGTAGTATGAGGTATTACTGAGGAAACATGCTGTATAAGCAGCTAGAAATTGAGAATTAATCTTTCTAATGCAATCTCCAAAGCTACCTCCTCATATCCTCTGTTCTGAAAGATATTAGGTGGTAGGTTGGACTCGATGATCTCAAAGGGTTTTTCCAGCCTGGCTAATTTTGTGATTCTGTGAAACATCTTCATATGCCTTAGACTAGGAGAAGCTGAATTCATCTGCCACCCATGGCTGAGAGCTGTCTTGGAAAAGACTTCTATTCACAGACACTAACTGTCCCATACACAGACCTGTATCTGTGTTTTTTGCTGTGTTTGTACAATGCATATCAGAATGCTGACCTTTTCCTCCTCCATCAGAACTCCTCAGCACATACAATATGTAGCATTAATTAGAAAAAAAAGAAGAAAAAAACCCCACAGTTCTATGCCTTTGAAGAAATTACGAGTAAACCTTTCTTTTACCATATCATCTCATTTTTCTCTGACTGTGACTGTCCACTATGGCTCAGGTGGCTGCACTTGGCAGGCATGTGGAAGGAGACAAGTGCCTGCTCAGGCCAGTCCCTCTGTGTGGGTGCTCAAAGGTGCATCTCTTTGCTGGCACACAGGATCATATTGGCCAGCCTTACCTGAAAAGTACCATTGAGGTCCTAGAGTAGCCTGGGTGCATGTGGTGGAAAGCATGGGGATAAAGGGAATAGAGGCTGCAATCTTTACTCAATTAAAATTTGTATGTAAGAGGAATTTTGCCAGTGAAGCCTACCAAGACGTGAGATGATTGCTTAGGGACAAATCACCAATTGTTAGTGAGGAGAGAAAGAAGATTTTGATTTGTTTCACCCAGCTTTTCCATTTTTAAGCTTTTATTGTTTGGCTTCAGATCTGATACATGGAAATTTCCTTGCCACGACATTCACCTGCAGTGTGGGTGGATAGCTTCATTCCCACTCCCCTCTCCAGGTTTCAGATATCAGTAGTGACTCCAGGTGACAATGGCAGATAGAGAAAAGGAAGTGAATGGAGCTAATTTCAACTCAACACTTTATAGGGATCCCCATTACAATGCCTACATAGAATAGAGTTTGGTATATTTATTTGGATTGTATTTCACCAGAAGACTCGTCTATTTCCTTGACTGCATAGCAATATTTGAGCCATCTCCAATCAATCTTAGTTGCACCAGTACAACAGAGAGGCAATTCAACTGTGTTAACACACTCAGCTACATTTCCTAAAATACAAAGACAAATTATCCAGGATAAAGTTCTAGAACAACACAGTTAAACCCATTCTGATAGCACCCAGGTGCTGATTTTTCTCTATTGCACAAGATACCATCAACTTATTAGGGAATATATTTGGAGGGAGGGAAACGGTTCAGTGCTAGAACATCACTTTCTTATGTAAACTCTCTTTTGCATGGGACTTTCTTTCTAATGGGAATCTATGGATGTTTTCCTGGAAAATTCACATAGATGGCAACAGCTTGCAAGTTTGTTTGTTAAGAGACGGATTAATGGGAAAACAAAAACCTGATGCTGTGAAGTATATGGTGGGGAGTGGACAGAGGATGGTCTACTTGTAATTGCCCTGCACCTCCTGCTCATTTCTACAGCTGTCAGTCCTAGAGTTTTCGGGAGTGGCAAGAATGGCAATAAATGTAGCCAGAATGGCAGCAGAACTGCAGATAGGCTGCTGCAGTAGATGAGTGTGAGAGTACACTCTGGTCAAATAGTTGTTTGGATCAAGCATAGAAAACCAGTAATGATTTTCCTTCAGCTGCAGTAAAAATGCTCATTCACTTCCATTTAATTTTTCTGTTTTCCCAAAGGGATGGCATTTTTACTCATACCTGCTGTAAAAAGAAAATGTCAGTGTTTAGTCCTCTGTTTCCATTTTTTGCTGTATGATAAAGGAGAAGCTAGAAGCTACTTAGCAATACTGTTTCCAAGACAGCAAAAGAGCTTATCTGTACAGATAGTGCTTTGAATTAACCAGGATGAAGCCAAAACCTTGGTTTGTAAATACTGGATATACCTCTCCATCCACTCCCGACTCATATATTCATTACCCAAATTGCCTATCCTCAAAGTGATAATATAGTGTGGCACAACATGCCCCAACAGGACACAGATTGACTCTGTACCTAGATACTACACAGGCAGTGTAAAGCAAATATCTCACTCTATTATCTGTTGTCTCTATGAATCAACAGATTACATGGTTCACTGGGTAGCTGAATAACTTTTACACAGTTTGCTCATATCTATTTACACATATTCTTAAAAAAAAAATACATTAACACTAAAGAATAAATATAAAAAATACATATACCTGTGGAATCCAAATAAATTACAGATGAAAAAAATACCACAATAAACAGTCATGCTTAAATTCACATACAATATGTGTAGATAAGAAGGAAGCCCTTCTCTAATGACAGAAACCCAAGACCAATACTTCTGTGGAAGGTCCTACAAAACCTTAAAAGGCATCTTAAATTTGTGACAAGTTATGTTTATGGTTGAGATTACGTACCATGTATTAGTGAGTCCTTAGTGCTCCACAAAATAGAGCTGTAACCACAGAGGGTTCTTCACTAATGATCTCTGTGTAGAGATCTCTCCACTCATCTCCACGATATGATATTCAGAGCGCCACATCTCCCACATTCAGTGTATTCCTAGCTGCTGTTTTGTATGACATGGATTTTTTTGGGAGAGAATGCAACATGGAATGCCTTCCCTTTTCATCTCTTATATAGCAATGCAGTGAGGAAAGCAGTCTGTCCCATGTCACCCTAGGCATCTGTTACAAATTATGCAAAATTAATAATCAATATTAATTTTTTTATCTAGGCAAAGATTGTTATGAAAACTCTTTAACATTAAATCTCTCCAGACAACTTATTTACAAGGTTTGAAATGCACAGTTTGGATACTTACATGCACAGAAAACTGCCAAAACTAGAACATTTTAAGAAATAATTAGCAAATGAAACATTATACTGGAAGAGAAGGTTCTTGAGGTCAATACACCACTTGTGGGTAATTATACTGCTTGCCCACTAGGTGGACTCAGGAAGCTCCTTTCTGCTTAAGGCAGATGGCAATTGGTGAATTACAAGAGGCTCTAAGTATTTACTCACAAAAATTTTCTCCTGACTTTCAGGGCTAGCTACAGCTGCAAACAGTACCCAAAACACTTGCAGAGGGTTCTGTCAATGTCTTGTGAACCTCTGAGGTTTCTGATTCTTCCCAGGTTTCACAGGGTGCTGGGGAAAGGAGGCAGATGATCTCTGACCTTAACCTGGCTCCTCTGGACAATCTGTGTATCTACAGGGCTGCCCGTCTTGGCAGGAGACCTTCAGGTGTAGGCAGGATGTCTTGAGATGTGCACTCTTGGCATGATGTTACGCTGGCTATGCAGGCCTATCACATGGAGGCATTTAAAACCTGTTCCTGGTAAACTCAAGGCAGGTGGTTTCCAGGCAATTCAGCAGAAGGAGCTTATAGTTTAGCATAATGTTGCAGAAGGCAATGGCAGAATCACTGCTAGAGGCAGAGAGCAATGGCGGCAGCAGGCACAAATACAATGGCAGAGCTCATTGTGTTACCTGCTCATCTCTTTTTATCAATACAGCCTGAGACTAATGGGCATTTGGACAGAGAATAGCCTATCAGAATGGCAGTTAGCCGAGCTTGATCATATTAGGTGAAGCCATAGGCTTGCTGTCTAGATCACTTGCCCTAGTTTATCAGCTCCTTCCAAAAACCACAGTCAAGAAACAAAAGTGAAAGTTGCACAAGAAGCATGTGTCCATGCTTTGCAGTGATGTGCCTTACAAAACTGGTGAAGTCCAAGTTTCGTCCCATGCACACACACAAATGCTTTATAGATATTATTCACACACACATCTATACATGCCTTTATATACATTATACACACCCAGACGTATGTACACACACACAGAGTGGCCTCCTCAAACAAGCTTCCCTGTCAAGTGTCTTCGGCAATTCTCTACATTCTTCTCCACCCAGCTCTGTATCACACCAATCCAAACATTTACAATGCATCACAGTGCCATTACAAGCTGTTCTCTCCTTTTTTGTTCTGTGTAGCCCACAGACAATCCTTTTCTCTTCCAGATACTATTTAAACCAATTCCCTGATTAGGTCAGACCTTCATTTCTACCATGTCTTGCTCTAGAGAGCAGTTTTTTTCAGGTAGTGTGCTGGTTTGAGGCTAATTAGAATATTTTAATAGAGAAAAATTACACTATAGGCTGTGAAGGGAAAACATCATGATGTCTACTTCACTCATACACTTGCTGGAGAATTGTTTGGGAACACTAACCAAAACAAGAGATAAGTGAGTCTCTTTCTGGCTCTTGCTGGAACAGGAGCTGCTGGTGGGATCTAGCAGCTTCTGGGCTCTGGCTCCTCTGCTGATTAATCCTCACTAACCACTTTTCTTCTAACCCCCTTGGCCGATCCTCCTAATTTACCTTGCACGTAAGGCAAACCTTGGGGTAAGGTACAGGGGTGGGGAGAAGGTGGAAGGGTGGTTGGGAGCCCCTCCTGGGGTCTCTGATTTCTGGGAGGGGAGTTGTGTTGTTGCATTACCTTTTACTTGTATATTTCTGTAAATATTGTGTATATAGTGTAAATATCTGCTGTACATTGTGCAAAGCTGTAAATATAGCTTCAACATTTAACTTCCAGCCGACTGAGTGCTAGTCTGGGTCATTTTACAAAGTGTGGGGGGTGGGTAACTCCCAAACCTTCACAGGTAGTCACTGGCTTATCCTCAGACAGCATCACAAGAAGCCATTGCCTGTCTCCTGTATCCCTGATTCAGCTTCCTCCAGCAGGGGATGCAGCTCTCTTTGACAGAGATACAGGCAGTGAGAACTTTGTTCCACTAATCATCAAGTGCTTCTTTCTTGAATTTCATGGCCAGTTATTTCAAACCTAAAACTACAATGAAGCAAAGCAGCTTTAAAATGGGCTGTACCATGTGGAAATTAATTAAATGGTACAATCACAAACTTGCAGCTATTCATCCAATTATATTAAACAGAATGGCAACAGTAATTTCTTTTAATATTAAGGCTAAACAGAGGGATGCATTTACTAAATTTAGTAGCGTGCAGTACTTAGTTGCAGGTAAGGAATAAATATTTATGAAAGAAAGGCTTTTCAGTGCTAATTAAGTCATAGGTAAATAGTAAAAAACTACTGGATACTGGATTTTTTAAAAGATCATGGGGTGAGGGGAATTTCTGGTGCTCCGAGTTGCTTAACAATAAATTTTAATTTGAGAAGGAATATTTGTTAAAATGAGTAGATTTTCCTCTGTCAGTGATGCCTGCTACTCTCAGCAACAAATCCTACATGCTTTTGGTAGTGGAAGATGCTGTTGTAACAGCCTTTTGTGCATCCTGTTTGAAAATTCAGCTACATAACCCTCACTGAACTGTTTATCTTATGTACTTATTTAACTAACATTCAAACTGACAAGTCTCCTATTTCTGGGCTTTCTTTTTATACTTTAATGTATGCCTTATCAGATGAAGCTCAGATACTACCAAACTTTGCATGTTTTTGATTTTGCACATAAACTGAAGGGCAGAATTCCAGTGTATGTCCTCAGTCATTCAATTTTTCAAGATCTTTGAACAAGACTTCAAACCCTGCAAAAATACAACCCAAATACAGACTTGCTTCTCTGTCTGTACAAATACGTGAAAGAAACTAGTATGTCAAGTTTCAGTGTAGGCAAGCCTAATTGAAGCTTTAACTATGTTCGAAACAAGAGGCAGGCAGCGCTACCAAACTGCTTTATTCAAGGGCAGAAAGACATTCAGGAATAGAGCTGTTCGAATTATTCATTACAAATAAATTATCCAATTAATTTAGGCAAGTTTTCTGATCATTAATAATTCACAAGCTGCTCCCGATGGTGGTGGATGTGTGAATCAGCCCTGATCCTGACAACACTTAGACACATGTTTAGCTTTTCATATTCTGCCTAATCCCATCGAACTCCCTCAGTTTTCTCGGTGTGCTGCAGGTGAGCCTATGGAGAGTTTGTGAATGGCTTGTTTCCGTCAATAGTTTTTTAAGGAGTAATCATTTTCTTGAGTTGTGCAATATCATCTCTGCACCTAACTGAAGGAATGACAGTTCTCTGAGAGAAGACTGAATGCTGAATAGCAAAAGATGAATGTTCTTCTTGTTGTCCTTTTTTTTCACAGAAAGAGGTTTTGTTTGAACAAAGCAGCAGTTTCACAACCACTGGTGTGAACGACACCAAACAGCGATGCAAATATTATTAACAGTGAATAAAGCAGGACATAACCCTACATGAATATAGAATGAAAAGCTCTGAATGCTGTTTGGCCATAGGCACCTTAGCAAGAATAAGGTTCTCAGGAGAAAGTAGAAGCACAAATGCCACACGTTGGAAAGTACTGTGGACTGGATTTTTGAAAATGACAGGCATTCCAAGAAGTCTAGTAGGAAATTTGACTTCCTGGTCCATATGTATATTTTAAATTTTGCCATTCTAAATGACCAAGAGGTTCTTGTGCCACCTGTGCACAGAAGCCCTTGTAATTCCAAGGTACTTTAACTGAAATAAAATTTCACCTGGATTGTTCTGTAACAATGAGGAAAACCTATGCTCCTATGGCAATGCACTTGTGAGGGGTTTGAACGGTTAGCATTTCCAGTGCTTTAAGAATATCTTATTATGAAGCACTTCTCAAGGAAGAAAATAATTATTAATTAGCCAATTTATAATGAGCTTTCTTATGTGCTGGTTCCTGTTTCTCTACAGGCCCAGATTTTTAGTACCTCAGTTAACACACTCCCAGATATAATCAAATATTGCAGTATGTCTCCTGTAAATAAAATATAATTAAATGTAACAGTTCTCATTGATGGTTTAAACAATTACACAAATCCAGAGCTGTGCTAATAACTAAGTACAATGCCTTGCAAACTTTCAATTACCTGCTGTCCACCAACTGCTGTCTCACTCAAATCAGCATAAATTGCAGATGACTTAGGCTCTTTTCGGAGACACCCAGTCAAACACAGTATAATCCCAGAGTCTGACATAACAAAGCATGATAGCTAAAACACAAAGGGAAGTAGGTTTATTTTTTGTATCTGCTATCTGACAACAACTTGGATATAGTGAGTACTTGATTCAATTTTGTGTGTCAGATGGCAATGGAGCAGACAATGAAGTGTCCACAGTATTTATGAACAGGAAAACACCACAGTTCACTGACGAGGCAAAATAATTTTAGGTAGCACTGAACTTGTCTGCTTGCATTAGGTAGGGGCAGATTTCTAGATAGGATAGAAAAGCTACACTTTGGCTGGTTGTTCTTTTTGTTTTGTTTTGTTTTTTAACTAAGGGTTGATAATCGCTCTCACTGCTAGCACAGAATTCTGACCACTAAGTCTTTTTGTCACCTTTTCATCTAACTGTTCTTCTAACAGAGTCACTTCAATTTGCACTCACTACAACACAGGTATCTTCCCAACTTGATTTCAATTGCATTCATGTACCATCTACTTAGCATAGGAAAAGAAATGTTACCCCATAGGTCACAGGGAGGAGTAACTTATTGGAGTTTCAATTCAAGTGCCTCTGGATACTGGGGAGGTTCTAAACCATGCTCCATGGCGAATGTACTTACGTACCAGTCTTGTTCTCAAACAAAGCAAGATTTTTTTCAGTTAACTGCTCCACTGCGAATAATATTAACACAATTTCTACTGCATTATTAGGAAAAGTCTTTCTGCTAGAATTTTCTTCAGCCTGCCAGAAAGAGCAACTATATAGCAACCATGCTGTAACTGTACACTGTAAAACTCCACTATTGCAGTTCATGCATTTGAGAACACACCTGGATGCTCCTTTTGGTTGTATAGAGATAAGTATTTCCAGCAGGGCCAAAAGCAGTAGAGATTTACATATCAAGGCCTGTGGTGAGTGTGATACTCTAACTGGTTCGGCACTCTTACATCAGTGCAAAATCTAAACAAAGACACTACCCTTGGCTGAGTGAAGTAGATCTAGAGGTATATTAAAACTAGCTCAGAGGATTAAAAATTAGTAATCTCCTAGTGCAAAGCTCTCTACTTTCATACAGAATGAAGAGTTTGGGAAAATAAAGTGTCATTTCAACTGCTTACTAATACGTTGTCACAGATATGTGCCACCGAAAACCTTTGGACTGGTGAACTCAGTTTGGAAAAGGCTAATAACACCATATCTGTCTCAGCCTCTCTGCAGCCTTTGCCATGGGAGGAGTTGCATTTCTTGGTGATTTACGAGGATGGATAGTGAGGGTCTTCTTACTCATCAAGGAAATTTTGGCTCAAGGTAGGTAAAGGTAGCTTGTCCTTCACCGCCCCAGACTGCCCAGGGCAAACGTGGCAGGGGAAGCATACTGCCCCTCTGCTAAAGAGGAGAAGCCATGGCGAATCCCTGGCACCAAACCTTGCTGCAGCTGCTCCTGGCAAGGCAGAGTGGCCTATCACTGCCCTGAAATCCGTTCCTGCCCTGCACTGTTGTTAGCACCTGCTGGCCCAACCATTGTCTTTCTTAGGTAGCCTGCCTCCTGCTAGAGTGATATTTCAATCAGACAGAGGATTTTTCTGGGGGTGAATAAGAAAAAAAATATTCAGCTGTTCCCTCTCAGAAAGTTGCACAGTAATCCTCTGAATTATTATTTGAGTCTGGTCATATTCAGAGATGTATTTTTCCCCAAAATTGCCAACTGGTTCCAAATTTTCTGACTTAACTGCATTCGGAAGTCCTCATCCTAATCCCAAACTATTCAACCCAACACTTCTGCTGCCATCAATAGATTTAAGATGTTTTTAATGTCTTCCTTGAACTCGCCTTGTCTCCTGTCAGCCAGCCAGAAGTGGTTTTTATCAGGAATAAGATTCAAAGAGCCTGCCCTGCAGCAATCCCATCGTGCACTTCTCTGTCAGAATCCTAATGACGATTTATATATACTTAAGAGACTATCTCCAGCTGTAAAACTGAAAAGCTTCTGGGAGTCTATACAGTTCCCTGACCTCAGACCTATTTTTATATTTTGATCTTGGGGATACTGCCTCCCAACACTCTGAATCCTCCAGTTATCCCTGCAGTAACAAAGCGCTAGCTTAACCAGTAGTAGCAAGACTTAAAACAGGGCACTCAGGATCAAAGTGGCTAACAAACCTGAGCATTAGCCACTGTATCAGCCCTAGAGATAGCCACGTCAAACAGGAATACGGTTCAGCCTCTATGCTAAAACCAAACATTGTGTCCAGAGGATGTGCATTTAAGAAGCCATTTTAACTGAGGTACATATGAAAGCATGCTCAATTTACCATGCTAAACAGGCATCTACTGCAGACGTTCTCCTCCCAAGCAGAGAGGAATTATGCAATTATGTTGCTTTTAGGCTCTGAAGAGCCATTTTTAGGATTTTTCCTGCGTTATTTGCTTTTACTTTCATCTCAAACAATTACAAAAGAGATTTTGCCCTATCGATTGAGAAGAAACAAGGAAATACGGAGAGTGCGAGTGCACTGATGAGTCTGGATTAAGAGAAAAACACAGCCGGGATAAGGTTCTGTCAATGAACTGACACTTCATTCTCCTTCCATTGTCTGAATACCAGAAGAGTAGTACACCAGCAACAAGGATGATCACATGAAGGCGGGAAAACACAACTGTCAGGCTTCAAGGACAAAGCCTATTCTTACATTGCCATTCCTTAAATCCAGACATTAGAGCAAAAGGAATGAGAAAAAAGCAGCTCACTCATGGATAGCTTACTGAGGATACTGCAAAAGATTATGCTAATCTTCACTTCATTGTCCTCTGCAAAATGTTTTCATACCATGCCTTTTATCTGTGGAAGGGATGCACAACCTCTCAACTCTGTGACAGCGAACACTTTCTGTGTGGTTTCTGCGTAATTAACACCAGCACTAGATCTTTTCATTTTTGCTACTCAAGCTTATGGCCTTTTAAGGGTACCCACAGGGGAGCATCCCTCGCCCCTTTGCTTGTGGCCTAAGTGATAGTCCCAGCTTATCCTTAGCTACATATACCATCTGTTAATAGCAGAAGGATCAAAAACTTTTGGCTACCCTGCACTTCTCAAAGAATGGGGGCAGGCAGCATAAACAACACATTAAACAAGATTTCTAAGAGTTTTAGTTCTGAGTAGGCGCCTAAAGACTTTCAGTTTTATTTAAACTGCCAATGCATTATTGTCTGGACTACGCTCACATGCACAGTCATCTGAGGAGCTGGCTGGTTTCAGTTCGACAGAAGTCAGGATTTGTGATAAAATCTATTCTAATGTAGTCTCATTTTATCGAGGAAGTGCGATATGTTGGATACCCATATCTTTTGGCAAGCTGCACACAATAAACACCGAGGCTGCAGTTTTGCCCTAGAGTCACCATTGCACTTTTTGAGAATAAAATCAGATACTTGAGAGCGTATTTGAGACCATAATGGGAACTGCACTCCCGTACTGGCGCAGGAACATTCTCTGAACACAGACCTGGTCTGACACTCATAATCAAACACTTTTATATTTATCTTCAGAAAGTACAGAATGCTTGAATATTAAAAAACAACAAATTATTGTGGCACACCTTTCACCAGCTTTCCTACACCCGGATTTTATCAAATTAACCCTGGGGGAATTTTTAGCCTTTTCTTGCCTAGGTACATAATTTCTTGGGTCCATTTTCCCACCAAGCCTTGTCATGGCAGGTCTCCAGGCACATACCACATTTCTTTTGAAGGTATCTCACAAGAGCAGCATGTGTTTTCAAGGCTCATGTCCTGCTTTGCCTCCTGCCTGGGAGCAGGGGTTAGCACAAGAGCAGCCTGCCTGACAGTGTGGTAAGCAAGTCTAACAGCAGGGCAATGACCTCCAGAGGTCCCAGCCCATCCATGCAACTCCCAGACCCACTGAGGCTCCACTAGCCCATCTTTGTGTCCTACCTCTTTTGAGTTTGTGGGAAGGCTGCCAGTCACCCAATGAATCAAACAACAGTGATATTTTGGTAATGTTTGTTAGATTACAACTGAAGCTGCCCTGGAAGCAGACTACACTGAGAGTGGCTAAACCACTGCATTGCCTTTCTGGGCATGAGCTTGGATAGATGGAGCTAAACTCCATTAAGGTCTGCCTAGGAGCACCAGATGTGGTTACGTGGTAGGGATGTGCTAAAAGCACATCTTTTCTTTCCATTTCCATGTGCGTTGACATACTCTCTCCTCTCCAAGAAAGACAAATGTGCCTTAAGATAGTTTGGCAACATGACAGATGGTAACTACCACTGTGGCTTATTATAGTGCTGCCAATGTCTCAGATGTGTATTAAACTCGTACACTGACAGGAAGTCTCAAGGAAATGTTCTACATTTTTCTGGACAGGAATAATCCCTTTCCAAATTAAAATTAAAAAAAATAAAAAATCACAACAACAACCAGCCACCAAACCAAAAAAAAAAAAAAAAAACATGAAGATTTTAAACCCTGTCAGGATGTCCTGCACCAAAGAGAAAAAAGTTTCAATATAGCAATATAGAGAAACTCAAAAGTTTCAATATAGCAATACAGAGAAACTCTCTGTTCCTGGTCTGAAGTAACACCATGTTCTTAACTGTAAAACCAGCTTGTTCATCACAGCACATAAAGAACTCGAAAGCCTCACGACTCCAACCAGTTCTCCTCCAAACAACCTCAAGTTTCTATCTACCATAAAGAGAAGCAAGCCACAAAATAAGTGCCTGAGAGTTTCTGTAAAACTTACAGGTATGAGTAAGTTGAACTGTTTGTTAAATTCATATCAGAACTAATGAATGTAG
>VWZE01007609.1:45134-110801 GCA_013396675.1 Eubucco bourcierii | reverse complement strand
GTTTTTTTTTTTTTTTTTTTTTTCCCCAGATCATTCTGTAGACAGTGAAGACTTTCTATGTTCTCAAGTCCTCTCAAAACCAATGCAAACTCTGTATCTGTGGAAAATACAGGCAGGTCATAGAATGTTTGTTCTCACCTTTCATCTCTGGAAACCTGAGCTGAAATCCTGCATTAGGTGGCAAAAGAATGTAAATGTTCTGATTTCCCAGCATCCAGTCACACTTTTGTCAGGCTCAAGCTTAGTCCTATGAGCCTTCATTTTCATAGATATTGCCAATAACATTTTATTTTACAAAGATATTTAGGAAAAATAACTGCACTAATAAATGTTACCACAGATTTGACTGCAGTGAATCTGTTACTGAAGAAAGTGGGAACACAAACTCCTTTTCCATGATTTGAAACTGCTATATGAGAAATAGTTCATGACCAGGAAAAGTAGGACTGGAAGCTGCTTTTGAATTCTCTGCAAACACAAACCACTAAGTTTGCCATCGCTACAAAAGTAGTCATAGTAATAACTGTTCTAAAGTGATAATTCCAGCAAGGATTTTAGCTGGCAAAAATCAAGCAGAATTCACTGAACCTGTGATAAAAATTGAGTAGCCTGTCTATGTATTGTCTAAAATATAAAATGGATTGGAGAAACCATACAAACCCAAAGGTGTGGAAAAGTCACATGATACATTTTCACTTTCTTCCTAAAGGGAAACACCTCAGGGCATGCCACAAAATCCCACTTACCAGACAGGATCTCTGTTTCTGGTTCTCATTCAGCTCCACCGACATACACAGAATTACTCCTAGTCTCTACCAGTTTAAACGGAAAGAGAAGAACACTTGTTCCTGTCTGAACTCTGAAACCAGATTTTCAGTTCAGGTAAACAGAAATAATATAACTGCCCCTATGTCATGTGACTAATTTTAAGTAATCTTAATAGGACCATTTATGTGCAAACATAAAAATATATATACGACATTTCCTTGTTGCCAAGATTCATAGAAGGTTTACAATGCCAACAGAATAATAATTCTTGTAAACTGTCTGAAACATCAAAAGAAAGCAATTTCCTTTCCTACCTTCAGTCAGGATCCTGGTACAGTGACACTCCAAACAAAACTAAATAGGCCTGTGTTTGCAGGAGGAAAGCCTTCATTAGGCTCAAACCAGTAAGGTCAAAACCTTTAACTCCCTGTTAATAACTCTATTGTCTTTCAGAAGTTCCCAGAGTTTTCCCATGATTTGGAAAAAGTAAGGTACATTTGCTGCTATCTCTTTAAATAACCTTTAAAAAGTTGTCCAAAATGCTCTATCAGTAGCTGCACTGTTAAATTTCATATAAAATAGAGATAAAAAGCCTCACCAGCAGTTCAAGCTTTCTGCAATAAAAGCACAAATAATTTAGTTTGAGTTTCACAAAACCGGCAATCCAACTAATAGTCACAGTCCCTTCAAGTGCTAAGAGCCGCTAGTTTCAGTCTTCAGTGATGTAGATTTGTGGAATAATATTACATTAGATCTCATACACCTCTGCAAAACACCATTGTTGTGAAAATAGCACTTACCGGCTACCTAGAGTTTTAAACGCTATAAGCTGTTTAGGCCACATGAAACGCGCAACACACTGTTAGATCTTTACAAATTTCATGAAATCTTTTTCGGATATCCAAAAAATCCTGAACTGCTTGAATCTTTTGTCTCCCAGCACTGGGGACTGACCCATAATCTCTTTCCCAGCCAGTATACCAAATCTGTAGCCAACCTTGTCACTGACTCCAACAGCTGCTTAAATTCACCAGAGGGGATAGCAGCAATCCTACTTCTAAAAGAACACCACAAGGCTTACGTTCATGATGCCTTGAGGAGACATTGAAAGGAAGGTCAAAGGTGAAGAAAAGATAAAGTGCAGTACAAGAAGATCAGTAAAGTTGAATCTTCTTGATGAAAAACTCATGTCTGTTTCTCCATGATGCAAACAACATAACTTCATTTCAAAAAGGCTCTGGTTTTTGTTGATTTTTTTCCCTTCTCTTTTGGTTTGCAGCATTTTGAAGTTTATTGAAGGGTTTTTGTGGTTTTGTTTTTTTTTTTTTAGGTCAGAGCTCTGTGCATCTAAAAGCCTTATTCAGTTGTTCTTGTCACGAGTACTTTGTCTTACACAGGCTGCATTACTCTTGTAAACAGAGGCAGCATCAAAGTGAAAGCAGATAGAGTCACATCAGTGGATTAAGGCCTTCTGCATGATAAAGTAGCTACCTAGGGTGGGATAAACTTAATATGTGAAAGAATGTTATTGAGGAGGAATAAAGTGCCAAAACTCTGTCTTTCTCTTCGTAATGTCCTAATCTAATGCCTGACACCAAGGCCTTAGGCCAGTGTTAGTGTTAATCAATGAAATACCCATCTGTGTTCCCTGTCCTTATCGCTATTTAAAACTAGCCTAAACTCAATTATTTTCCCTTAGAGACCAAGATGGGATATTAAGTTGAGTGAAAGGGATTGTGTCCCACAAAGAAATCCCAGTGTTAAAATGCAGAGGTGTCAACATTGCTAACTAAATTTCAGTTAAACAGAGATTAAATGCTAGTTCTTTGGACATGAAACACCACATAGATTAAATCTGGTTAAAAATCCTTATTTAGAGAGTGGCTAAAAACTCTTAAGCAGGTTAATCAACTTATAATGTAAATTTTGTTCCCTCGTATGCATTATTTATCCCCTGCAATAACCATTGTACAATAAATGTTTGGAGAGCACACTCAGCTAAAGCAACAGGAAAATACAGCCTCTAGCTGTTACCCAAGGCTGTGAATGATACAGACATTGCCAGATACTGAATGGTTTTCCAAGGAGTATGTAATTTATCCCACGAGTGAACTGCAAATCTCATCAGGCGTAGTTCTTGACTGCCTTAGTCACGAATGAGTTATGGAGGTGTTTTTCAAAAGTGAGATTAATCTCACATCCCATCAGTGCTCATTATTGTATTTTTTGGTTTTATGACCAAGATATAAAATACTATCTTTCTTACTTTATTACATTTCCAAACTTGTTTGGCTTGTCTTTTTGTGTCCTTGTTGTTTGGGGTGTTTTTAATTAGAACTTGATAAAGACTGGAAGGCTATGGAGAACTACATGGGTGTTACGGGTGCTTCCAAATGGATATTTAGAAAAAAAATGGTAAATAAATCTCTAAACTAATGAGGACTAAATGCTTTCAGCTGTTTTGTAATGAACACTTTCTAGAGTTATTTTTTGAAAAATCTATGTGCTGAACTGTGCATTTCTTTACAATCTTCTTTTGTTTCTTTTTTTAATTATAAATTAATTGCAGGTGCTTCTCTACCACAAGTATTCATTTTTAATTTCAAATCTTTTAATGTTGACAGTCAAAATTGCTACATAAATGAACAGCAAAGACATTTTCTTCTAAAATAGAGATGTACATTCTCTTAGGTACGTATGAATAAGAAATATACCAAAATTACTTAAATCAGAAAAGCATTTCTAATATGACCAGCACGGCAGTACCAAAGGAAAACCAAAACAAAACAAAACCCCACAGAAGAAATGTATCTTTTGACTCTTTCTCAGATAGCAATTCAATGAGTCCAAAAGTCCTCATGGTGTTGCCCTTACTCTTAGACATCCCACTCATCTGTTTTTGGTTCACTACATGTTTTTGTTTCTCTTTGAACTACAAGCATAATTTTTTCAATTGCCACCTTGCATCTTGCTTAGCATCTCAAGCAAATTGACTGAAGAGAAGGCAATAATGCTGATAAGCTCAGGATACCAAAAGGGGTTTTGATGCTGTGAATGGGTTTGGTTTTTTTTTTTCCTTAGCCAGAAGTGTAGGCATAAATGCAGTGGAGCTTTCTGGCCTGTGTGAGTCCCTTCTCTTTTGCTCTTCATCAGAAGTTACACTTAGTATGTACTTTCTTACTGATAAGCAAGGTGTATGTTTTCTCATTTTCAGACTAGGTTCTACTGGTTTTAGACTTTAAAATTTTTCATTTAAAAAATAATGGATTTCAGTCTTGATTACTTGGCACTTCAGACAGCAGAGCTAGTTTTATGTGATATACAGTCAGGGAGAAAAAGCAAACATGATTGTGTGAAGGGATTTTGGGGTTTTTTTTCCAAGAGAGAGGGATACAATATTTCGAATTATAGGCAGTTGTGAAATTTAAGTTTACACAGTGCGGAAAATGTAAGTAGTGCTTGGGTCATTTAGATATTTCTCAAGGTGACAGTTGAAAAAGTTCATAAAAAAGCATTGTTTGAAGCCTGAAAAAGTAATTTTGTCAAGATTTATGGGCAGTATTAAAGATCTCGGGAACCAAGGGATTCAAAAATCTGCTTCTAACATAGCTGAGCCGGCTTTGCCTTGTACTTTAGAAAGTGTTGTGCCTTCTTGGGTTAGCAGAAAATGTTAATGATAATACAGAAGGTTGGTACGAGGACTTCTCTTTGGAAAAAAAAAATAATCACACTTTTTAGATCCATTCTCCTCTCTAAGGTCTCAGTATGACTTTGACTGAATAAAATTGTTCCTAGAGGGTTGCATTACAAAGGCTGATTCTACCCTATTTTGATGATTCCCAAACTTAGAGAGGCACATATCACAATAAATAAAAAGGTACTGCTAGTAGTGGGCATTTAAAAGTCCCATACTGGTGAAAATCTGAAGCCAGCTGTACACTGTATTCATCACAAATCAACCTTTCATGTTCACAGTGACAAAGACTAAAAGAATGTGCTGCTTTTAAATTCTTAGTGTTTATCTTTTATTTCCTTTTTTTCCCCTCCAAATTTAGGGGTGCTGGAGTGGCTCTCTATGGGTTTAGGGTTACTTTGGTGGCTAGGAGAGAGATGTCTGAGGAGTTCATTGAACTAGGTTATGAACAGAGTTTTGCTACTTCATTCTCGAGCTTGGCATTACAGGCATTGCGTTATTATGGCTCCCATCTCACAAGTGAGACATAAACCAAGAAATTCATCCACATATATATAAATAAAGGTGCAGACTCCCTGTCATAAGTTATATCAGTTGTATTAATACTGCAGCTCTATTTCATTCTCCTTGCTTAAATTTCCCTGCAGTTGCTACAAGTAGTTGCCTTTCTGCCTGTAATTGCTGCATACTGTTTCTGTGCATGATAAATACATGCTGCACTGCAGTAGAGGCTGCATTACAGTGATAGTTAAATGTTTCCCTGCTTAAGCTGTTTGCAAAAAGTATGTCCAACCACTTGCAATCTTTATAGGAAATACTGTGGTCTCTGAGATGCTGGTGGTGGTGGGAAGTTAAGCATTGAGTGTTCACAAAAAAAACCCACAACATTTGATACAACATGATGTTTTCTTTCTTTTGAAATTTTTAATGTAGAGGATCCCAGGGAAAAAAAGCAGTAGTGGCACAGATTTCCTTGGAGCATATCACACACAGAAGAATTTGAATGCAAATCAGCAAGCCACCTGCAAGAAATCAGTTTCCTTTCAGGAGATAGAGAAGTGCTTTTACCAATGGAGAACTAGTGAGTGGACATACCTCAGGCAGACACATAGAGCCAAGGAAAGTGTCTCCCATGCTCCATGCACCCCTGTGCTCTGTCAACCACAGGCCACTCTCCCAAAGTCGTGTTGTTGGCAAATATCTCCACCTCCATCACAGTGCTGAAGCTGCGAGATACAGGACAGCCAATCCCATACAAAAGACACAACCTAATGCAATTCCAATATAAATTATGTATGAATATTGTAGCACAAGACAGTCAGAAAGCCCACTGTGTAATTCAGCAATTCCATCACGTTTGTTGTTAGTGTACTGTACACTGTCATTGGAGTGGGGAACTGTCTCAGAGTCAAGTGGATCAAAACCAGTCTACAAGAGCCAACTAAAAAAGTCTATTCTACTTAGTTGCCTGAAGTGGAGAGTTAAGTGCTCTCCCTCAATTAAGGAAAGTGTGGTGGAGCTGATTAACCTGCTTGTTACCTTGGTAACCCTAGATTTAGATTGTGAACGAACATGTAAGGCTGTGGATACCTTTTATTAGACAAAAGTGTAATGAACAGTTGGAGTGAGAGAGCTACAGGGTTGAGAGGTACTGGCATTTAATCTGTTTATAAGACAATACTCTAAATTTACAAGAGGTAGTCAGTGCTACTATATATATAAGTCCCAAATAAATAGCATAACAGCCGTGTACTATGCTGCAGCTGCTTTGTAGGATGTGCACACAGACCTAAAGTCTCAAAATCCTTCATTGGTGCAACTTCCCTGAGCTACCACAAAAGCCACCTGGCTTTGAGTTGGGATGAGCTCTTACAGCATTCCCTGCAATCACCAGAGCTTCTGTCAGCCAAGTGCCCAAGCCGCACCTTGTGCACCTGATCTTCCTGCTCACTTCATTCTTTGTCTTTTGCTTGTCTTGGACTAATGGATAATACTTCATATTTATTAACATTAAGCATCTTTCACCATCTCTCCACCTCTTTCCAGAAAAGGCCTGAGGCTACATTCTCCCCTCAGTTACACCTGTCCAATCCCATTGACTTCAGTGAGATTGAACAGGTGTAAGCAAGGAGAAAATTTGCCCCCCTGTTGTCTATGAATTGCATTATCTGCATTCACCACTGCCTAGACTTTATGTCACTGGCAAGTATAATTAATTTATAGTTTGTCTTCCCCTCTTAGTTGTTTAATAAATAGATGAAAACAGAAGACTCCTGAGGGAGTTACTCCAGTTACCTGTAATAGAAACTCCCCTACTGATACAGCTTCTTCAGGAATACCCTTCATACTTCCTCTATCAATTCTTTATGAATTTTCATTATCTTTTCTGGATTTTGCAAAATAACATTTCTTGTGTGCCAACATGTGTCCTGTTGAGAAAAAAAAAAAAAAAAAAAAAAAACAACAAACCACAATACCACTGGCTGCTGAAAATGCAGCTGATATTAAACTACAAATGTCTTCCATTTGACTTTTGCCACGATCAGCAACTGTACTTAACAGGAGGAACACCATCAACTAGCAATTCATTACAATAAATCACATTTCCAAAAGGCTGTTGCCTGAATTTAATCAAAAACTAAATCAAGAAGTCCTTGGGGAAAAGAACCTGGAGATCTTAGTTGATGGGAGGTTGACCATGAGCCGTCAATGTGCTTTTGTGGCCAGGAGGGCAAATGCTATTCTGAGGCGTATTAAAAGGGCTGTGGCTAGTAGGTCAAGAGAGGTTCTCCTACCCCTCTACTCTGCCATGGTGAGGCTGTATCTAGGGTACTGTGTCCAGCTCTGGGGCCCCCAGTTCAAGAGGGACACAGAACTGCTTGAGAGAGTCCAGCACAGAGCCACAAAGATGATGAAGGGAATGGAACATCTATGTTATGAGGACAGCTTGATGGAGCTGGGGCTGTGCTGCTTCGAGAAGAGGAGACTGAGAGGTGACCTCAGCAATGTTTATAAATATGTGAAGAGTGAGTGCCAAGATGCTGGAGCCAGGCTCTGCTGGGTAATGCCTGATGCCAGGACAAGGGGCAATGGGTGGAAGTTGAGGCAGAGGAAGTTCCATGTAAACGTGAAGAGGAATTTTTTCCCTATGAGGGTGACAGAACCCTGGAACAGGCTGCCCAGGGGCATTGTGGAGTCTCCCCCTCTGGAGATATAAAAAAACCCATCTGGATGCATTCCTGTGTGATCTGGTATAGGTGACCCTGCTTTGGCACAGGGGGTTGGACTAGACGATCTTTTGAGGTCACTTCCACCCTCTTGCATTCTGTCATTCTGTGAACAAAACTGGCACTTTGGGATATTTAACTAGTTTTGTGAGTTCGAAGTTTCATTATTAGCAGTTATTGTTCTACATGCCTGGTTACCTTAGAAAGGGGATGCTATCTGACCACCTTCATATGTACCAGTACATTTGGAAAGTTACTCTTTATTAAACTAGCAATGTATGAAATGGTTGTGTGACACCAGCATAATCAGCCAAGCATAGTTAAGCAATTACCTAAAGCAGAAAAGAGAAAGCTTCAGCTTGATAAGAAGGAAATGTCTCCAATGAGATCATTGTGGATATTTCTGATAAAGCCAAGGTTAATATACTTTAAGCATGAAGAAAGAATTTAGTAATTCTTATACGTCTTCCATATGGCACATTTTAGCTTTCTGAGCACTTCACAGTAGGCGTTACAAGATCTTGTAGGAGTGTTATGAAGAGACACACTTGAGTCAATGATCCATCAGCAGGTTAAAAGTAGAGCAACAACTAGAATGCACTTTCTAAGGTCCAGTCCAGTGTGCTGTTCACTAGACTACATCTACTGTGCAACACAGTTAGTCAGCTGAGGTGAATTGCATTACACCATTGGAATTTTGCATGTTCCTGTGCCTTGCGAAAAGTAAAAATACTACACATTTTTCAAATACTGTCTCTGATTTCCTCTGAATCTAAGCAGTATTAGGAAGTTTACAAAGGCAGGGTGTTGAATGATTGACAGAGCCTTTTGCTGTATTAGTGATGCATTTAGAGTA
This sequence comes from Eubucco bourcierii, assembly GCA_013396675.1. Lineage (NCBI taxonomy): Eukaryota > Metazoa > Chordata > Aves > Piciformes > Ramphastidae > Eubucco > Eubucco bourcierii. The sequence continues at coordinate 102,256 of VWZE01007609.1, read as the reverse complement.
ATTATTGAATGGCTGTTAAGTCAAGAGCAAGCCACCCACTCTGCATGTGACACTCTTTTCACCTTCTACTAAATTAATACCTTTCCTCCTAGACATATGGATTTCCTGTCATGGAAACAATCTTCTTCCAGTAGAGATACAACAGTCTATTTTGCAGCATTGTGCAACTTTCACCTGATAACTAGAGCTCAATGTATTATGCATGTTCTACTGCTCTAATAAATACAGGATTGACTTGTTTACTCCCACCAGTGTTGCCTCGATTAGCACTGTGTTTCTCTAGGCCATTATTCACTGGTGAGAGGAAGTTGAGACCCACTTGGGTCTCCATTAATCCAACTGTGTGAAATAAAGTGGTTAATTTTTCAGCTTCTGTTGTTTGTTACTTAATTAGGAGAAATCGATTATTTCATTGCTATCATTAACACCCTATTTATGAAGTGCAACATCCTTTTATTTTTCAACTTTGAGCAACAAATTAGTACCTCATTTCTCCATGGAAATTCTGTCTCAAAAGTTCCCCCATTGGGCCAAAGTGTACATCCAGAGTTCACAGCACGGTGCCCTGGTATAGACTTCAAAACAAGCCCTTCGGCTATGATCAGGGTCAGAAACTATTTTCCCTTCTCGTTGTCACCATTTGAGGTTCACACAGGCCTAGCATCTAGGATTCAGGGGTTTATTTATGCTGGTTGCTTATGTATCTCCAAAGAGTGTAAACAGGTACATAACCCCGATTCTATCCAGACTTTGAAATTCCACCCATATTTCTACATCTTTGTATAGCATCTATCAGGGAATTCCCCAACAGGATTGGAAGAACTCAGACTATAAATGGAGACACATTGCACACCTGGAGTTTGTTTGATACAGGTAATAGACAGTTGCTAGTTAGGATCTGCTGCTTTGTCTAGAGATAAAGCTACCCACTCAAGTACTTAACGTATCAAGCCAAATCAGACCCCTGGCTATTGTCCTGGTAAGGTAGGAACAGAGAATTACAAGTAAAATAAAGGCCCTGCAAAATAACATTAGGAACAAAAGCAGGAACGGACTGAGAAAGCAGAACTCATTTCTCCTCCTGTTCATCTGTCAAGTCTAGCATCCAAGGGTAAGCCTCTAATCAGCACTTGCACTAGATGGCCACCTCTACTGGGGCTACTCAACAGTTATTTATTGGTGTGTTTTGAAGAGACGTAGACCATAGTGGAAGGACAGAATAAAACCATAGTGACACCATTCATGCAGTAGAAAAACATTTCAACCTTGTACTTCAAAGCAGTGAAAAAATACACACCTCACACGAATTTTTTGTGTGGCAGATGGAAGCACAGTATCTGCAAAATTTGATGTGATCTATAAGAAGGATAGGAACTAAAGTAATTTAAAGTCAAAAAAAAAAAAAAAAACAAAAACAAACCACCAGCTAGTTTTCTTTCAGATCTTAGAGTTCCTTGACTGCACCCTTTTATGTCATTCTAAAACACATCAAGAAAGAGTGTTTGGGTAGCATTTCTAAGAGAAGCCAAACATGCAGAGATCATTGTTTTTCATGATACACTGGAGAGAAGAATGGGTGGAAGTAGATGTGGATAGAAGATTCCTAGTCAGCATCAGAGATATTTTTCTGAAGGGCATAATGTCCACAGTGTATCACTGACTCAGCTCACTGACTTCCTGGAAACCTAAACTTGGCTTTGCTGATATTATGTGAGATGACTGCTATTCACAGACAGAAAGTTACTATGTAGAGACAGCTACCTTTTTGCAGAATGTGTTGTATCCAGGAATCTCTTATGTAAAACTATCTTGCCTCTCTTTAGCCTGTCATAAAAGCTGTCACTGAAATAAAAGCATGATTTTGTTGGAACTTGCTTCCTATCTTGTTCAGTTTGTACAGGTCAGTGTTAAACTTTATCTCCCATATGGTGTCACCAAATTGTAAAGATCAAAAAAAGCAGCCCACCAACAATCACAGAATCAAAGAATGGTAAGATTGGAAGAGATTTCAAGGATCACCTAGTTCCAACACACTGTCATAGGCAGGGACACCTCCCACTAGTACAGATCACTCAAGGTCTCATCCAACCTGGCCTTAAACACCTCCAGGAAGGGAGCATCCACAACTTGTTCCAGTGAATTGATAGATACCAGGAGGGGGAAGGCAAAACAAAGATTTAATGTTAAAGTCAGGAGCAAAGAGGCAAGGTTAAACAATTTTATTCCAAATTTAACTAAAACCTACTGCAATTGTTTAGATAAGCCATTTAATGTCTGTGCCTCACATACGTCTCTTCCTTTGAAATAGTGAAGATGAAACACCTAGAGGACAAATTGAGGCTTCGTAAGTCATCATAGCTCTGACCTGCCAAGAGGCTGTTTAATTTCTTATGTGTCAATTAAAGCAAATGCAAAGAAGGTCCTAAACATGACTGTTGTGCAAAACATTGTTTCACCCGGTGAGTACAGTCTAAGAGTGAGCCTCACCTTTGCACTGTGACAGGGTCCTTTCTCTCACCACCAACCATGCGGCCAAGGTTGTGTGCCAGAGCAGCCTGATCACACGCTATGGATTTGAATTAGAAAGCAAGGTGCAGTTTTAGATCATAGTACAGGCAGATACTTCCTAGGTACTGTCAGAGATACTTCTGTTCCTTTTAGGAAAAATAGCCAACAACTTGTCTCCTAAAGGTGTTCAAGGGCAAACAACTGCTCTTCATACCCAAGTAGTCTGCACTCATCCTGGACACCTGAAATATTTTCTCTTTAAGCCTCTTCAGATCTTGAGTACCTATAACACTGTTAAGCCTTCCTGAAGGACTAATTTGTTACAGATATTTGCAGTATACTCATCCTAAACAACATTTATGGTGTTGTGCTATACTGAGAAGAGCCATTATGAAAACAGTTCCATGTTCAGAGAGGCTTACTACATTCCTAATTAAATGTGGTTAGAATACACCTCAAGGGATGCTAGCTATCTAGCTTTCATTCTGAAGATTCAACCACACTCTTACTTCACAGCACTGCCAACAATGATGCATCTGCAGCACTGTGTACTGGCTGACAGCTTCTACGTGGCTCAAGCATTTTACAATAGTGGAAGGTCTGGCCCTAGGGATCCCCTTAGTAATGTCCCCCTAAACAAGCGCTACAGTGGTGGGACCTGCAACATATTCTAAAGTGTCTGAGTTCGACCACTTCAGCAAACAGGAGCTGAGCATTTTGGGCAATTAGGTTCTGAGACAAGATACAGCAAGAATCAGGTTAGGGTGAAGCAAAGACCTCCTTTAATGACCTAGATGAAATTATTTGAGAGTTACCAACCCAAATGTTTGCTTCAGTTTCAATTGCTGACACAGTGCTGTAAGTACTGTTTGCAAACTAAATCATTTTTATGTGATTTAAATTAACCTGGCTGAGATTGCCCTGAAACAGGGCAGAAGTGCACACAGGATTTGTTTGGTATCTGATCTGCAGGCTCTATTAATCTCCATCTGAAGTGCAATGATGAACCAGGAGTAGGTTCTTATGTTACTCAGCCATACCTGGCACCTGTAAGTACTCTGCTCTGCCCCCTTCAGAGAGGTAAAATGATGGGTTTTTTTTCTAGATAGCTGAAAGGCAGAGGTCATGTTTGAAATATTAGTAGAATAATAATTTAGGTTTTTACTGCAGGTCATATATGAGATAGAAGAGCTAGAATTTCACCTAGGTAGCTACTTGTAATTATTTAAACCAAAAGTAATTATATATAGTAAACTCCTGCTCTAGATATCAAATCAGACATTTACATCTACTCATCCACACTGAACTGATGTGCTGTTTTTCAGGACAAAATCACACCATGAACAAATTAAAAAACTTTGTAAAGGTTATAATCAATTATATTTTATCTTATTAACACATATTGTATTATATCTCAAATTAATTATTTTTCTCTGTTCCTCTTCTACATGAATCAACCACAGAAATTACAATCAAGGATGCAACCAAGTTTCCAGACATATACTACTGATTCAACTATGGACCAGAAGCAACTGGCTGGACAGGAACGGCCCTCTTCTTCTGTTAGATATTAAGTGCATTCTGCCTGTATACACTGGAAGTCAGATACTCATGTAACCTGAGGGGACTGTTTCTTTTATTCATTTCCCCACCAAACTGCAAATACTACAATAATATATTCTGACTAAAAGAAATAAAAAGGTTCCTGTAGCTACAGTTTGGGTATGCTTCTGAAAGAGGTCAGCTCTGTTAATGGCATGTGCGAAGTGTATATATAAACGTGCTCACTGCTGGGCAATCACTAGCCTTTAAAGTGTAGAGAAGCCAGCAGAGACTCATATACATGTTTTATTAATTCTGCCTCTATCTTGGCCTATGCAGGCCTGGTGCATGCAGTTATGTAGGAATTTACATACCATTGGTCTTTAGTTTTGAGGCCAGATGAGGAAGTTGATTAACTTCCATGCAAATAAATTCAGTGATGTCTTTGAAGAGCCAAGGCCTCCATACAGTCATGTCACAGTTTTGCTGGAAAACTGTGAAGCCGCATGCCAACACCTATCCAACCAGTAAGGTGAGCTGCATGTCACAGTCACCTTATTCTGACACTGAACAGAAGAATCATATCCAGCTCCCCATGATAGACCAATATTTTGTTTGCTCTGCAAATACTGAAGACAAAGAGGAAGACAAAGTCCTGGTACACTGCATAAAGAAGTATACAAAATTTTACCTCACTTACAAATAGACTCCCTTTTTAGTTGCCTGCAAACAAACCTGCAGCTTTTCCTATGCTGTTTGACAAAAGAACATTTTGTTCTATGTGTAGCTGTTTTCTGGCTTGCAAGCCTAAGATGAGGAATAAGGACAAATTCTCCAGATTTTCTAAGGGAAGATGGAAGAATGTGTTTGCTGCAAGAGATGTAGGAAAGAAATTCTCAGAATGCAACGCAAGTGACCAAAACACAGACTACAATATCAAGCAGTACGGAAAATGCCAGAGAATGTGGCAATTGCCTCTGAAGAAATAACTGCAGTGTCTGTAGGGCAATATTAATATTTCAGCTGTTGAAGTCACTCAAAGCAGTAAGCATGATCACCATCTGCTCTGTAAAGTTCTTAGAACTGAGAGGTATAGAATCAGATATATGGGGCTGTCCTTCACAACCCAAGTTATGATACGTTCTGATTAGCCTCCCTGCTTCCATACAGAAAATCATAAGCAGAGTGGTAGATGCGTTTTAGCCCTTCACATATGAAATTGATCCATTTTGCAAGCAGCAACAGCTGCTCATGAGTCTTATTCTAGGGTGTGGAAGAGCTCAAGAGTTTGCTCCCTCATTGACAATGACAGTAAGTATACCAGCATCTGTGAATAGCCTATACCACTAAAAGAGTCATTGTCAAGGATAAACTAAATAAAACCTCCACAAAATGTGAGAAAAGAGTCTGGTTTCTTATTCTGACAGATTCAGTAATAGTGCCTTAAATTTTGAATCATTGCTGTATCTGTATTCCTATTCCAAGAAATCTTTCCAAAGCCAAGATGCCTTCTTGGTCAAGTGAATATTACAACTGCACAGAAACAAAAAACAAAAAAGAACAACAAAAGAAAATTTACAATATCTAGTCTTACAAAAATGTAAAGGGCTATGTTGGTTTGCATAGATATGTCCCTGACACAGACATGTGAGGGCAAAGCTTGAGAATAAGAGAGGTTCTGAAATGTGTCAAGAGCAGATCAACATCCAATGGGAAGTCAGTCTCACACGTAGAAAACAAACATAAACTGCTTCTTCATGAGCAGCTCTCTTTTTGCCACATCCCTGCAAGGCTGGAATCAACTTGGCAAGCAGGCAGAATTGTGAGCATCTGTCTCTACAGGCTTTAGTCAGCAAAGTTCTTGATAGAATGAGATTCTCTTCAGAAGATCCTGATTAGAGGAGGTCTGCAGCACCCTGTGACAATTTAGCTCCAAAGACAGGAGCCACTTTGGAAGTGGCAAACAAAAAGACATCTGATTCTATGGGTGTTGAACTGGCACAAGCCTGTATTTCTTGCAGAACTGTCTAGATCTCTCCACAAAAAGGTCATTCACATTCACTGTCTCCAAGAAACATAATGCTACTGCACGAGGGAAAATTTGAAAAGTTTTTTCTATTACTTAAGCCCTCTCCCATCATATTTCATGGCCTGAACCAAAGGCACAAAATAATAGCTCAGCTGCCTTCTGGTTGTTCCACATTTGTGACAACAGGAACCAACACCCACTAACATCACACTAGACTACACCGTTGCCAAATGAGTGCCTCTAGAAGGAGGTAAAGCCTTGGCACAGCAGGATATTTGTCTCGAGTAAGTCATATTCTTTCGTCAGGTGAATAGAAGAATTACATATAGGTTCACATCAATACCAGTTGCTGAAAGCAGAATTTGACTGAGCATATCTGCCCTGGCTGATTTTACTAGCATGTGCCACGTTCAAACCTCCCATCAAGACAGAAAGAACTCTGTGTAAGCTGGCATGAAACAGGAGCTTTTCTGCTCAGGTTAGCAGCATCCGTACTGGACAGGGCTAAGCTGAAGTTTACTGGAATCCTAGGCAAAGGCAAGCATCACTATGGATTCTAAGACACTAGCATTTCAACACTGATTAAACCACTTACCTCTGAGAAGGTACGGCCAATGGTGCTTGAAGTGAGGTGAGGCTCAATGTTTTGCTGACTGCTGTTGAAATTGGTAACAGACTTTGCATATTATATCACCAGGTTTTTTTGGTTGTGTTTCACATGCAGTGTTTTTCTGCTTTTGACTTTGAGGTGTGAGGGGAAAAGCTCTAATCATATGGCCTTGTGCAGATGCTCCATTTGCATTTCTATTAATCCAGGCCCTCCTGGAGACGTTTGAGCATTGGCACAGCATGCTCTGCGTTTGAACTTGTGAGAACCCACACCACTGCTTAATAACTTAATACATATGTATAGCCTCCTTCAGACAGCCCACTAGGAGGCAGAAGCAGGGGGAGGCACTGTTAGTGCACAGACTGCGGGGCTCTATGTAAATGCATTTTGACAAGGATGATACCTTGCTGAATAAAGGACCCAGTTCCTTAGTGCTGGACTGGTGCTGATTTAGGTCAGAAAACTTGTTTTACTAGAATTTGTACAAATGAGAGCTCACATGAATTTGCTGGAGCATACTCACGGTGTTTAGCAATTTAGTTCACAGCACTTGAATTTAATAGTGGTACATTCCGCACAAAACTGTCCTACAGGAACAAAATACAAGGCTGGGTCTTTGTCTCCCTCTGCTTTTACCTTCTCTGAATACCTTCTCAGAAGGATACCGAGTCCTGGCTCAGGAAAGTGCCACAACAATCATAAGAAATGGTAGTTTCCTTATGTTTGAAGTGTTTAATAGCTCATGGTTTAGAGTAGCAACCTCTGGATAGAACTGAGCTGAGGTCTCTAACTAAAAAATCTCCTTTCATTGGAAAATAGAGTAAGATGATTTTTTTTTTTTTTTTTTTTTTAAAATATAGACAACATGCTCTGGAGTCCATTTCTGCAAAACACTTGCAAGAAGAGAGATAAAAGATCCATAGATGTCAGTACAGATGGGTGCAGACAGGGTCCCAGAGACACTATGTTAACCTGCTTGTATGGCCTATGACTGGTCTGTGACCTGCCCAGAGGGAAGGGCAAAACTCCTCTAACCCTGACACATCCTTGTTCATACAGAGTCACCCCAAAACTACTGCTAGCCACCTTGCTGCTGCTGCTCCTCCCTGGGATACCCTGGCCCAAGACTCACTCTGAAAGCATCTAGAAAAAGATCTGAAAAGGGCTTGACCACACCCAAAGTGAGTACAAACAGCAACAGGTGGGAGAGAGAAGTGAGGAAGGGTTGGTTCTGTATGTCTCGTTTTGCAGCTTCAAAAACTGCGCTGTTCATTTTGACACAAAACAAAAACTAAACAACTCAAAATTCCTCTCTCTCACACCAGCCATAATTCCTGCTTTCCAGACAGCTCTATCAGATGTTTTAAGCAGTTAATGTGAAACACCCTGCAAGGACAACATCATTTTATCATTTCCCTAGACCTAAAGAAAGAAAATGTCCATTCCTCTCTCCATCCCCAACATCCCTCTGAATTTTGCAACTAAAGTCTTCTCTCTACAGGCCTGACTCCCTGTGAAGTTGGTTTACATCAAATTCCTGTAAGAGGCTCTTCACCCACCCATAAAAAACCAAACTGAACCTGGGGAGGGGGATGCTAACCTCCAGGACTGGCACTCAGTTGCAGACCAAAATAGTCATGCAGGCAGTAAGCAATCCAGGTTGTAGTCTTTAAAGTGATAGCTGCAGAAAAATGGAAAAATGTCATGATGGAAATGATGCTAAGAGGAAGAAGAGAGACCAGGTCTGAGAGTCAATCTTAATCCATCAGATAAAGAGAACAGATACACATGGGGATAATTGGTGATGAGACACTTGAAATTAGGTGCATGATAGGCCCACCACTGCCCAGCCACATTCATTTTTATTACACTCGATGAGCTCTGAAGGATGAGGGAAGCTAAGAATATTTCTTAAACCTTTGCATCCTCCTGTCACATTTCCATGACTCTTTATCTCTCTCACAGACACACAGACAAGTGTCCTATGCAGGCTGTCATCTTCGTAGCTCTGCTATGGACATGTGGCTGCAGGCAGAGCTTGCAACACAGAGCTTGCTCTTATTCCCACAAATTGTGCAGAAGGTGACAAAGCTCAGTCTGCCCATGGCAGCAGCCCACCACACTGTGTAGGACAGGGGACCAAAGCAGGGCAGGAGGGTGTCCCTGTTTTCCAGATGACGGGGAGGTCTGGGGCTAGGGAGAGAAGGACAAGGGTAGCCCTGGCCTGCCCTCACACATACCTGTGAGAGGACATAGTGGATTAAATCCCAGCCTGGTGAGTAACAGGAAAGAGAACTGCTTGCCTGCACTGCCACCCTTCTCAAAACTACACATTCTGACTCCTCTCAAGCGAAATCTTTCATCTCAAAGCCCATGGACACAGTGGGAGTGAGTGGACAGAGAAGGCTGGCAGCTTGCACGACAGGTGAGGCACACCATTTTGGCTGCAGTACCCCAGGATGTTCCACAGTCATGAAGCCAACATGGCCACCACCCCATGGGGTATGTGAGCCAGTATATGCACAATGCTTCTTGGTTCCCAGGGAGACTGGCGCTGGCCTCTGCTTGTCTTACATAAGCAAGAAGGCAAGAGCAAAGCAGAAAAGCAGGCAACCCTGCCCTGTGGTTGGCGTGCTCTGCAAAGCCAGCATCCCACTGCCCAGACCAAGCAGTAGGGTCCTACAGGTGCAGAAACAGACAGAACGTATTAGGTCTCCTTTCCTCCCTCCCATTTAGCAATTAGTTGTGCGGGATCATCCCTTACCTCAAATCACTAGTGCCATAATTGATAAATATGATGCCAAATCTCACACGAACTGCTCCTGTCTTCACACATGAGAAGCAGTCTCTCCCTCCGACAACTGCAGGCATCAGCACTCCTTGCCAAGGCCAGCAATGCCAGCTTTTCCCCTTTTTCCTCTTGAGCTTCTTTCAAAGGCCACCAACCTGTGCTTACTAGTTTGCATTAAGTTACACAACACCAGCGAAGACCACAAGTATCTAATGAACAAAACGCAATGAGCTAGCAGCTACTGTTCATCATGTTCAGTTTATGCATTCTGGTTTCATTCTTAAGGTGTATTATTGTAGAATAAATGCTTTGCTCTTATCTTACAAGAGGGGAAAAAAATTCTCTAGGTATTGTAGTTGTGAATAACAAAAGAATGAACAAGTTTAATAATCTCCAGTCTGATTTTCCACTGCAGATAATGATAGAGATGCTGTGAATTCTGCGGACAAAGTACAAGAAGAAGCACCTATAAGTACTGCAAATTTAATTAAAAGTCAGAAAGCCATGGCAATGAAGACTCAGCAGAAAGCCATTTATTTTTAAAATCTAATATATTCTTCATGACTAAAGGCTAAAACACACGCTGACTTACACATTTAGTTGTAACTGATTTAAGCTACTTGATGATTTTTTTTGCACACAGGGTGGCGCTCAATTTGCAATGGAGTAAATTGGCAGAATTTAATTTGGTGGGTTTTTTTAACTCTGCAAAAAGAATCCTCATTAAAACCTCACGATAGGCTGTATACTTTTTTTCATCATTAACTAGCCTAACTGCAGGTAAAAGAGATACAATTATGGATTTATATAAATCCTATTGTCAATTTACAGCTCAAAGACTGGTGAGTTACCTCATTTTAAATAGGTTATTTTTTCCCCTTAACCTTTCTTTGTTTTAATGAGGATTCAGTATGTCATTTTCGGGGCTCCTGTTTGCAGGAAAGTTTCTCATCATGTGAAGAAGGTGTAAGGAATAAGATCTTCTGAATTTCAAATCCCTCACAAACTCTAGCCTGGACATTCAGCCTTTAAATATTCATCTTTCCATAAGGACAGATGGACCTCAGCTACAGCTTCCCCACACTCTCAGCCCTACAACCGGTCTATTTCTTACACTTTAGGGTTGTCTACCTCACTTGTGCCCTGCTACTTCTTCCTTGCTGTGCCTTATCTAATTCACCTCCCAACAAAGCACCATCAAATTCTTCGTTCTGCCCCATTCAGCACCACAGGCAACTTTCAGTCCTCATGAACTGTGTAGAAGATGGGAAGATCCAACTCAAACCTAGAAGCTCCTAAAAGAAGAAAACAGCCACTGCTGTCACCAAGAGACCCTTCTGCCTGAAGGGAGTCCAAGGTTTAAGATGAAGTCCCAAAGTCAATGAAATACATCACCAGGTGACAAAACGTACAGGTTTCAGCAGCTGAGCATTTGCCCCACTAATGTTTTTTTTCCCGTAACTGCGAAGATTAAGTTTCTAGATTTAATTCTTAGTCTCCTGGTTGGTTGACATGTAGTGCAAGAGAAAGACTGCCACACAGCATATTACTTCACAACAGCAACCAGGCATGTAGCTACTTGTCTCACCAAACTGCTGCCTCCCCTTTCCTCTACCAAACTCCTACAACAGCTACTGTGTAAGCTTGGGAACTGATAGAATAACATGAGGGAACCAGACTGTTGCCCACCCTCTTGATTTGGATGTTTGCAGTAATTTACTTATGAATTCATCACCCATCTTCATCACCCAACAACATAAGAGCAGCAAGCCAATGATGGAGGAATTGTTCCCATAAGCAGAGTGAAGAAAGAAATGAAAAACACAAAGAAAAGGGATTTGTAAGAGGAGTTGGATTTTAACCTTCCTTGGGGTGAGGGAATAAGTGCTGCTACTACTTTAAGAAGTTAGATGTTGAAAGCTGCTGTTTTTCCTATTTGAACTTTTTTTTTAACCAGATGTAGCAATTAAATGATAAAGTTGTGTTTAGCTCATTAGCAGATGAGTTAATTATATGCCAAAATTAACCTTTGTTAAGCTCATAATAGAACCTCTTTTATGTGAGTAGTCACAGTCTGTGTTAAAATTTGTAATGATATGGGCTAAAAAAATCAATAATTTGTATGACTTCAATGTATGAACTGGGAATTAAATGTATCTTTAAAAGGTACTATAATGATAACCTCAAGCTGAAATTGAAATAAAGATATTCCTTGGTGATTTCAAGGACAACAGTTTCACCAGTGCAGAGGCCATGTAAGCCACTAAAGAACATTGCCACTGGGGACATCTCTCCTGCCTGTAGCACAAAGATAAATCGAGCTGAAACTAAGACCAAGATTTTGATTTTTCAAATATTTTTTTGTGCTGCAGCCCTGTATTTCACATTTATGATCTTTCTATGCATACCAATGTTCAGCCAAGAGTGACTGTTCTCTTCTTTAAAAGCTGGAAGGGTAGATCCATTTTGAGACCTAATATACCCCTATCAATGATCAAAAGAATCAAATCATTCCCCCATGCAGAGAGCTGATAGATGATGTGCCATCCTTTCCCCCATGTAATCAATTTCTAGCAGAGTTGACAAAAGCTCAGCAACCATCCTGCAGTTCAGTTTGCATTTGGAGTTTTACATTTCAAGGAGCTAAAGTCCTGTTATTTGGCAATTTTTAACTATTCAGCAAAAGACAATTGAGTTTCTCCTACTGAATATTACTTTGCATGACTGTTATGTATGAATTGGGAAAATGCATCTTTAAGCTTAAAAAACCCCACAATCTGAAGTGCTGATGAACAATAATTTGTGCTTTCTTTTCTTCGGGTTCCCATTTCAGCCACTCTCAGAAGCTAAACTCCACACACCTAGTAGCGATTCGGAGACAAGTCATCAAGACTACTCTTACTAATAAGTCCTAAAGGCCATTCAAATCCTTGTGGTGTCCAGATCTGGGACAGATTTACCAAGAATTATTCTCCATAACCTTGACTTATACTGTTAGAAGTCAGACTGTCATCTGCAGGTTCATTTTCTTTCCTTAGTGCCAGAGAACAGCTCCTCCTTGAGAGACGGGCAGGCACAGCTCCCTGATAACATTAAGGTGTGGCTTGCTGTAGTGTCTCACAGCCGACACTGCACCTCATTTAGCCTGTGTGGGAACCCAGAGCTGAGCTAATTTGCAAGCCTCACTGACTGTGTGTTAATCAGTATTAACTGAGGGAAAGGAAAAACAATAGAAATAATGGCAGTTCATAGGTAGGCTCTGGTCTAATACCAAGTTTGCTCTAAGTGTTTGTCAGAGTATGAAATAGGAAGAAAGTAAAGGCAAGATTTTGGCTTCACGGTTAAGAATAAAATCGTTGTGAAATGAGGTTTCGAGCATCTTCCAGCTAAAGGAATTATTTACATACATTTCACTACATGGCCCTGTTTGCGGTATTTACACAGCAACAAATTTTTATAGGGTCCACAAATCTAAGGCCTCCAGTCATGCTAAGGAATGGTCTAAATGGACTGACCTCTGACAGCTGGGCCTTGTAGTAGAAAGTGCCTCCTTGGATGCTATAGCCAGGGTGAGTGAATTTGAACAGATAGGGTGAGGCAGGCTGGAATATGGGAATTATCAGTCAAGATTGCTCTGCCAACAGGCACAGTTCGTTGTACGATAGCAGGCTGAAGGTTGTACTATTCCCTGGAGCCAGTTTGATAAATAAGAAGGTTATGGGTATGTGACTGTTCAAGCATGAAGAAATTTTTGTTGATATATTCTCAGAAACTAATTCTTTTTTCCCCCTTCAATAACCTACAGGGCTACTCTTCACCAATATTACCAGTCATCTCCGATAGCCTGGGCTGCAATAGGCTGAATCACACTCCCATCATTTCGAACTCTGATTTTGCTACCACCTTGTTTTGTATATAAGAGAGTGCAACATTGAACAATTTCAGGCAACTAAAAGAGAGCAGAAGTTATTGGAGAAAAATTACACCTCTTTAAAGATGCAAATCAGTGATGGAGCCGGAGATCAAAACAAGGAGAGTACTGCTCATTCTTTAAAAGGTGCTAATTGCTAATCTTCAGGGTTGGGTTTTTTAATTTCTGTTAGTAAAATTTTAGACAACATTAAACACTTATAAAATACTGAAGATAGGTAACATTCCTCAATCTCACTTCTGAAATTTAGTGATCTCAGCTACCAAATGCTGTCACTTTCGCTGAATGCTGCAGAAGAGTCAAAATTTAAAAACTGCCCTTCCTACATCTACAGACTACGCAAAAGATTGCGTTTTGCTTCTTGCTTCCCCATATGCACAAACAGGAAGCACCACAACACCAAAGGACATACAGAGTAAGACCTGTTCATGCCAAGTGCTGGGCCAGCAAACAGGGTTACACTTAAAAGGAAACAGGCCACAGAGTCATGGCGTTTCTGTGTCCTTGTGTGCGAAGTCCCATTTAGTTTTAAAGCATTCAAAAATCTGGTAAGGATGCCAGAACACACAAGAGAACGCAAGAACACTTATAGTTGGCCCAGAAAATGAAAGTCCTGAATGACAGCCTGGTTTCTGATAAAATACCTCCCACCTTGGCCAGGCTAACTAACTTGGCTTAGTTTGACAAGTACTAATTTTAAATGACCTGTCTGCTCACTGGTGATCAGCTGAAAAAGAAACCTCCACAGACTTCCCTTTCTTGTGTCTTACTGTGAGAGACCACACAAAGCACTATCTTTCCTGCTGAAGCACTATCTTTCCTGGTGTTGACCAGCCTGTCTGCTTCCTTCCTTCTCTCTGAAAGATCAAGTCCTGCAATTCACCACTGAAATGATGAATTGACTCAGGAAATTTGAGCTCCCCAAAACTCCATCACACCTAGAGCTTGAATATGATGCTTTTATTAAAAAAAACAACAAACAAAAACAAACCAAAAAAAAAAAACCCCTACAATCTCTCCAGCCCCTTGTGCAGCTCCTTTCAATGTTGTTTCTCACCTGCCTGACAAAAGGCAGAAGTAGGAATTAACATTGCTTTCACATCCTCCACCTTTCCTCACATCTTGGAACAGTGATGTCTCTCTATCCATCAAATCACCCAGAACTTGACCTGGAACTGGCTTGACAAGGCCATGGTTCTGCTCTCCAAGGGCTTAATAGCTCATCCAAAACTCAAAACTGCCCACAGACTTCAATGGCTTTAAATCAATCTTGTGGCCACAACATGTGGCACAAGCAGATATTACTGCAATAGAATGCACCAATACCCTACACTCAGGGTCCTCAAAAAGTCTCTTTGCTGCTGAATTTAACCTGTATCTCCAAATCTACACACTTTTATAAAGCTGGAAACAGGTAATTTGCTGTGCATGCCAAACAGAGCAAGCCAAAAGGGACACTAGATCAAGCCACACACCACTAATCACTTCAGAATAAACCATTGAAAGGACATAGTTTTTCAGTTACATGTTTTTCACAGCTGGTGAAAAACTTAGAGGCATGTAGGGACAAAGATAGCCCTCATGTATACCTTGTATGGTCTCAGAAACACAGAGATGAAGCTTTGTAGCATGCATTGGGATAAAAGACCAGAAGGGTTGCTGTGTGCTGATTTGACTGTATCTATTTCAGGGCCTCTAAAACAGTCTTTCATCTCCTGCATCATAGAGAAACATGTGGCAAACCACAGACTCAGCCTGGTTCCACACTGAGGCTGGAGAGGCAGCACCTGAACCTCAGGAGTAGCATGCCGTGGTCTGTCCACTCACTCCTCTACCCTGAAACAAAGTTTTCGTTCATCCCACTTAGCTAGACTTCAGAACTGGTCCCTGTAGTTCTGTCAGTCCTCCTGCTGCCCCTTTGACCAGTCTCCTTGCTAGGCTTGGGTAACAACATTCTGCAAATTAACCTCATAATGCTATCAGTCACAGAAAAACCTAAAATGAACCTTTGACCCTATACAACTGCTTCCACAGGAATATGAGCAGCTACTGCTTTCATGAAACAAAATTGCAGATTGCATAGGCAAAACTACTTTCCTTCATGTCAGAAATTTGTAGTGATGCACTGGCTTAAGAAGAAAAAAAAAGAAAAAAGGTTTTTCACTAGGTTGTTGAACTGCTGGAAATGCAAAATTTTCTAGTATTGTGTATAGATGAGATGTCAGGATTACTTGAAATACTTCTTAGAGGCAAGAGCAAAAAGGGATGAATAAATAACATATGATATATGTGGAATGTAAAGAAACAGTGTAATTTTCCTCATTTTTTCACAGAACAGAAATACATAAACATGAATGTGCCAGGGATAAGACATGATGTTAACCTACTGCAGTGATATGTACCTTAGGTATGTGGGTAGGTGAAATAAATGGATCCAGAATAAACATATTACACTTTATTTATTATTTGTTTCAATCTATATGTTATTTTCCACTGTCTTTAGCAGATTCTTTTGTGTACAGAGAGTTCAGGTAAAGTTCTGACTGCTACAAATGCCTAAGTCAGAGTGAGATTCAGCTAATAGATAAGGACCAGACTGTAACAGCAAAGTGTCTCTCTTGCTCTTTTCTCCTCAAAAAGACAAGTTGCTTTTTGCTTTAGTTATCCAAGAAAACCACATTGCCTCATGACTGTTCAGTTTTCAAGACTTTTCATTTTTGTCTTCTATAGATCGACTTCTATAGATCTATAGAACAGAACTGTTACTGTCCTGCTTGTTATAGCCTTTGGGGGTGTCTGTATGTATGTAGATAGGTAGGTTTGTACCTGTACCTTGACCTAACTTTTTTAGGTGTCAATTTTATGACAGTCAGTATGAGCATAAGCCTATGAATTGCCTACTTTGTCCAATGAAGTGGTCACCATGAAAGGAACTGGACAGATAGGCAGGCAACACACCCTATCAGACAACCACAGTTTGAACAGTTACACACATATATGTAAGAAATAGCACTGCCAGTCATCCCTATGACCACACTGCCAGTAACTACTGCAGCTTATCCTAGCTACATGTCAGATCTTACAGAGATAGCTGCACTACACCAAGCAGATCACAGAACCACAGAACATTAGAGATTGAAAGGGATCTCCAGAGATCATCAAGTCCAACCTCCATGCCAAGCAGGATCCCCTAGGGTACTCCACATAAGAACAAATCCAGGCAGGTTTTGAAAGCCTCAGAGAAGGAGACTCCACAGCCTCTTTGGACAGCCTGTTTCAGTGCTCTGTCACACTCACTGTAAAGAAATTTCTCCTCATGTTGAGGTGAAACCTTCTATGTTCGAGTTTGTACCAGTTGCTCTTTGTCTTATTGTTGCAGACCACTGAAAAGAGATCGGTACCATCCACTTGACACCCACCCATCAGATATTTATAGACATTGATGATTGATCTCCTCTCAGTCTTCGCTTCTCCAGACTAAACAGCCCCAGGTCTCTCAGTCTCTCTCCATAGGGAAGATGCTCAAGTCCCCCAGTCATGCTGGTGGCTCTCTGTTGGACTCTCTCCAGTAGATAAAACCCACTCACTGATTTGTGTGATGTTTATGTTGCAACACCAGCCTGTAGTTTCTCCTGTGACAGCTACAGCCCAGTGACTCATACAGAGCAAACCATGACCACATAAGCCTCTACTAAAGAATAAATATCAAGCCTTTAGTTTCTTGCTGCAGCTTCTTCACAGAAAAAAGCTAGAGCAGGCACATCTACACATGGCAACTCTATTTCACCTGTGCAATGCATATAAAGAATTAAATAAAATGACTTCTACATTGTTGAGTCATAGCTGCTATGTCTGCAGTTACACAGCAATTTTTGCCTTCTTATAAACTATATAACTTCTTACACACTTTTGTCTAGTCATTTGGATAACTAATGTATTCTGATGCTCCACTGGATGTTACTTGTCCTGGGATCCAGTTTGCCTGTAACTCAACATCCTTGACAGCATCCATTGGTCCACATGGGATATGGACAGCTGAAAGAGTGAGTAAAGGCTCACCCCCTGAAGGAGGCTTGGTAGCGCAAGTGGTGAACAGGGAGGGTAGATTTAGACTGGATATGAAGAAATTAATTACAATAAGGGTAGCGAGACTCTGGAAGGTTTCCCAGGGAGGTCATAGATGTCCCCTCCCTGGAGGTGTTCAGGGCCAGGTTGGACATGGAAAGTGTCCCTCCCCATGGAAAGGGGGTTGGAACCTGACTATCTTTAAGGTTCCTTCCAATCCAGATCATTCTAGGAATCTATGAATAGAGTATCACATATTTATAACCCTTACAATTAAAGAGGCACATATGTGATCAGATTAGCCTGGCCATCAGACAGAGCAGTCACCTAGAGAAGAAACCTTTTAACAATTAATATGATCAGTGTTTTAGCTAAAGTCATTGAAATTAGGTAGAACAATTGCTGCAGCCCATAAGTCACAAAACCAATAGGCAGTTCTGTTTACCTGGTTGTCAGGTTTGGGGTTTTTTTTAATTTTATATATATATAAATATATATATATAAAATATTTTAAAATTAAATTATATGACAGATTAAATTATCTGAATCAGCTATTTTGTCCAGGGTTTAGAAAAGGATTCTGACTATATCTTAATTGGTTTTACTTCACGAGAGGAAGAAAAATTCAGACAAAATAAAGACATAGAGGCTTTAAAGGTAGCTCAGGCTCACTAGCAGCTTCCATGACTGAGTCACTATCCTCCTGCTTTGTAGTGAGTTGTTTTGTGTTGCTCATTCTGCTTGCTAGGCCAGTGCAAGCTTTTGCTCTGTCTGTCAAGAGTAATCCTAATATTAGGAGACTCCAGGCAAAGGATTGAAACATGGCCTGGCACTCCCTGTGGCTGTTTGTTTGATGCTGATTTCACAGCCATTGAACGAGCCCTTAACCTCGTCACACGCAGCTCCTGTTTGGCAGAATGTCAGGTAACAAAATTGGCCTTGAGAAATGCCAGACTTTGCCAGCTCCTCTTCAACAGAAGAGCCAGTTATTTTGTCAGCAGTTATTCAGCCCTTGATATTCCTAGGTCATTTTCACTACACTCACAGTAGAAGTGGAAACACTGTCCCGTGCTGCATTTCACTTGTGCTAGACTACTCTCAAAATTGCCAAGGTAAGATTCTACCTCAGTTGCAGGATTTTAAATAATCCCACTAATTCTCAAAACACATATTTTGTACTGTGGAGGAATCAATACAAGCAATTTACTTGTCAGGTTGGACTATAATTATACTAATAGATGGAGTTGGTTACAGTCAGGCAAGGAAAGGAATAGTGACTGGTTCTAACCAAACAAAAATTGGGGGAAAGGCATTGCTAAGATCCACAATGAAGAGAAAAACTGGTAAATTCTGTTGCTTGAAAAGCACTTACACCTGTTTTTTGTCTTAATCCCATCTTTTTAATCAATAATCAAATTAGTTGTCAGACCTGTTAATTGGCTGACAATGCTCAAGTCTTTTCCATAACAAACTTCTAACATACTCAGTACCCATCAGCCACAGGTCAGCATTTCTGATCCAGTAGGCTCCAAGACAGTTCCAAAATTTTAACCCTCAGTAACTCACAGTAAATTAGTATGGATTTTGCCTACTTGTTTAATTTCTGTGAGGAAGCAATACATTCAAAGTACCTGCTGACAAGCTGGCAGTGCAGAGCTAATGCCGTGAATATGGGTCATGTCTCACAGCTCACGTGTTTGTTCAATATAACCACCATTTCTTTCCCATTTAGTTTAATCTGTGTATGGATATAGATATACAAATACATGTTTCTTACCTGGTAGAGAAGAGGAAACAGTTTCCAGTTTCTCTTGAAACTCTGCAGGGTATTTCAAACCAAAATACCTTAGTTATTACTAAGCTTACTTCATGTATAGGTTATGCTGACAATCCTTCACACTGACAGTTATACTAAGACAAATCCCTGTGCATTCAGAGTGTTTGCTGTGTTATTCAGTAACAAAAACAACATGTGAAAGTCACCACTGGGGGGATTTTACCAACCTATCTCTGAAACCATCCCCAAAAAAGGAGAGTACACCAGTTTCAGGCAGGAATGAGTTTTGTGACCTGGTTTCTGAGTACACACTAGCATTGAGTAGGATCTGCAAATCAAGATGATTCTGATGAATTTATCTCCTGTCTCTGACAGCAGGGGCTTCTGCTTTCAGTGCTACAAATTATCAAATCTAATGTGATAAGAAGAAAAGCATGATCCCTGGTATTCTTGAGTTACAACTCGAGACCAAGGTTTCTGCATCATTAGTGACATGCTCTTTACTAGCGTCTGGTTAATAGAAGTCCTGGAGGTGGAACAGACAAAAGCAAGGCTAAGAAAGTATCCAAAATAGCACTAGCATGCAGATGCTGACTTCTACTCACTCTGAGCAGTGCTAAAAACACACAAAGGTAGGACAAGAACCTCATGCAAGTCATCTGGGCACAGATATCTTGGTCTTGCAACTGAACAGTGGAACCAGTATACCTCCGGCATCTGCTTGCACCTACTTGTGGGTCTCCATAAGTGCATCCTGTTTACACATAACCCAAGGAAGAGTTGGGGTGGATCACTGCTTGCAATATTGAACCTCTGAGCAGTGCAAATGGTAGAAGGTTGCTGAACATTTATAGCTCTAAGGCCTCCCCTCCAACCCACTAGGAGTAGACATATAGGGTTTTAAAACGTGCATCTGGATGTGGGGTCAGGGCTATGGGGAATCAACAGGGGTTATCACAATGTAATACAACCTACAGTAGCCTGTAAAGGTCACTGTCATTCTATAGTGAAATCAATACACTCCCTCAAAAATCTATTAGGCAAAATATAGACTATGACAGGAAGTTTAGAAGACTACAATAGAGCACCCACCACTGTGCCTTAGATCTGAAGCATAGCAATTTAAGTGGGAGAGTCCTTTGCAGAAAGCAATCTCCATTTACACTACAAGCACAATCACTCTCTCCCTGAATGGAAGTTCAGGAATAGGTGCTTCTAAATCATTCTGAAATCAAAAGTGAGAATAAACTTGGGCAACTCAAAGAAAAGGGAAAACGCAGGAGGCAAAAGGACACGGAAAGCTTCCCAAGTCAGCTCGGGCAACTGAAGCTGCATTACAGCTTGCCAAAGCAATACATCTTCCAAGTACATTCACATGTGCAAGATTCTTCTCATTTATGTTACTTTGTCACAACAGCTTTCGCTGAGGAGTCCTTTTCAGCCCTGCAGCCCCTTCAGACATATTTGCCAAAGACAATAACATAGCAAAATGTGAATGAATTAGCCCTGTAGCTGTACGTCATTACGCAGATGTGAAGAAAGGCAAGTACAAGATGGTTTTAGAAGAAAACTGAAGTGAAAAAGGTAAATGTGTTGTGATCTTAGATCATATGCCACTACTTTCTGAAGTAATCTTTCCTGAATTCTTCTTTCTGGCTTCCTGAATCTTGTTTTGCTGAAAGTTGTACATGGCTCACCGCTCCTTCCTTCCTGAGCAGACCACTGGATGCAGCCCTTCCTTCCCAGCCTTCCACGCTCCCATCACCACAGAGTGTGTGTGCACTCCCGTGGGCTGCATCCATGTCTGCAAGCATCACTGCAAAACAGGGACTAAGCAAGAGCAACATGAATTCACTCTTGACAATAGAAGGTTTGTTTTCCTACCACATTCACTGCAATAAGCTTCTCAATGGAATTTCAGAATTAAAACCACTGTTATAAATCATCAAATGCTTTTTATATTAGCATAAGAAGTTTATATAATCAAATTTTGTCCATGTGCAGGGAGCAACTTCAACAAGCTAAGACATCACAAAGAAAATCACCTATGTCTGGAGTTGCTACTGATACTGCATTGCACCTTAAATATTGCTCTACCAGAAAATTCCTCTGACTTTTGCTGACAATAGCCAGCATGAAGCTGGCAGAGTGTCATCATTATTTAATGACTGCAAAATAATGGTCTGTTACAGGTATGCTTAAGCATTGCAAACCATCAGGAATACCTGAAATTCTGACAATATATTGGAGGTAAATGGCTACTAACCACCTGAATGTGTTTCATTCCACAGGGAGGCTGAAGGTCAAGAAAAGATACAAAGCAATGTCTTATTCTGTAACACAGTTTAGGTATGGTCTGCAAAGTACTTCAGTTCTAGTTGAAATTCTGGTTAAAACATCAATTAAAGAACACTCTTTTTTGGTTCTACCTCCTTTCACTTTTGTAGTGGATCAAATTCCTCTTCACAGAACAGAAGGAAAAACAAGGCATCACACTTTCTTCCAGGTGAGAACCCCTTACCATGTTAATGGTCAGATTAACTCTGCTTTACTTCCTCCAGTGTTGGTTCAAGAGGGAGGTAATCTTTTTGGAGATAACAGTATCTTTGATATAGCTGTGATATTTCTGCTGATGGTACTATACCCACCTTGGTCACACTACACTCACCAAGCACTTTAAATACCTTTGAATTTGTAGGTATTTGTCGATACAGAATGTGCTCTGGGAGACACAAGTGGGGAGAGTTTCCTGGAAGCTAAGCTTGACACAAGCACCTCAGCTGCTGCGGGGCCCACAGAGCTCCTCAGAGCTGCATCAACCCTGCATGTCACCAGGTTTCAATAACAGACATAGATACTGGGGTCCAGGGTTTTAAAGCAACATTTTTAAAAAATAAATTGGAGATTGCAGACAGTATTCTGCATAAATCTTGGATCAGCTTTTAAAAGTGGCATCGTAAACCAGTACAGTGCAACCACATTATTATTGAGTCCCAGAGGTTTACAAATAAAATCTGTTTATAAGCGTTAAAAAAACATCTTCTTGTACCCACTGTAAACTCAGAACCTGCAAATCAGACTGAGCTCCTCCTGTCTTGTGCTTCAGCTCCCATAATGAAAGTTAAGTCTGGTTGTTGTTCTCCCCTCTAACTGCATACTGTTTAAGACAACCAGAGAAATACAGGAGGTCTAACCAAGAACCATTTCTAGCTTTGCAATTGAAACTTATTTCACCTTCATACTAGCAATACCAGGATTACTAGAATAAAATCTTGGTTGCTCTCATGCAGTTGTATTGGTTCTGTATCAGGAATAAATAACATGGAAACATTAACTCTGCTATTAAAGTAAGCAAATAGGACTGGAATATAGGAAGTGGGTCTGCAGAGTAAGTAAGTGCTGCTTTGATCTACTGCTTTTAGGAATACAACACACGTTAAATTCAGCCTCTGAGTGGAAGAGGGTCAGCAAGCAGAATTTCCACTATAAAAGCTCTGTGGTTGCAGGTGTTCAGTCATATACATCATCTCCTCCCCTGAAGATGAATACCAGGATTTGCGATCAACTTGACACAAAGGACTGTACTGTTCACAGCAGGATTTATTTACATGATATCCTCTGAAAAGGATGCTCTCTCCCTCCCTCTCTCTCTCTCTCTCTAAAATATGCCCAGCAATATAGTACCTGCACACTCTTGCCATTTGATCCCATTCTCATTTTATTTCCAGGATACATTAGGATATTCTCTCACTTCTACACAATACTGCTTGACTAAACTATTTTTCTCTCTGTTTTCCTCATGAAAATTCAACTCTCATTTTCTGTAAACTAAATGTTGACTTCTAAGCATCCTTGCAACCTTCCTGGTGAGTCCAGGGATCTATTATTTCACTCTTCACCTGAAAGTCTACCCTGGATCTGAAGAGGCATTTGCAGAAACTTGGTTCCAACACTTGAATTAAAAAAATCACTTAATGCAGCTGGAAGGGTTCAAGATCTTACTCCATGTTTTACTATCCCTTTCTCCCATTCATGCTACTTCTACTTCAGTATATCCTTAGTCTCTAAGGCAACTACCCAAATGAAAAACTTGCAAGCAAAGGTCAGAAGGTGTTGCATTTCAACTCACTGCTGAGCCCACTGAACAGTTGGTGGTCTGTCCTGTGTCTCAGTGCGTCCACACAGACTGCAAGCATAGAGGGATCCAGCACTCACTCACTTCATCATTCTTTGCAGGGCCTCTCCTCCACACAAGCTTTAGCTCTAGGATTTCAGGATGACGCTAAAGGCTTTTAAAAAATTTCCCTGGCTCCACTGTGCCCCAACTGCTGGATTGCCCAAGAGCAAACCCTGTGACCAAGGAAGCCCCAGCTGGTTACACTCCAATAAAGCTTCATGGCTTTACTGACAAAAGAAAACATTAACATCACAGCCAATAAAAGAGGGCTATCCTTGTCCTCTCACCATCCCTGAGCAGTCAAGTTCTTGACCCGGCTGGGTGACTGCCGGGCCGGGTGACTGCCGAGCCCTGATAAGGCTGTTGGGCAGGGTAAGGAAGATAGCTGCCAGGGCTACCTCTGCTACTTCTTTCTTTCACAGATTTTGGCAATGTTCTCGCAGCTGTTTTATGTCACAGATATTACTCAGCAATGAATTTACGAGCTCAAAATAAAAAGAGGATTTCAGAAACTTCTCTTCTGTTGCCTTGTTAACTTCCTGTCAGAGCTGTGGTGTAGTTAAATCAGAGACACCTGCTTGTGCTCAGCCGCTGCTTAAGGAAACCAGCCAAACTGGAGTGCCCTTTAGTCTGCCTTCAACAACCCTCCCCAATTACTCCAGCTAAAATTGCCTGTCTTGCAGTGAGAGGAGCTGAATAAAGGGTCCTACCCAATCCCAGCAGGATAACCCTGTTTCCCAGCACGCTGTCATGCATAAACAGGGAGCGTCAGCAAGGAATTGGAGAGGTGTAAGAGGAAGAAAGGAGGGGAGTGTGAGATTTATGTCTCAAAACCTGAGTTGAATTTACCTGCATTTTTAAAATGGAGTGCTTTTCCTTTCATAGATCACCAGAAAGCAGATCAATTAACTGCTGTTCTCAAAACAAATTGTAAACAAGGAATTTGAAGCAAACCAACCCAAAACAATGCAAGCAAAGCCCATCCCAACTTTCATAATTATTAGAAGCATTAGATTTTGTTAACAAGAGGGTAATTGTTTCTGTTTTGTAATTTGATCTGAGATAAAAGGAGTTAGTTAATAATTTATACTGTACTATGTAAAAGGGGCTGTGAAAAGACTACGGAAGGATTTGAATTAAACAGTCTTTCACCCTTTTAATATCTCACAAGAGATTTTTCTGCACTGATTCATTTAATTTAGTGGACACAGCAGTGTGGCCCATTGATTGTGGACAAAACTTCTGAAGGGCCTGGTGTGCACCCCTGTTAAAACGTGGGAAGAGAGTAAAGTTGGACGTGAATTAATTTGATTCTGTACATAATTCTTTTTCAATGGGATTCTGTGTCCCATTGCAAAGGCATGAAAAAAAGAGACACTGAGTTTGATTGCTCAATATTCATCTACATTTTCCTCTCTATGGGCACAATATGCTTGGCTTAATTAACTTTTCTCAAAGGTGAAGCAGTGCGCACCATCTGCTGGGAGACAATCACATTTGTATGCCTCTCAGAATAATCCCTTTACTACTGAAACTGCAATCATATAGTAGCCAAACCCCAAACTTTCAAACATTATTGCCTGGAACAGAAACCAAAGTTGTCTACCTCTACTGGTACAGTGTAGGACAAGGACAAGCATCACAGTGTGTGGAGCTGGGTAGCTGGAAAGGCTTGGAAAGATTCTGTTTGTTTGTTGTTGTGTTTTCTGCTATAAGCCACCTTCTCTCTCAGGAATTATTTCAAGCTTACTCTCCATCATCTTCTTCCCAAATTAAAAATTCTGCATGCTTCATTTAAAGCCCAGCTCAAGAACAACTACTCAGCAGGGGCCACCTCCTATTCTGCTACCTCTTAATTTTAAATCAAGGAAAGAAAAGAAAAGTGCTGTATGAAAAGAATCATCAAGTCACTCAAAATCCCAATACGAAATATTGAGGCAAAGTTTAGCCATTTAATTTTTTAATCAAGTCTCAAGGACCACACAGTGCTATCAAGGGCCTGCTGAACTTGCTCTAAAGCTGGGTCATTATTTGATCTTTGTGGCTGGTAATCTGATTATCTCATTGTGGAGGTAAACTTCAGACCCAATCTTGTTAGCAGCTGGCTAGGCTGGATTACTACAACTACTGAGCTGGAAAATGAACTGAGCAGTCCAGCTTTGGACTTGCTCTCTTTGAGCCTGAGGTTGGCTACTTCAGGGTGTCTACTTTTGTGTCGGAATCAGCACTTTATTCTGGAATCTCACTCGGCAGTGTAAACATATTCTCTAATGGCAATGTCTAGGCAGCACTTAAAAACACCAGAAGCCAAGAGCTTGAAACAGGTAGGGCAGTGTTGCAAAAGTATCCAGGATGGCGATATTTAATTAAAGTCATTAACGAAGAAAGCAAGGGTCTTTCTTTACTTTTTAGATTCACAGTGGACTGAGTTGCTAAAATATGCAAATACTCACAAGAGTTGTGTGGTCCCTGCTTAAGACACTCACAGTTTTGCTTGTGGTCTCATTGCGGCATTGACTGCCTTTACAGTGAATGCACAGCCCAGTCAAAGCACAGAAAGTCTTGAAAAATAGCCTGAAAGAGTTCAAAGGATCCAAAAGACAAAAAAGGACTAAGCTGGGATTTTTATGTACACTGAAAAGAAGAATAAAATATAAGTTCCCTAATGCAGGCTGTTATAGCAATGTTACCCATATCAAAGCATTATGGTGCTACGGAAGAGTGTTAAAATTTTTCTTGCACACCATATGCAAAAGAGAAATAGGGACAATTTAGGCCAGTGGTGATTTTGCTACATGAACCATTGAATGCTCTTTTTTGACACTCTATTGAGTGAACAAGGAATTCAAAGAGTTTGAACTCGAACAAGTTTTCTGCCTCAATAGGCCATAATCAGCCCCAAAGAACTGAGTACTACTCAGTGTAGTGGTCTGCTCTCAAGGCTAACCAGGGTGTTTTTTGCCTGCTATTATGATACGCATCAAAGCAAGAGCTCTTATGCTGGCTTTCCTCTTATCAGTTCCACTAAAACCCAAAACTCTTAGGGTTGTTTCTAAAAACTCTAAAACAGTTACATGACATTCTCAAGTATCAACATCACACAGAGGAGTCCAGCATATCTTGAAAAAATGTCTAGCTGCAGAGCAGATGACTATTTCTGAAATAGAAGAACCCATTGCTGGTTTTGTACTGAATACAGTATTGTATACTAGAACACACTGGGCTTTAATAGATTGTCCTGACTTTCTTTTTTCATGATTTATGGGAAATTTCCCTGCTGTACTTCAGGCATAAGCAATGAAGCACTCTCAGCCCTACAATCCACAGCTCTTTGAGTTCTTGACTCAATGGCAGTGAGAGTAAGACACAATCTGTAAGCAGACTTCAGGTTTAAAAAAAAAAAAAAAGAAAGAAATTTAAAAAAAATCACATTTGTACTACTCAAACACATTTCTATACATGTACATTACCAAGGAAACACTTCTGCACTCCAGTAGCATTGACCATATAGGTCCATGTAAGTCCCTGCATATTTGAAGGGATGAAGAGTGACATTATATTTCTGACTAACTGATGTTATTTTCATTTCTGCCAGACGCATAACTCATGACATTGTGCCATATTACCTTATTAACGGGTTTTAAAAATAATCTCTTATCTACAGAAAATATAATCCAGTTAATCAGCATCCCTGTATTTTGCTTTCTGAGGAATTACATTACTGAAATTCTTACAGTACACTAGCACAGAGAAGCAGGGAGTTGGTACAGCCTTGCACCATGTGATAACAGCCCAGCACTCTGCCTTTTTTGACCCTACCATTTTACTTACCCACCTACCTATTGACAAGATACAGGGGTTATACAATCCTCTGCTTGTGGACACTGATGATCAAATGATGTCTCATTCATATTGATAAACCCTGAATGTGATCTAACACCATCAGAAATCAAACCAGTCTGAAACATTTAAAGAAACCTGTGAAGATGCACAAGGTGTTCATATTCAAACGAGCAGTTGTACCTGGGGCAAGGTCAACACACAGAACTCAACAGGCAGTCTTTCTGCCACAGCCAGCAGGAGCCTTACTAAAGAGCACCAGCCCTCTCCTTCTGGCACCTGCAGAGCTCTCTGTCCACACAGAATATGACAATCCTGTCCAGGGTCTTGTTTTGCATGAATGTATGGGACAGGAACTGCTTCCCAGGCTCAGGAGACCCCCAGGAGACCCCTACAGGAGCCCTCCTGTGCCACAGTCAGGACCCACTCCCTATGGGAGAGACCCACGTTCACCTCCAGCTCCCCCTGAATGCATCAGTGCTCACAGTGCTATACACCAGCCAGCTGCACTTGACCTACACTCCCTGATTTTATTGTCATTACTATCAATAATTTATATATATTACTAAGCCGCCTATTGCAAGGTATGCCAAAACTCTAGTGCCAGAATTATTTCAATTTTTTTTCATCTAGTTGGGGGGTGGAGTGTCACCAAAAAAAGTGAATTAATTCCATCTTCACCCATTGTTTCTCCTGCCCCTGCACAGAGCCCTTATCATGTTCAGATGTACCAGCAGTGTCATGACCAGCAAAAGCCTCACTGAGCTCATCCTCACAGGGCAGCCTCAAGCAGATCCAGTCATCACCACATGAAAAGGAACCAATGCACAAGCTGACTTAGAGGTCCATGAAGGAGAGGAGAAAGGGATAGATGGGTGGCAGTACTGTACAGAAGACTACCCTATGTCATTCGCTTCCTAAATGACTGAAGCAAATAGGAAACCTCAGGAGAGGATGGAACCCAGGTAGTATTTATCTCCAAAGTGAAGGAAAAAACAGTGGCACAACAGATGTGTCAGTCAAGACTACAATTTTTTTTTCCTAAATGTTTTCATTTTCTTTGCTCTCATCAGCTCTGAAGACTTCTACTGATCTACATACTGGGCCAGCTCAGGGCAAGCTGAGGAAGGCCCCTTGGAGCTGTTATCCTTCTCTTACCAGCATTATTTCTGACCCACCTGTGGATATCTTGTTCTACACAGATCAGCTAATCTCTATTAAATATTTAGAGATTTTTAAAAGCAACCCTTTTGCCAGTCATAAAACTTGCAGAGTTCAAACATCAGTGGCCTGCTAACTGAAAAGATGATTCCTCCAACACCAGAAACTTAATGGCTTTAAACCCACTATTACTGGTATCACAAAAGTGTGTAATTTTTCCCATTAGGAAAAATGCATTTGACTAGAGACTATCAGCCTGAATTTGAAGCTTAAGCCTGTAGCTTCATTTCCGGAAATTTAGAAGACTACCATTTCACATCTAGCTAGTAAAATACAGGGGGGAAAGGAGGGGGGGAATTAGTGAAATACTAAACATCATTTATGAATTATATTCAATATGGCAGACAACACAAACTGCATAGGGAAAAAAAAACCTGAAACACTGAGATGTTTGCCACTAAATGTTTGCTTCTGTCCCTGCTGGTGATGAAAGCATTATGTACAAATACATACTATTTTGTGCTGTTGACCAAGTATAAAGAGAAGTTCAGTCCCACAAAAGCTCCTCCCACGAAGTAGCTGAGTTCCTCCATGTTACATGCAAGTGAAAGGAGTCAGCTATGGTTTAGAAGTCTTTCTATACCAGTGATAATGTGCCCTGTCATCCACTCCCAAGGCAACAATTCACATCTCCTGACAAGGGCTTCAAGATGGAGGTTGTCACCTCTCATTTTTTACTGCTGAGGTTTCACTGCCTGATTTCACATCTTATAAAATGGGATCCATTTCTACCTGCATGTGAAGAAGAGTTCGTTTACACCTAATGCAACACATGGATGTACTGCTAACAATGTTTTAACTTTCTAAATCAAAGTCACCTGTGATCACACCATCAACTGCAATGATTTCTATTTTTTTATTAAATTCTCATTTGAATGAATATACACTTCACATTATATCTTAAGCAAAATATTTACTGGGGGAAGGCAGATACTGTATGTATAAATCTTATTTAATATTATTAGTTCCAGGTGGCAGTCTACTTATAATGTAAACCTCACTTTTTCCTGTAGAGAAACTATAGAGAGTATAAAGCACGGCATAATAATCTAATCTTCTAAATTGATGTTTCTTTTCTTCGTGCTTACAATAGCATGGATCATCTGAAACATTGCCTGCATAAATGTATCATTTGTCATGAGCTAAAAACTGTCATCATTAAGTTGATTAATCAAATGCTGTTCTCAAAGATGGATTGAAACACAAAATACTCAGCCTAGTGCCATATAATGAAGAGATTAATTTGAAGCACAAGACAACCAATTTAGTATAACTCTATGCTCATGCTTTATTTAGAAAGCCATCAATTAGTATCTTTTTCCTTGAGGTGCTATTCTGTCTTTCTAAACAATAAGAAGACAATTTGCTCCAAATTCAGTTTGCCTTCTGTAAACAGAAAGGGTTAGTTAAGCATCTTCTTTCTTTCTGATTCTATAAACTGCAACCTTGACTCAGAGTGCAAAAACAAAATTAATGTCAGAGTAGAATCTACAGTAGAATCGCTCCTCTCGGGTTAGCACTAATTTCTTTTCCATAATGTAATTATAATGCTGATAGCAGGACTGGCAGTAAGGAAAGTCTCAAAAGTGTTTTATCTCTTCATTATCTTGGATTTCTCTCTTTCAAGGATCAGTACAGTCCATATGTAGACACAAGTCTCTGCCACAAACAAAGTTGAGAAGATCCTTAATCAGCTTTTATTGTTTAGGAAGGTGAAAAAAAGATTAAAAGATGTGTCAAGGTATTCTTTCCTGGTCATTAGTGAAAGTCAAGTAAGTGCATTAAAAGGATATGTCGCACTACCTTCCCTTCACAAACACTTGCTATCTCAAGAGCTATTACAAATCAGCTTCCAGAAAAACACGTTTCATCCATCAAATCACCCAACGGAGCTGGGATAGAGCAATGGGTTGGTCTTCCACACCAGAGACCAAGTCTGTCATGTGGATGTGCACAAAGGCCATGGCCGTGCTGCACCAGCCACCCACTGTGCCCTGCTTTCTGCCAGTCAAAGGGTAAGGGACTGCAAGCCATGGCACAGACAGGGAGCTGCCACTGCCCCATATGAACTCATGGGTGCAAGCGCTGTGGGATAAAAAGTAGCCCCTCTTTCTCCCCAAGTCCAGGTAACCAAAGTGACAGCAGCATTATTTCACACATGGTATAGGCCCATGGATTCCCCATACCCAGCTCCAGCAACTCCCTCCATGAGAGACCGTGAGCAAGGTGTGGTGCAGTTTCCCTGCCCAAGGGGGATGCTCATGCCCAGACAGGCAGACACCAGCATGTACAATCTCCTGGTTATGCTAAAAAAGATTTTTTTAAATGTTAACTTATCAAAAATACACTAGAGAAAAGCAAAACAGCATGGATGTTACCCCCTACTAATGAGGCACTAATGCATAATTATTATAATACACAAGCTTCTCTCCACAGAGGAATATTTATAAACACTGAAACAGTTGAGTTTGCACTAGAGTCACATGTACAAATTGTTTCTCTCCTGAAGTTCACGGGTTTGTTTTGCGGTTTGTTTTTTTTTCTCACTGTAGTAGTATTTAGTGCATTTCATAAGATATATGCAGTTATTTGAAATGTTGGAGAAACCTGAGCCTTTTCTGCTTTAAATGAGAATGTAAAGAGAAAATACTAACTACACCAAAGAACACAGGTTTTAGGAGGGAACAGCAACAGAGCTATGATGACCTGATATGAGCTGTGACTGAAAGGCAGACAAGAATACAAAAGTTACATTCATGTCTCCCATTCCCTATTGTCTCTCTCCCATGCCTGGAAGTTGCCCATAGCTGACAGAAGCAAAACCGCTGCATGATGAACCCAATTAAAGGCACCTCCCACCAGCTAAAGCCCACTTCCCAGGAACAGGATGGAGGTGGATGGTCTCTGCTCTCCTCTGTGCGGCAGGAGCAGCTCTGGCTGGCTGTCAAGGTGTCCAAATGCCTGTCCTTGCAGCACAACTTCACTGTCCTGTTTTTTTCCAGTTTGGCTGTCAGGACTGCAATCCCAGGAGGTGGTGGGGGTCTCCACTACAGGCAGAGAAGTACCCCCAGGGCCAGGCAATGCAAGACAACAGCAGGAGCAAATCAGGGCAGTGTCCCACACTGCACTAGCACCACTGGCAAGCCTGCCTTACATCTGGGTGGAGTTTGTGCCCAACTGCATGGCTAATTAAAAATAAATTGCCATGAATATTAAAATGTTATTTAAAGATCCCAATAGAGGACCTAAGCTCCTCCCAGAGTCAGAAGAGCACAGCTAGCTGCATGCCAATTAAAGCTGAATATCAATAAATTGCAGTATATCAAAGAGGAAGAGTAATACCCATCCCACTTACAGTGCAGTCATCCTCCATACCTTAATTTTGTAATAAAGTTCACCATACTAAAAACCAAACTCATTTAAATGGGTTTAGCTTACAAATCACACTAAACAGTATTGCCAGTGAAAACATAACAAGAGGAGTGAAATTAGGGGTATAAAAAGTCCTTGTGGAAATGCAAAATATTAAACCACTGTATATTTTTCCACTGCCTAGATGTGCCGTACGTGAGGAAACATTCTCCATCACCTTGACAGCATGCTTCCTTTCTGTATACTGAAGTTTATTTACCTGAATTATTAATGCTGCTTTTGTTTGTAGCTATATCTTAATTTTCTTCTTTTCATTCACTTGTCATGATTGTTTTGATTCACATCCCAGGATGATGCACAAAATATTTCCCTTGGAAACACTGTGGTGTCACCGATATTTTTGTTCTGTTAACAGATTATTCTGTCTTTACAGCAAAACCAGATCATTTCATTTTTTTTCATGAAAACTGTCAATCACTGAGATTATGCTTTAAATGTATTGAGTGGATAAAAGACAGAATTTAAACTACATATCACATGTCAGCAGAGAGCACCAAGTGCCCTGCAAATGGAGAAAGAAGCCAATTCACTCCTCCTCCTAAATGAAGACTGCCCACAGCAGAAGAATAGGTATCCTTAATTGATTAGTAATGTTCACGACAAAATTCTTTTGCATGTGATGTGGAGTAATGCAGCTGCATTAATCTGTCTACTATTTGTGAAAAGATGCAGAAAGAAACTGTGTGGATTTTATTATGCTTTCAGTCTTATTTGTTGCTTCTTCTGCCGAGGCTAAGAATATGGAAAGCAGAAAAATACATTTATGTTTGAATTATGTTGTTTTATACAATAAAGGCTGATAAAAATTAAGCTGAAGGATTGTAGCAATTAAAGAAATGTCAAAGGAATGTCCATTAATTTTATAGTACAGAAGGGGAAAAACAAAAAGTGGGATTTTTTTTCTTTTAAAAAATATATATTTAAGATGTATTTTAAATTTTCNCCCCCCCCCTTTTTATTTTCTTAAAGTATGAGGTCTAACCAACTTGTACACAAAATCCAGAAAGATTTTCCTGAACACACAATATGGGGAGATCACATGTACAAACAGCACACAATTTCAAACAGACCAGGCTCATTGGAAAAAAAAATAAAATAAAAACAACCAAAACTTTTTTTTTTATTTGCCTTTGATTTCTTTCAGAAGGATAAAATGAAAGGGACAGTGATACATATTTTAAGCCCTGTGAATTCACAATGGGGCTTTAGAATAAAGAGGTAAAAACCTTTGAACTAAACAAAGGTCCATCACGGTGCACTTCTTTTTCACAAGCACCTTATAAAGGAAATTATGCCAGAGAGAGAGTCCAGCTGGCTTTTACCACTACACCTCTCCTCCACAACACCCCAGTATCCTTCCCAGTCCCTATCAATCTCCTGTATGCCATGTCATTGACTCCTCTTGGACCCGATCTCTTATCTCATAGAGCTGTTTTTTAGTCGAATGCCCTGTGAAAGTATCCACTCATGAGCTTACATCTGAGTATCTCTTTGTACTAAGCAAAGCCTATAGTCTAGCAGGCTGCATTAACTTGATTAAAGTGGGACCATAGACAGTTACTTAGGCTCTTACTTTGCTCTTAGATTAAAGACAAGAAAGCCTCCTTCTCTCAAGGTTTTTTTGCAAAACTGCAACTCTCAAAAGGGTCAGCAAAAGACAAAGGCTCTTATAACAGAAGGAAAGAGGCTTTTATAACAAATGATTTCTAATTGCTCCTTTGTTCCAAAAA
This sequence comes from Eubucco bourcierii, assembly GCA_013396675.1. Taxonomy (NCBI): domain Eukaryota; kingdom Metazoa; phylum Chordata; class Aves; order Piciformes; family Ramphastidae; genus Eubucco; species Eubucco bourcierii. The sequence continues at coordinate 68,603 of VWZE01007609.1, read as the reverse complement.
GACAGCAGTTATACCAGCTGAAACATAACAAGCCATCAGCATTTCTTGATGGAAAGCTTATACGGAGAGCTGCAAAGAAAGAGCTTTCCATAAGTTCTGATGATTTTGGAAACGTTATTTCCTTGTAAATAACACATCATTTAATCCACTTAAACCCAGAGAAGTGCATAAGACCGGCTGCGCATAATAGTCTATTTTCACTACAATGCTATAGAGCTGCTTGTGAATTCCTTCTATTTCATTTCTAAGGAACAAGACAGGGTAAATGCTCAGCTATGGGGTTTGCCCCCACGTATAACATTTTATATTGCTTACCAAATGAATTCTAATGAGGGAGTCAGTGGGGTAGGTTCTGTTCTAATGCCACAGATTGGATTGTTTCATAGATGAGCAAGGGATATAAATAATTGCAATAACCAGGTTCATATTTGAAGCAGATAACTGTAAAAACACAATCGGCTTTGAGAAAGCAATCACTTTTCATGCTTAGCTGCTGTAGTAACACTTCTGCAGAATAGAGTTACATACTTTTTGGACGTAGTGTACTCATTAGCAATGAGTAGTAAACTTAGATTTTCTTTAAACTTCAACATGCAAGTGCACATCCATATGTGCATGCATGAAAGAGCACAAATGAAGCTGCTTATTTCTAGGTAAGGCTCAGACTGCATTCAGCCACCAGTGCAGCTGTGCCAGTCATCCGGTCCCTGCTTAGGCCACTGCACTCTCTGCATTATTCACATTCTGAGCTGGGCTGTATGAAAGCTTTGCTCTTGCTGAGGGTGCAAGCAGCATCCACAAGTCCAAAACTGAAACTACAAAGCTGGGAAACAGTTTTAGGTTCCAACCTGATGTGCTGAGCTGTATGTAGATAATATGAACAGAGGAAGAAAGGTGTCCTGATGGTATACGGTGTGGGATCTGCAGAGAGGGGGAAAGTATGTCACCAGTGTCATGCTCACCAGGAAGGAACCATGCCTCACAGGTTTTAACTGAGGCTGTCCAGAGATGCAGGTTTCATTCTCATGTATTTTTAGTCACCTAATCAGCAGGGACATTTCAAAATGCATGTGGGTGTGTGAGGACACAGTACTCCTTATGTGCTTTGAAAATGTCAAGTATCTGGCACTTTAAAATGCATTTGACCTTAAACCTTGATGAAAGCAAGGCCAACAGAAGAATGAGGCCCCTCCTTACCTCTGAAGTACAAGACCATCTTCTTTATACTGAACTTGATCAGCTTTCTACCTGGAAGGAAGCTCTGTCTGTCAGTCTCCAAAGGTGCTACCATAATGGGAGAGAGCCTCTTCTTTGTTAAAACAAAGAAATAATCCTTTTTACATAACCACTCTTCCTATTCTGCTCCACCTGGACAAGCCCCTGCCGTTCTTTAACCCTCACAACAGCCTCTCTAGCTCCCTCCCTCCAAAGAGGCAAGGTGATTTTCTGGGGCAGAAGCTATGTGTCTCCTCTGTAAAGTGCTGTGGATACTTTATTACAATAAGAGAAATAATTACTGATAGAATACACCATTATAGAATATACCATTAACCTTAAAAAAAGCTAACATCATTTCTTTGGACAGGGTAAAAAGGAAGAAAAGAAACCAAAAAAATATTTTCCCCTTGGGAAAAGAAAGAAAAAATAAAAAAAGAGCATTGATTACTCTTTAAGGGACCCTCTCAACTTCCCTTTGAGGACTCCCATTGATCTCAGATCTGTTTTCCCTCACAGGCAAAAAGGATAATTATTCTCTTGACATTCCCCTTTCTTCAGCAGACTGGGCTAACAGGGAGATTTTTATTTCAAATATACATGTAGCTACAATGTACTCTGGATTCAACTTCTGCCCCTCTGTATGTGTGCTTTAAACAACAGCCTTTCTTTGGATCAAGGTATGCAGTGAGAACAGTGATGGTAGTGTCCCCTTTGCCACTCAGGACTTCTACATGTGCCCAAGAGCCTATGTACACTCAGAGAAAGTGCAAAAGTGAAACGAATTTCAAGAAATTAGTTTAAATGGTGTCTGTGCTTTTGGGATCTCTAGGGTTGAGAGTAGCAAGGATGCAGGCTAAAGTCAAAATTGCCAGTGAGACACACAGAGGGATCACAATATTCTCAAGTTCTATTTGGGAAAGGAAAAAAAAAAAAAAAAGGAATATCTAGAAGTCACAGGTTGAGTTGAATCTGCTAATGATATTCAATACCATGCTGTTGTCATGCCAGCATCAAAATGAAAGTTTTGGCTGGAGTAGAGAGCCATGGGGCTCGAACTTTAGTTTGTAAAATGAAAGGCTTCCTGTTCAAATTGCTCTTTCCACTTTCTGGAGTTTGGGATGTTGCTCTTTTCCACTGGACTGGCTTCTGCATACTTGTTGCAGGGTCGGGGGGGTGGAGCTATTTTACCACTCGTTTCTGCTGCTGCTTTTGCATTTTGCAGCACTCTTCTGCAAGTGGGCTAAGGCAATTGTGCATTGTATCATTTCCAGTAAAACTCTTCATCTCAACTCTTTTTCTTGTGTTACTTTCCCTTCTGTCTGTGTGGGAAGAGAGGGGGGGTTTATGCAAATAGGCTGTGTTAACCCAGGACAGTCCACATATTGTGACCAACGTGTAACTCAGAAAGCAGACTCTCTTGACTTGGACAGTTGATTTTGGCAGGAGACAAAAGGGTTGAGATAATGAGAAGCAAGATAACAAGAGGATTCAATGTAGACTTGAGGATTGTTGAGAAAGTTTTATACACGTTCCCTCTCCCCCCCCCGCCCCTTTGTATATTTCCTCTGTTGATGCATTTGCTTTCTGGGGACTGCTGGCACCCATGTTCTGGGGTCCTGTATGTGCTCTCTGTGGTGATGTCACCTCATGGGAATGGCTTAGAGCTGCGCTCTTTTTGTGCTGGTTACTGATAGGCTAGATTTCATCCAGAGCAGCACAGGTCTCTCCAAGAATACTACCTAGAGACTCACCCTGAGGTTGGATAATTATGAGTGGCAGGGTGTGTGAGAGAGAGTGGGCAAGTGCCTAGGTCACCTCCTGTGGTTTGGAGTTTCACCCCTGAGCAAGTGCAAAATCCTGACAAGCTAATGAAATGTTTGGAAAGAGTCTGTTTTCAGCCCAGAAGTTCCCAAGAGACAAATCCCTGCATTGTGTGGGGGCCTGGCCCAGGCCTATCAAGCCCTTCTCATCAGTGTTCAGAGTGCTCAGGAGCAAGAGAAGGTCTCTGGGCCTGCAGACAGGCCAACAGGCTTGGCAGTTGCACCAGAAAACCAGCCTGTGCCAGTATCAGCTGTCGCTGCACAGAAAACAAGATACACAAGGAAAGCAGCTCACCTGGCAAAGATGAGGATGAATCAAGGTCATCATTGGAGCAGCAGGAAGAGTCAGGGGTGGCCACTCAGACTTTATCTCTGACATTGCAAGATGGCCAAGGACAAATGGTTGGAAATGACTAACAGGCTCCTGTAATGCCAGGGAAGTCTCTCTTCCTCAGATCTCCTTTTCTTCTGTATGCTGAAGAGCATTGAGAAGAGCTCCTGTTAACCCAGGACAACAGACTTACATACTTGGGATTCTCATCTAACTGTTGCTGCTAAAACAGAATTTCTACTACAAGCCAAAAGTAATTTTTTTTAAAGTCAGTTCTTTTTAGTTTAGCAACACCCAATTTCATCAAAGATTGTATCCCTAGGACCTCCCCTGACAAAAAAGTCTCACATTATTGGGATGATTTATCCACTTACAAATTAAAGAAAATTACAGCAATGGTGACTGACTAAAGGTGTCTCTGAGAGTATCAGAAAAAGAGAAAGGAAGAGCAAGACGGTGTGTGAAAGAGAATTTCCCTTTCTCATGTGAGGAAAGGGAGAATAATTATACCTAGTAGTTTTGCAGCAAGTGGAGTTGAGGCCTCCAGCATCCAGTTTGAACCCTTCAATTTTCCCTCCTTTCTTCTTTCCTCCTACCTTTTGCTATGTGTAGATACCATAACAACATGGAAAACCTACACTCTTATGGAGTCTTTTTAAGTATACATAAGCAAACAAAAAAGGATTCTTTAAAAGTACTGTTGAGGGCAGTACCAGCACAAAATAAAAAATTATTGCTGGGCTAAACCAAGGCCTTCTCCCACAAACACAAGGAAGGTGCCAGAGACTTGGAAATTCCTACCCAAAGGCCCTCAAAAGCTACCAGTTTTTCACAGCTCTCTAGAGCTGTCCCCACAGCAGAAGACTGTACAATCATACCTTAAAGATGAATTGCATGAGTGCATTCCCATCCTGCACCCATAACAGACATCACACTCCCTGAGATGACAAGAAAAAGAATCAGGTTGATTTGGGAGCATTTAAAGCGGAGTGGTTATCAAGCCTATTTATTGTCTTTAATTGCTAACAGCTCCCACCTGGCTCACCCTGGGACAACCTTATTGTTTAACCCTTGCAGCTTCACATCAGACCTTCTGCTCCATCAGCACAGCTGAGAGTCACTGGGTTGCAAGTGAGGAGCTCTATATTGCAGGTTTCCCCTGAGGAGAGCTGAAATGGGGGTTACTGGGTCAGTGGCAGCCTATGGGTGGGACTATAGGTTGTCTAGCTGGACTGGTCAGGGATATTAAGGCCTGTTGATGAGCCCAGACCCCTGGATGTGAGCTTCCTTTGGTTCGTGGGTCCTACTCTTCACAGTATATTGGTCCTCTCAGTGAGGGGTGTGGAGATTCAACACTCCAAGTCTCTTTCCCAGACTTCTCCAAAGCCTCCAACTTAGCATCTAAGGCAAATCATATGTGCACATAGACCCACACAAATGCATCAGCCAGGGTCTTTCTTCAGATACCTGAAGTCCATGGTCAAGAACGAGTTGGTGGAAGGACCTCCAGTCTTATTCCTCTTAAAGCTACCATCTCAGGCCAGCTTGCCCACTGTAGAACCATAGACTGGTTTGGATGGCCAGTAGATATAGCCAGCACCCACACTGGGTCACCACATGCCTGGAAACATCTACCATTGTCCGAGAGCTCCAGCAACACCCTGCAGCTGAAGAAGAAGCTCCTTCAGCCAAGAGACCCAGGGGCAGGCTGTGCACAGAGCCAGAGAAACTTTTGGGCTAGAAAGTACTGCTGGAAATCATCTGTCCCAATCATACTCCACCCTGAGCAGAGTTAGCCCACATCCTGATACACATTTCCCACAGGACTGCTGCCACTGAAGCTCAGACAGACCTAGGCATTTCACAAGTGGAAAAAAAAAATAAAGAAAAAAACCACCACTTTTCATTGCTGTATAATTTACCTATTTATTTTGGCTTTCACACCTTCCTGCCTAAATTTGCTGTGAAGGCAGCAAAGCTGGTGCACATCATTTTAGTGAATTAGGTGCCCAGGTTTTGTTTTAATCTGAAAACAAAATGATGATATACACATATGTGTAATGTAGCACGAAGGCATGTTTACTGAAGCATGCCACCACGATGCTCCAGTTAAAAAAAAATAGCAAGCAACGAGTCTGTTTCATTCCCAGCCATACATTAGAAACCATATCTGGCTGCTATTTAGATCATGACCAGAGCAGCACTTTTGGGTGAATGTAGATTTGTAGTACAGTCCTCTTGTGTGTCTCCACAGTAGTGGATAGGCAAGGTTTATAAACTATATGTTCAGATGTGCGTTATGTGTGTGTACATATACATATACACATCTGTGTGTGTGTGAACGCTCTCACTATAAACTTTAAATACTATTTTCTAGCATTTCTTTTAAACTGCTTTAGTTTACAGTGACTGAGAATGAGTTTTGAGAAGCAAGTGCTGAGAGTGGAGCTGTTCCTCAACAGACACTCCTGTAAATACGTTACTTTAAAAAGAAGGGGGGGCGGGGGGGTGGGGGGGGAAGGAAAAACCACACACAAACAAACACAGCCCTTTCCGTCTCTACCAGTGAAATGGCTACAAATGGGCTGCCATTAACTTTTGTTACTTGAGTAGGTGCCTGTAAAGGGCCAGGTGGTGTTTATGCAGATGAATGAGCATGTTACAATGTGTTCTTCCTTTTGGATAAAACATTAGCGTATCAGATGTGACAAATCAGATGTTCATCTTCCGCACTTCTGCATTATTTTACATTGAGAATTAGATAATGTGCTGGCTTAGCTTTTTACTTCAGGTTTGGTTGTTGTTTTTTTTTTCCCCTTCTATTCCTCTTCTTGAAAATAATTTTGTATATTAAGTTCTCCAAAAGCTCTGCATAATCATAGTCTCACTGTATGCCTAACCAGTGAGATTTACATTAATTGTGTGTTTCCAAGTAGTGGGCTTTGCATTAGATGACAGTATACATTGTTTCAAACACTGCATAATTATTATAAAATAGATATAATGGACCTACATGTTCAGATTTTTTTTTTTTTTAATTCTGTTTCCCTACCAGAGCAGCAGATAACTCTTGTGTCACCAGAAGTGGCAGCAGAAGGAAGATAAATATTAGAATGTCTTACTACCAGAGGTATGCAAATAATTGAATCCTCAGTTCAGTGGCTAAACTGGAAAATAACCTTTCCTTTTGAGCTGACAAGAGAAAAGGTATTTGGGTTTCATAACAAGAAGAAATGGACAACATTTTGTGCTTATGAGCGACTTGATGGTATTTAGTCATCTTTTATGTCAAAATAGGACCCTTAGATTTTAAAAACCAGGAGTTAAAACTTTTAAAATAATCCAAGAGCTGTTTTATTTAACTTCGTCAATTATCATCTATCCGAAATTATTTGAAGATTTCGGTTTCAGCCATCAGGAAGCGGCATTTTTAATGAGCAGATTATGTGTCTGAGATATTTCACCTCTCTCCAATTCCAGTGTTCAACATTAATTTTGAGTCTCTCTGACAACTGGACCACAACTGTCCTTCAATTCTTATGTTATTTCTTTACACTGTCAAGTCAGGGCAGTCTTCTGCTTTGAGAAGGTTGAGTATACTCAGCAAATGACACAGTCATGGCCCATGTGCACAGTATATTTTGCCATTAATTGTCCTCAAAGAATTGATCTCTTACATGGTTACTCTGAGCTGGTCTTAAGCCCTGGATAGATATGATTCCTCTCTTTACCAGAAACACAGACCAGTCGAGGAAGAAAACTATGGATCCACATTTCCTTGTAGTGGAAAAGAACTACACCAATGCCCAGCACAGACTAAATCCAGGTACATACCAGGTGTGGGGCCAAATCCATCTTATGGGAGTAATTTGGCCGTTATTTTTTATAGAGCAAACAAATTGGTGCCTGACTGTATTAAAAACACACATTGTGAGTACAAGATCAAGTGTCTAAGGGCTCATCAGGCCCCACAGTTGCAGAAAAGCTTTGCTGCATGTAAGTTTCCTGAGTACTGCCTGCAGGATGTAAGCACTGATGGGATGTCACAGGGAGGGCTGTGTGACAAAGCCAACCAGGTGGGATCTGCCAGGAAAAGACAGACCAGGCTTTCCTTGCACTGCAGGATGGCTTCCCTTGGCAGACAGCTGAGCCCTTCCAGGGGTTAAGAATGCCTCGTCTTGCCCAGGGTCTGGCTTAAGCTCAGTGCAAGCAAATTACAGGACTGGAAAAACTCCATCAGGTTAGGATTCTTCTTTTTCACTATTAAATAGATTAATTTATAGCTTGCCAAGCTTCATTTTACTTGAGTGACACCAACAGAATACACAGCTGCTCTAGTTAAATGCACAGCTCATTTCTGTCTACATCTTGTAGGCAACATGTTCAAATATATTCAAAATCAAGGCTACAAAAGAATTTCTCACCATCGAAACCAGCATTTTTAGTTTCCGTAATTGTGTTGTTTTGGCCAAGGCTGAAAGGATAAAACAATGTTGCTGTGGGACAGCAGAAGTGGGATACCTGTGTGGTCTCACTATTGTGTATCACACAGTCATCACGAACACTGCATGAGGCCCCATAAGAATAGCCTAAACTTACCTTCTGGTTCAGGACAACAGCAGTACACCTGTGGGGGGCATTTGCTCTCATCACCCTGAAGGCCACAAGCTATTAGCTAGTCTGTCTGTAGGTACCTCTTAACACCTTTAAAGTGGCCTTCAGAGTGACCTTTCCTGAGGTTGCAGGAAAAAAGTCTAGGTGAACTGTTGCTAATAAGGCAGCCTAAAAAATGTAATATTTCCACAAACTGAAGCTGTAAACTCCAGTCTAGGGGTGTTTTTCATGAAGACCCGCAAATTTTCAACTGAAAACTTGTCAGTCCAAAGCTCCAAGTCTCTCTGACACACTGAATGTAGGAGGTACATGCTAAGCTCTGGGATGGGGGTTCCACAGCAGCAAGCTGGGGGATGTGTGGTGGTGCCCTGGCCCTGCCTCTTACATCAGCAGGAAACTGCACAGGACAGCACTTAGAAAAGTGACCAACAAGGACTTAACTTTCTTTGATGGGGGCCTTCACATCTGGAGGACTCTGGAGAAGGGTCTATGTCTGCTGGGCTTACACACACATTGACGGGGCAACACCTTTGAGGGGACATTAGTCTGGGCTGCACATTTGATTGCTGCCTATCTTTTCCTGGAATTAACAACAGAAATATTTGCATGTCCTGTACTTCCTGATCAAGCCCTGTCTCCCACACATAGTTTAAATAAACAGAAAAGAAAAAACTCATTCAACCACTCTCAGCTGGAGAAGGGCACCCGTCTCAGTACCTCAGTGCTCCACAGCTAAGATTCACCTCGGGGAAGTAAGAGGCTGTGCTTTGTAAGGGATTCTTCAGTACCAGTGTTCTCCTTACCTTTATGGACATGTCCAAAACATACATCAGGACAAGTGTGTTCTCACCAAACACACAGCAAACCACAGTCTCACCAACACAAATGTGCTGTTTAGGTAATCTTATTGTGAAACATGAATAGCAGTTCTACTTTTCGCACAGAATTCCCACAAAGTGGGCACGCAGTTTAATTTTTTTCCTGTTTCATGTGACCCTGGCAGCACTGCTCCTTTTTCAACTTAACTAAGAGAAGTGCTTCTGGAGAAAATATAGCTAATGAGACAGCCAACAGTTTCACCCTCCATCATCCCATTGGCTTTATTTTAAAAAGGAAAGAAAATACATCAAATAATAAGACTTCTCAGTCCTTCTCCACAACTTACTCAGATATGGTTTAACACTACAGGTCTCAGCATGTATAACTCTGATTTCTGCTAACTGGTCTCAGCCTAGTATTTTCACACCTTTTTTGTCCTAAATGCTTTACAACTGGTCACTCCACTAGAAACTGTCACCATGACACCTTTATTTAGAATTTTAACAACAAAAAAGGCATGAGAACTGAATCTCAAAATAATAATATTTTGTTGTTTGCATTGCAATAAATTCCTGCAAATGCATCCCATTATATTTTTATACAATTAAACCCATAATGCCTAACCGTTAAGGTATTAGCCCAGCTGGGTAGAGATGTAGTCCACTGCCAGTCTGAACAGATCTCGGCTGTCTTTTAATAATTACCTGAATAAAAGAAAAATAATGAAGTGCTGTAGATTTCTCATCCGAACTGGTAAAAAGCTGTTTGCAAAGGATAACTACGAGGGAAGTGAGACATTGTGCTTTGCTAATAAATAATTCTCAGAAATATCAGCTCCCGATTTACTACTTGTACACAATGGGCCAGTCGAAACTTGCAGGATGAGCCAATTTGCCACAGCTCTTGTTTTGAGTCTTTGTGAAGCTGCTGCACAAGCACAGTGGGGGCTACTTGCATCTATCCCTGGAGTCAATCAGTGGGCCTTTGTTTCCCGCTGGTCAAAAATATCAGGTGGCTTTGAGAGTCTAATTATCAATGAAAAATTAAATTCAGTACAGGAACATAGCCAGGAGTTGCCCCCTGCCTTCTGCCCTCATTCATGGGGTGCAAGTATCAGGATATTTGTTATAATTCAAAATGTATTCAAGCCAAATTGGGAACTTCAGGGGTGGGAAAGACAGAAACCTAAATGTGAAAACAGGAATCGAGAGGCTTATTGGCAAATCAGCAAATTTCTCCTTCCACTCCCTTAGCAAATGGGGTGTGCAGTCCTAATTGTGCAAAGTGTTTCCTTGGAAGTGCCTCCCATCAGGGATTTCTCATTAGGAATTTGTTAAGCCAAGCTTATACCTATGTGGTTCCACAGTTTCCTAGCCTTAGGGGACTTTGTAAGTTAAATAAACTAGCAAATCGGGCTCTAGTTCTTGCAAGAATTGAACAGGCAGAAGCAGAGATGTCAGTCAGGGCACATAGATTAAAGTCCTCAGAAGAGACATGGTCTGAAGGGAGAAAATACCAGCCAGCCAGCCAGCCACCAGCGCCTCTTGCTCAGACACCCTTTCAACATCACGGATCATAGAAACTGGGAGAAGCCAATTCAAACAAGCTCTGCCCAAAACAGTATAAGCAGAACACAAAACCAGCTCACAATGGCCAGGTAAAGGTGTATCATCCACAACCCTGCACACAGTAGGGCATACTTCTTTACTTGTTGATCATTTTCTGACAATCAACACTCCTCATTTCTCACAGGGAGTGAATCTGCTTCCCAACAGGACAATAACTGTTGGAGCAGGGAGGCAGACAGGACACAGAAGCGCAGCAGCTAATGGAAGGCAGTGACTCTGCTTCTTCACATCTCCATCCGTCTTTGCTTTTGAACAAGTGTATTAAATGCAGCTGCCCCCCAGGTCATGGACGAGAAACCATCTGGGTGCTGTCCTCTCCTTCAGACTGAAGAGGCTGCACGCAGCCCAGAGGAGGACCCCTCCCGAGCTGCTTCCACTGACACCATCTCACTGAATTTGAGCACACACAATTCACAGTCAAGCAGTGCTTCTGTGTGTGTGTTTATTGTATGGCCCACAGCCGTTTGATTAAAAGATGTTTGGTGTTGCTTAAGGAAAGTGATGTATCAGGAGAGAAGGATCCTGGGACAGAAAGAAAACAACAGAAGAAACGGAGTCATGCTTCTAGTGACCATCAGTAAAAGTGTGAATGTATCAAAGCCTTCTAACTGCTGAGGCACTCAAGCTGTATTTGCAGCAGCACAGCAAGGAACTCTGCCAGGAACTTTCAGGTAGCTAAAAACCTTTCTCTGTCAAGAGTGATTTTAAACTGTATGATAAAGGAAATAATAACTGTTCCTCAACCCAAGAGAAGAGAGATTTCTGCACCACTCACTGAATATGCAAGTATGTTAAGTCCCAATTAACTCTCCTCTGTGTCTAGAAATTGGACACCCTTCTCTGTGACTTTCCTTTTCTGAAAGAAAATTTCTTAGGTGTTTAGTTAAACCACCTTCAATTGGCAAGCCTTTCTGGTTATATACCCAGAAATAACTTCCAGCTCCTCCGTCCCTGACACAAGTGACGAAATATGGCAACTGCTCAGAACTAACAATCCTGAGAGCTTTTATAGAAGGAACCAAACATAGGAGATTGTTGGGCTTCCAGAAACCAAGCAGAACAACCACCACTAGACCAGACTTTTGTCTACCAGAATACTCTGCATTTGTATTATTTTTGCTTGTCCATACAGTTTGGAAACTGATTTTTATTCTAGCATAAAACCCTTGTAGACGGCCCAATAAACACAGAGCAGATCAGAGAGGTGAAAGGGTAGAAGTGGATGGACAGAAAGTGCTTCATTATACCAGGTTTAATTAAAGTTCCCAGTTATTTTTCTTCTCACTGGAAGCTCAATGGCAAATGTGAAAGGCCCTCTGAAACACAAGAAAACCCAGTTCTATAGATTTTACTCACACACTGCTGTCAAAAAAGCTATTCCATAGATAAAGGGTATCCACAGAAGTAAGGGATGGTGAGTGTATGGAAGCATTTACAATGCGGGCTCCAAAGTTGGTCCCTGCCTTGGCAGATCCGTTGACATCTTGTCCCTTTGTGCCTCCTCACCATGCCAGCTCCTCTGCAAGGAATCACACAGTCTTGGACTTCACCGGCCAAACTTGGCCAGATAAATACAGATGAAGTTGTCCTTATGGTAGGCAAAAAGCTATTAGAAAAAAAATGTTTCAAACAAACGCATTTTAAGATTTCCATCCTTTCTGCCACAACAACTGGAATACCTCAAGATAGTTTAAAATGCCGTTTAAGGTTGCATCATGCATTTTATACCATAAATTATTAAATGACTTAATGGACAATGCATTAGAAGGAAAACAGGGAAATTACAGAATAATTTAACTGTTGCAAAGAAACAGAGCAACTTGCAGGACGTAAAACACTCTATTTTGACACAGAATGCCTGAAGCTAAAGCAATTAAGGCTGCAAAATATTGCCGGCTGACATGATGTGTATGTAAATTTGTCATTCATTGGCAAGAGTTTGTAACAATCACAAGTAACGTGCACAATAAAATAACCATGTGGTATAAAATGCTTTCTGCTAAAAGTACTCAGAAAATGGTGGTTGTGTATCATTTAGGCATATCATTGATATACATACAGTAGTTGTTTATGACAAAAGATAGCTCTCCAATACTAGTAGTTCAAACAAAGATAGACCTTCAAAATATTGTTTACCATTATTTGTGTGTAGGATCATGAAGGAAATATTTTTTACTTTCTTTTTAAGAGCTACAGTGAGTTTTTCACCAGAGATTCAGATTCTAGTGAATCAGCCCCTCCAGGCTTATTTTAAAAAGCTCACAAACTCCCTACACTTTTCCAGGAGAGCTAGCAAAGAAAGAGATACCTGAAAGATGCCAATACTTATATGGTTGATTCAGTTATTTTATGTAAAACTGAGAACAATAACAGACATGATGAGATTTTTGAGCCTCCATCATAAAGCAGGAGATTTAACTGTGGATCTTTCCAATCTATACATCTGTACAAGCTGCCCAACTCAAGAGCAAGGAAAGGGCCACAGTGCCAGAGGTGAGCCTAACTATCTGGGAGATGATGTTCCTCCCCAGAGGTGATGGGACACAGGAGTTGTTCTTCACTGAGGTCTTTGTAATGAGACAGGCAACGCTTTCTGCTCAGGTATTACACCTTGTGCTGGAGTCTCTACAAACCAAAAGAATCTAAAAATGAAGTCCTGGGGATCCTGGGCTCGATTTCAAGCCCTTTATTATGTGAAAAGAGGGAGGGGAAAGAAAGAAAAAAAAATGGAAAGAAAGAGAATGCAGTGGAAGAGGTTTAGATACCGCTCAGCCAACTTTGCCATGTGTCAGAGGTGCTGCTGCTTTCCAACCCTCCCCACAGCTGGGTCCAATCTCACCACCAGTTCTGAGGAGGGCATGAGATCTCTGACTGCCTCAGACATGCTTGTACACTTCATCCCATGAACTTACCAGTAACTTGAAATCACAGGACATTTACTTAGCCAAAAATCAAACAGGAAGCCAAATGTAGAGAGCCCAATCATTCTGTACAGGGATGATGGGTCCATGGAAGTGGTGGAGATCCTTTATTTCAGTTTGTTTGGCCCTGTGCAGACCACTTTTTAAGACCAGCTTGGTCTCTCAGCTAGAGCAGAGATCCTCAATGACAGGAGGCTCCCAAGAGCAAACCACTCTTCCTGTACATCTCTGAAAAGCTGTCCAAGATAACATCCTTGTTCCCAACACTTAAGTTCTTCACCCCATTGTTTCCCTCTACCTCAAAAGCATCTCTTTAGCAGCAGATAGGTTAAAAATTTGGTTTCCTGTAAATTCCCTGTCCCAGGGTGGTTTATCTCAACAACTGATGAATGAGATCACTGACCTTGTAACAAAGATCCTTGGCGAAGAAGCTTGAGTTAGGCCTTGTTGGAAATTCCAGGAGTTCCCACGGGAATGGGCATCTTAGTTCTCAGTAACATCAGGGCTTCCAACAGCATTCCCCAGCCCATGCAAAGAAATTCCCCAAACTGGCACACATCACCTCTAGACCTTCAGCGACTTTTATTTTCCCCATGATTATACTGATGATTTGAATTAGGCTGTCTCCACTCTTTAGATAGTGTAGGAGACATTTTTTCTTACAAAGAGAATGAGTTTGCATTCTAAACTCATTGCATTTCTGCTCTAGGGCACATTTCTGGAAACCATCCAAAGCCTTCACCTAAATGAAACATGGGATTTCCCTGAGATAATACTTTAATGCCACATCTATTCTCTTTAGACACCCCCTTGATGGGCTCTAGAAAAGGAACAGATACTCCAAAGTGTCGTGTTTTGTGGCCAGCAAGAGCAAGACAAACACTCACTAAATCCTTCTTTCTTCACATCACATCCTGACAAACACATCCTGCTAAGGATGGTTGCAACACAGCAACACTGAAGAGGCTATGTCAACTGAGTTCCACCACTGTGGCTGCAAGCATAAACCAAAGTCAGCAGCTCCTGAGTTCCCACCAAAATACCAAGTTCAGCCAATAAAAAAACCTTACTGTGTATCCATTCAGGACTAAGCTCTTCCTCTAGGGTTCTGGGCAGCTTTTGATAGAAAACAAGCATTTCCAATTGCCATACCAGCACCAGGGCAGCTCTTGGCAATATCTTGTCTGTATTTCACTTGATGCCCCCTCTTGGTTTTTTTTGAGCCCTCTCTTATAGGTTGATACCAAAGGGTAGGAGATGAGGGTGCAGAAAGAAGGTAAATTTTAAACCAGCTCTTCATATACATAGAATAAGTTATTCACGCCTCTCTGAAGCATGGTATTAATCCCAATTGTGTCATAAAATATATATGACTCACTTGAGCCTTGTTCTCTGGTGAATTATGAACTATTATATCACCCATGGGATAAGTATTACGTCTCTTAAGAGAGTATCACCTTTCCTCTATTTTAGAATATAAAACTTCATTGAAACCTGCCATGCCTGATAGAAGCGACTTCTTATGATGCACAGTAAATCTTGTCCTTTCACAGCTTCCTTCATTTAGCTGATATTCACATCAGGGTGAGTTTCTTTAGATGTAGAGTAAGCATAAATTAGTATGTAGGAGAAGTTGTCGTTTAGCAGGATTTTTTCTTTAATAAATCTGGTGGTATTTATATTTCATCACAGAGCAGAAAGAATTTTTTTTACACATTTAAAGATTTATTCCTGTAGTAAGTATCCAATTAATAGGGTTTTAGCATGCAGACAGGATTTGTATTTATGCTGAAGAAAATGTGTTCTCATTATACTTTTATTCTCATGTTAGATTTATTCTAGGTTCCATTATAATTTATTTTAGTATCTCCATTTTCTAATTCTTTATATTTACATGTCTTTTCCAACAAAAATAATAATACATAAATAATACCTGACAACACTTTGCAGATTCTCTCTGTTTGTATGTTTTAATTCTTTAAGCATCTTGGAATGGAAATGCTGTGAACTACAAAGGAAATCTCTATGTGATCTCTATTACATGAAAAATTATCATTTTTATATCCTCTTCACTCTGCCAAGTTATTTCCAAGTTCCAGTTTGCAATGCATGAAAGTAAGCAAGAAATGGTAGCAAAACCAAGTAGGAATGTTTGCTACATACACTCACATTTTCAATGCATTGCTGTAATTAGCAGTGTCACAGGATGGCTTGCTGAACTACAACAGAGAACTCTTTCCTATGTAGCTGTATTTTTCCACTGAGTTTTTTGCCTTACTGGTGTAGGGTTTATGATAGCACAATCCTACCATTGTTATTCTGCAAATCTCTGCTGAGAATTACATCTGGTCTGTAACGCTTTGCCTAGTCCTTAACCCAGCTTGAGCTTTGCTGTGCAGCAGAATAGAGGTTTGAAACTATGGTAAGGTCAGACACTAGACAGCCTTACAAACATGAGATCATCTTACAATGAGCAAGTGCTTCCATGCAAGCTGCATCTCCCAACAAAGGTTACTGCAAGATGTGATACAGGATCTTACCCCAGTCTGTGCAGGCAATGTAAAAACTTTCTTGTGCAGCCCATCACAGAGCTTTAGCCCTAGCACCAATTCCAGGAGATCAGACACTGTCAGCAGTCAGTCAGAACACAAGTAACAATATACCTGGAGAAACCAGCTGAGTTACATCCCAGACATAAAACTCTACGTAAGAGCCTGATCTGACGAAGTGCTGTTGCAGTAGATGTTGCTTTCATTTTGCAGTGTACCCTCTGCTGGGGGGGAAAGGAAAAAGAAAAAAAAAAAAAAAGTGGTTTTGTGTTAGATATCATATCTAGTTATTCCTGTTGGACTGGCCCAGAAAAATGTCAACAGTGCATTGAAAGTGCTAATTGTGGTGTCTATGCTTTGCAGTGGAGTTGGGATACAACACCCAAGAATGGAGAGGTTAAGCATGTTTTAGAATACTGTACTGTAATGAGCTTAATCTCCATGGAAGAGGTAGAACTTTGCTGAAGACACTCAGTGGCCCAATGCCCAAACCACACACCAGCATGCTGGTTAACATGGGCTGCCCACAGCCACCATGAAAGTTGAGCAGACTTCCTAAACCNAGAGCAACTACTAAGTAATGAAATAAATAAAATGTTGTCATCCTGCTTACCTCACATCCCTCTGTTGTATCTGAAAAACTCACCGATTATTAATAAGTGAAGCAATATGGTTTGGAGCTGTCGATGCCTGTACTGGGGCTCTACTGCAGATGCAAGTTTTGCAGCTTTTTCCCACAGACCTCTCTATGGTTCTGGTGAAATATTAATCCAACCTTAGTTCACAACTAAAGCAGATAAATTATGTTGTTTTAATATAGGGACAGTGATGGTACTTGAACCCACAGGATCCAGCCAAATTACTAGCGTCACATCCCCCATACAGGCTTTTTTGACAGCCTTCCAATTCCAAATTGGTCTGTCCTGCTTTAGAGTACCAGATAGAGGGAGGTAGTTCATTTCTTTTGCAGTACTGGTGTAGCACAATGTCTGACATAGCATCCCATCCTTCTATGTGCTCAAGCACTGAAACCTCACTGTTACCAGGCAGCTCTTAAAACTTTCAGGAATTTGTCTTGATAGTTATTCACTCAACAAATCAAACTATTTAAAGCTGTAACACATCTGATAGTTTATGGGGCTATAAATTTCACTAGGAGTTACTTCATGCCATTTGTGTCTTGGGGAACCCCTTGTGACCCTCAGTGCATTTTTGCCACTCAGGTGGGCAGAACTGCATCAGGTCAGTATCACGCTTCAGATAAACCTGTGTACATTAGAGAGGCCTTTTCATCTCCCAGAGGGGAGAGACAACTCTAAAATAGGGCGTTACTCAGTAGGAATACATTTCAAGACCAAAACACTGTATTCATTCATATGTTAAGGAAAGAATATGAAAAGGAAATGTGAAAGACTATTGTAAGGACACAAAGATGAAACCTCAGATGTGTTCTGTTTCACATGATTTTGCCATCATTATTACCCTGCATTTCAATGCAGAAGAGAGAGGCAATTTTTCCTCAGCTTGCTTTGTATTGTTCTTCCTGGTCTCATATTAAAAAGTATCAGTGATAGATTCTACTGAAAATATTGAGCAAAACCTCACAGATCAGCTCTCAGCAAAGAGTTGTGCTGGCCCTGGGGACAAGGCCTGGGGAGGGCACTGAAGGAGAGGTACTGTCTAAGACAGCTTTTTCAGCTATAGGCTAGGAAAGATGTACGAACAGGGAAAAGAAACTGCTCTCCAAGAGAGAGGCAACTCACTAAGTCCAGGATTTGCCAAACTGTTCTCATTTGTAGCATCCTGAGGTTAGTTACCTTGGGAATCCTCTCTTTTAGAACAGTATCCTGAGGGAGCAGCTCCAGATCCTTTACTTCACTGCAAATTCATAAAAAGCAGTGTGGCTGCACAACTGAATCACGAATTCTGGTAATAGGCGTTTTTCCCTGAGCACATGTGAAACAAGTGATGTCAGCTAAGCTGCCCACCCACTCTAAATGCCCAGACCTACCCACACACAACTCTGCAAAAGTTAGAGGCAGATGCTGTCTTTCATGTTTTCAGAATGACACTGCCTATGTAGACAGCTGTGCTGGATATGGAAGGAAGCGAGGGGTATTTGCATGTGCGTGTCAGGCTGGAGAAAAGGTCACTTGAATTTATATGGAATTGTATCAGTGACATGCCTGCATCGAGTTCTAGAAGATAGATAAAGGTTGAACAGCTGAAAACCTACCTAGAAATCATGTGTGCACTGCCTAGATCTAGATATCTCTAATGTTTTACACAGAAGATATATACCTTGCACTGCCTCACCGAAACACCTGCTTCACATATATTGCGGAAAGCAAGGATGGCAAGGAAGTATCACTCATTCTGTGCACCTGCCTAGATCCACTAGTTGTATTTTTGTTCGCATTCTGAAATAGCAGAAAATTTTTGGGAGGAAGCTAAATAAATATTTAATGTTTCAGCACCTGTCATACAGTTTCTGTGCACCACCACTGTCAATTTCCTAGTAGTTTTTCTGCCCTAGCCAACTTCATTAAAGAATAAAAGTAAAGTAATAAGTCATTTCACACTCTCTCTGACCATTATACAATAATGGCAAGATTTCATGCAAGGGTACAACATTATGCCCATCTGCAATCACAGTCTCTTTGCAAAAATCTCAATTCACACTTCACATGCAGCTAACCTTGTTACCATTCCCTTCCTAAATCCATCAGTCTTGCAGCTGCACATCTTCACAGCCCAACATCTTAAAATTCATCACTCTTGACACCCTCACATCCCTACAGGTCAAGCTAAAGAAACCAACCAAGAATAATTAAGGGGTACCCTAGATGTTTAGTTTACTTTAAGCCAGTCCTTCCTGGAAGTGGGTACAGTTGTCACTTTGTAGGGTAAAGTTCTGTGTAAGGTGCTCGTTTTAAGTGGATGAAGTCTCCAACAAATTTCAGAGCCCACTTCCTTTTTTTTTTCTTTTTCTTTAAAAAAACCAGTATAGATCTTTGTAGTTGGAATTTGAACAAGAAGCGTGATAATGAGTAGGTTCGGAGAAGGGAAGGAAAGGTGTTATCTCATTAAGGTAATTACTAAGACATCCCTACCATTACCTCGGTTTGAAAATGTGGCAATTAAAGCGCCCTACACGGGCTCCAAGAGACAAGGGAACACGACAGCCTGGGACAAGTTTTGCGTGCCCAGGCGGGGAGGGAGGGAAAGAGGGGAGCGGGGCTCCGCCTTCCTCCAGCACCGAAGCGCCGGTCCCACGGGGCGCGGCCCGGGGCAGGGTGAAGCCCGGGAGCCGCCGCTGCAGAGCCGGCAGTTGCGCCCCCAGCAGAGCGTGGCTCCCGGCCGGGGCGGGCGCGGCGGGGGAGCCCCGGGGGTCCTAACGGGCCCTGCATTCATCGCCGCCGGCGCTAAGAGCCTCACTTGGGTTCCTTTGAAATCCGCTAATTTTGAGGAGCGGTGTTTGTGCGCTTCCATTAATAGAAGCCGCTTGTGAAAAATAGGGCATATGAATATGGAAACGGAGCTTTAATGTGATGGGCGCTCCGCTGGACCTATTCTCTGACTGGAAATAGGCAGAGACAGACACTGTCTCCGGCTGCCCCATGGCCCCTTCGACGGTAGAAGCAGCCTAAGAGAAGAACGAAGTTCAGAACCTTTTCGCTAAACCAGGGCACCAAGGAGTGACGTCTTCGGGGGCCATCTGCCTGTCCGCCCACCCCTCCGTCCCACCCCAACCCCTGGTGATCTCTGGCCCCATCAGCTGTTCCCCGCCAAGGACCGAGAGGGTCATTTCGATACTGTCCTCGGAACAGAGCCGCGGCTTCTCCCGCGCGACGAGGGCTCAGGCTTGCTCTGCCCCGTTTCCCCGCACGCACAGCTCCACACGTTAAGACGGCTACGGAGGAAAGAAACTCGGTAGTGAGACATAGGCTTAGCAGCAGGACCGAATAGAGGGGGTAAAAAAATCAGTGTGATTTCAGTCTGAAATGGCTGTTCGCCGCCCATCCTCGCCATCTCTGGGACGAGAATATTTCTATTATGAAGTGGGTTACCCTTTCCACAGATGGGCTCAATCCGGGCTGCACTCACTCCATGCCCTGAGATGGAGCAGAGTTACTCGAGTGGACTGCAGCAGAGACTCGCGGCGACTTACAGCATACATTCGCATAGAATTTGGAGGGAGATAAACTCTAGAAAGGGAGAAAACAACGAAAGTTAAAAGACCAGCCACACAAGAAACATTAAAAGCTGTAGGAACGATATCAGCGCCGGAGTCCTGTGTTGATCCGCGTAAATGCAACCAGGGTAATGGCACCGCAGGGAACTCTGTTCACTGCTGCTGGATGCTTCCCAGTGGATGAACCAGGTCTCGCTTGCCAGGCTGGGAGAGCAGATTCAGCTCCCGGAGCACCCAGCTGCCACCCCGGGATCAGGGCAAGCACCCCCAGAGTGGCAAAGACGATCTTTATCTGTGTGTCCCAGCCCAGCTAAGCTCCTCTCCACACTTTCTGTTCTAATGGTGGCAAAGCTAATTCCCCCGAGATGGGGGAGTAATTAAACATGATACTGCTGCTGCATCCAGCAAGAGAGCTCTTCAGCCAAGAGCACTGGAGCAACCTACCCACGACTTTGCTGCCAGGGCAGCTCAGCCAGGAGCTCAGCCAAAAACCTGCCTGAGCACAGAAAGTTTCCGAAGAAACCTCGTGTCGTTGTCGCCTGGAAAAAAAAAATTTTAAAACCCCCAAAAAAACTAACAACAACCAAAAAAAAAAAAAAAACAAAAAAAAAAAAACAAACCACGACCCTAGCGAAATAAACCAAAGAGTGAACAGATACAGAGGGACCAAAGCAGCTCGTATGCCACATCAAAGCTGCGCCAGCATCAACCCACGCGGTACGCGAGGGAGTGAAGCAGTTGTTTGGCTTTCCGCCTCTACGGCTGGAACCATAACACTCCCACATCCAGGGAAAAGCCCGCATCCACGGTGTCAGGGCTGCACCCCTAGAAACCCGGTCCTGGTTCGGGACAGGGGCTTTCTCCCGGGCGATGGGTGGTAGGGAGGGGAGTCGGACAGCTGGAGCCTGTCTCAGCCTCCTCATCAACATCACCGCCTGCCGGCACGCACCGGGGAAGGAGGCCGCGAAGCTCCCACTGGCAGGCGACTGCCCTGGCTGCACTGTCGAGCACGGCCTCCCGCAGCCAAAGGGAGCTCCGGCGGGGATGGGACACGGAGCCAGCTCGGAGCTGTCCCTGGTGCTGAGGACGGGCATGGCCGCAACCACTGGACTTAGTACACGCGTCCCCGAAGGAGAAGCCGCCGATATCCCCGCGGGCCATCGCCGGGTGCCAAGAAAGAGCAAACAAGCGACTCCGCGGGCTACCGCGTCCCGCCGCTTACACATCGCCATTCTACAACCGCAAGGTTTGGTTTCACGCTTAGTGCATCGACTATGGGACTCCTCTGGAGGATGCCAGTGTTTCCCGTACGGTTTAAAGCCAAGAGACCCCCTTCGTCTGCAACAGATACGTCCCTCTATTTGTTCACATCCACCACCAGGGCCGAGAGCAGGTCCTGGCCCAGGCGGAGTTTCGGGAGAGACTAGGATTGCAGGAATTCAGCAGTTCTGTGCAAAGTCTCGGGGCGGCAGGGACAAACCCACCGGCGCTGCTACAAAGGCACGGCCGCAAACGGCGCCGAACCGCCAGTGGACCCTAGTGCTGCACTGTGCCGGGCGACGGTGAGCCAACCCCGGGAAGCTCATCCGGCCCCACGTCCCTTTGTCCTGTCACGGAGCGCTGAAACGAGAACCCGTGTCGGATTTTTGTACTCCAGCAACGGAGCCTTTTACTGAGGACCATCCGCCCTTTCAGCCTCAGGGGCGGCCTGTCCAGGGATCGACTCCTTCCCGGTGCATACTGTGAGGGAACAAGTTAAGAACGGCTTACATTTCCAACCTAGCCTCCCAAATGGGGAAAAGGAGTGAAAAAGCTGTTCCTACTCCAAAACTTCTCCTGCTCAAGTGCACTTTACAGTTGGGTCTTCAGGTACGTTTCTAGTAGAGGTCGCGGCTCCTCACTCTCCTTTCCCGGTAAACCTTCCTTTAGACGCCTTCCGACATGACACTGTCACCCCAGTGGCGCTCCTCTCGCTTTCCTGCCCGTCCGATTTCCAAAGCACTGGGAGCCCCGTACCTCTGCCCAAGTGGGCAGCCTGCTGCCCAAGGCCGCACCTGCCGAGCAGGTGCATGTTGGGAGATGTTTATTTCGCATAAACTTTCCTTCCTTATTGTCAATACTTTGTACCGAGTTTGTGCAGTGAAAACAGACCTAATTTAGCCATAGAGAATAGCAACGACCTGGGACTAGGTTTTCGACTTGAATTACCTCATTCCAAGAGAAAACAGCCCAATTTGTTTAGACTCAATAAGGGCCTCTAACTGATTCAAATTTTCCAACATCCTTCCCCAGCCCAAATAGGATGCGTCTTCCTGGAAAACCGAAGCGGGTTACCCTCGCTACTCGGAGTCCCACTCTCAGGTCGTTATTGGCGGAGGTAATTTGGGGGCCACGGTAGAGAAGCAGGGGAATAGTTAGCGACCGCCGCAACACAGGCAGAAAACGAGGTGGGCGTTCCCGACCCGCTCCCCTTTTGTTAGATCAAGGCAGAGGTCAATATGGTTTTAAAGCGAATTTATTAGCAGAGAAATCACCAAGCCGCTCGCTAATTAGCAAAGCCCAAATAAACGTGCCCGGAGGCTTTTTTTTTTTGCCTTTTTTTTTTTCCCTTATCTCAAAAGAAAGGGAACCCGAGATAAAAAGAAGAGAGGGGGGGAAAGAAAAGAAAAAAAAAAAGGAAAAAAAAAAAAAACCCACGCGTCAAACCCTCAGAGGAGAGGATAATATTGGACTTTATGAATGTTTTATAGGTAATTGCTGTATAACTTTATAATTTCGCAGGGGGGTGTTCACCTCCAAAGGCTGGGGCCAGAGTCGTCCCCGGAGCCCGGTGGAGGGTCACAGTCCCCAGCCGCGGCCCGCATCCCCCCCTGCCCCCTGGGGACTGGCGGCCGGGAGGCCAGGGCCGGCATAGAGGAGAGGCGCTTGGGAGGGAGGCTGTTTTCCAAGGGAAGAGAGGACGGGGGTGGGGCAGCAGCAAAGATCAAAGGCCGCCCGGGCTCGGGAGCTACCTCCCTGCCCACCGGGACCCCTCTGCCCTCCCTGCCTGTTTCCCTTCGTTACTCACCCCTACCGCCGGCGCTCTCTGCCTGTCCCAGTTCGGTGCGGAGACAGCTGCCGGGCAGGAGCCGCGTCCCCAAGCCCGGCACGGCCCCTCCGCGCCCGCCCACAGGAGCATGAGCCATGACCGGAGTCGGCCCGGGCCGCCCGCCGCGCCGCAGCCTCTCCCCGCCGCCTTCCCGGGAAACACACCACTGCCCTGCCCAGGTGCTTAAATAATGGCGAAGTGAACGACAGCTGCGAGAGGATTTCTTTTTCCTTTAAAATACAGATAGGGAAAAATAGCGCTAGTTATCAAACAACAAGCCTAACAT
>VWZE01007609.1:37273-44583 GCA_013396675.1 Eubucco bourcierii | reverse complement strand
TCGGTCTGTACAATTCTGTTCGCATTAGGGAGCATGCCACTTTTCAATAAGGAAAAAGAAAAAAAAAAGAAAAAAAAAAAAAGGTCATGAGAAAAATCAGTGCAAAGTTCTCCGTTTCCCCCGGTCTTCTCTGCCGCGCGGGGGTCGAGGCGTTCTCATTCCCTCCGTCCTCTGCAACCGTTAGTCTCTTCGGCAGGTCTGGGCTCCCTTTCCCTCACCTCCTCCCCCTCTGTCCCTCTCTCTTTCCGATCTCCAAGTCTTGACTAGCAGGAGCCGAGGTCGGCGGGTCGCCCCGCGGCTCTGCCCGCCTTCCCCCGCGTGTGGTCTTTTCACTTACGGGCTCGGCTTCGGCTCTGGGTTCACGGTTCAAGAGTCCCTGCTTTGACTGATCGCCTCCCTCGGTGACCGGTGGCTGCGTGCAGAAGCTCCTGCCCCTCGGTTTCCCCTCGCTTCCTCCTCTGCGGTGCTGGGGCTTTTTTGGGGACGGGGAGGGGAAGGGCTCGTTGCGGGGACCGCGGTGCCGCTTCACCGGGGATGTGGGGTGCCGGGCATAGGGTTGGCCAAGGGATTGAGGGCCGGCTGCCCGCCGGGCCCCAGCCCGTGGATCAGCACCCGTGGCACCAGCGGCCGCTGCAGCTGGGGGTGCGGCGCCGGGGGAGTCCGGTACATGCTGCTGTACATGGCCGCGGCCGCCGCTGCCGCCGTCGTGCTGTCCATGCTGCCCAGCAGGCTAGGGTGGTAGAAATAGGGCGAGGGGAACATCCTTTGCAGCGCCGAGTAGTTCCCGGCCTCAGCCAGCAGCTCCAGACCCACCGCCGTCTGCCGCTTCCACTTCGTCCTGCCAGGGGAACAAGAGGCAGCTGCAGGGAGAGCGCCGCGACGGGCCACCCAGTCCAGTTCTGCTAGGGGTCCATGGGCGGCGAGGCCCTTTCCTGGTGCGGTCCGGCAGCACCAAGGCCCGGTGCTGAAGGTCTTATGCTGAAGATCGCGCAAGGCGCGATCGCCCGACCTTTCCCGGTTCCCCTCCCCAGTCCTGCACCCTTCGACATACACACACGGTGACTCCGGCCAAATTAATAACCACGGCACACGGTTAGATCGCAGCGCGCTGACACTAATGGTTTGCGACAGAATTAGGGTGGCTGCAACCATATGTAATGAGATAGAAAATTACGGCAGCCGTGACAGGGGCCGGACCTCCCAGCCCGCCGCCGAGGACGGAGCAGGGCAGCCGCCGGGCTCTCCCCGCATCGCCTCGGGCTCCGGCGGGCAGAAGCACCGAGGCGCACCCCCCCGCTCCCTCGGCTATCTGGGTAGCCCCTAGGCCGCCTCCTCGCCGGGGCCCGCCTTACCTCCGGTTCTGGTACCAGGTTTTCACCTGCGTGTCTGTGAGGTTGAGCGCGGCCGCCAGGTCCATGCGGTCCTGTACGCTCAGGTACTTCTGCCTCTCGAAGCTGCGCTCCAGCTGGTTGAGCTGATGGTCAGAAAAGGCGGTCCGCGCCTTCCGCGGCTTCTTTGCCCGCACCGGCGGGCTGTCCCGGCTGCTGGTGATCTCCCGGTCTCCCTCCTCCTTTGTCCCTGCGAGTGAGCCGACGCACGGTGAGGGGGCGGCAAGACACCGGCTCGGCCCCCGCCCGCCGCGGTTACCAGGCCCTACCGCCCCTCCCCGGGAGCTCCTCCGGGACATGGAGGGAACGGTCTGTCATGGGCAAGTGGTAGCGGCGGCGAGTCCGTCCGGGGTACAACGGGATTTCCACTTTCCGTTTACCAAACACACCCGGCTTTCGTTAGTTTCTCGCCCTCTCTCCCCGGCCCGAAATGCCGGTAAATCGATATGTCAATCCGGCTCCGCTCGGGCCTGGGTTTGTGGCGCTCCTTGATCTTCCCCGCAGGAAGAACAATAATCTCCCTAATTGACCCACTGGGGAGGTTGGTGCACACAAAAATGGCCAGACCAGACTGTACATCTGGTTTGGGCACTCTTAATGCTAATGCTAAAAGAGCAAAAGGAGCGGCACACCCAGGTGTCTTGCCACTCTTCACCCTGGCAAAAATACCTCGGCGGGGCAAAATTAGAATAATATGTCCTATGGCCTCTCGTCTGAGCTGGGTGCCTGCGAGGGAGGGCAGCTCTGCTACACCACAGGAAAACAACCCCTCTCCGTTCCTCGTCTTTGCTGACCCATTTCCTTCCTTCCCCCACGCACACATCGCTTTTTTTCACATGCGAGCCCCGCACGGTGAGGGCTTCCCCCTCAGCACGAAATCCATAATTCAAAAAAGAATAAAGACGGGAAAATGAACCTCTCTAACCTGGCGCGGGGAAAACTAGGGTGTTCTGTAAAATGCACAAAGCACTCTAATCTTCCGCAGCCTACGGCAGACTGATTGGGGTTTCGTTATTTAATCTTTAATTTAAAGTTTTTATGTTTATTTGGTATTAGCTGTTGGCGAAGTGTGGTTTTGGTTTATTTTATATCGAATAAGCAAAAATTAAAAATCTCGAAGGCAATAAGTACAGCTGAGCGGCAGTTTCTTAGACAGAAAACCAGTTATGCTCATTTGCATTAAAAAATACATGCATTTTGGTTTCCAACGCGACTCCACTGCCCGGTCTATTTTCTTAAAAACAAGGAATTTAATTTAAAGGGAAAAAAAAAAAAGGAAAAAAGGAAAAAACCCCTCTTTTATTTCCTGTCGATGCTAAACCCGCGATCGCGAAGATCGCCAACAAGCCCCAGTAGAGCGGAGCGCTCCTACCGCAGGTTTCCCCCCGATTTTCGTTTCGCTGATGTGGCCGAGCTCTACCGTTTTCACGGCAGCCGAAGCAGTGCGAGTCCGGGCCGGGCCGGGCCATACTCACCGTGGCATTTGATGTCGCCCTGCGTGTCATCGCGCTTGTCGAGCTTGGCTTTGCCATCCTCTTGCTCCAGTTTGGGCCTGAAGGTTTCCGGGGCCGCGCTGCCCTCCTGCTTAGGGGTGTGATGAGGAGAAGAGACGCTGGTACTGTAAGGTGCACACGCCGCCAGGGGTTTACTGTCGCCCAAAATGTCCTTAATTAAAAAAGAAGAGGTGGAAGTCCTAGGGCCGGAGCTGGCCGAGCCTAGCTGGGGCGGTGGCGGCTGCGGGGGTGACGGCTGCAAACTCGGCGGTGGCGGCGGGTGCGGGCCGAGGTGGAGGTGATGCGGAGGCGGCGGGAGGCTCTCCGCCGCCCCTAGGTGCGGCTCGGAGTGCTCCATGCTCACCGAGATGGGCGACGAGGGCGCCGTCCCCACCGTGTCGATCTCCGAGCAGGGCGACGGCGTGGCCTGGCTCCTAAAATCCGCCTGCCGGCCGTCGCCGTGGGGGCGAAAGTCTCCGTTCATGACTCCGGGGCTGCCGGAGCTGCCACCCGATAGGATCGTATCTATCCCGAAGTTGGACCCGCTCGGCCCCTCCATGGCGGACTGCTTAGCGTCGCGCCCGCATCCCCACGGGCGGTCGCGGCGATCGCACAGTGGGTGGAGGGGAAAGGAACGGGAGACAGAGTAATAACCCCAACTCGCGGACCGGCGACGCGGGTAGCACTAGCGCTGGGCCCTCGCCGAGCACCGCATCGCCGCCGGGCCGGTTAGCCGCTACCTAACTTTGTTGCGGGAAGTTGCGGACGCGGAGCGGGACAGACACCGGCCACTGCGGCGCGCCCGCCCGTGCCCACCGAGCTCCTCTCGGCGGCGGCGACTCCCCCCGTGACGTCACAGCCGCCGCATCCCCCCTCTGCCGTTTATTATAAACCCCGGGTTTTGCCGCCGCCGCCGCCCGCCCCCATTGGCGGCAGGCCGAGTGGGGACTGACGCGACGACGGCGGCAGCCAATGAAAGGCAGCGGGGACGGGCGCGGGAGGGAGGATAGGGCAACCCCCCACACCGCGCCGCCGCCGCCCCGTCGGACCCCGGTTCCCCGGCCGCCGGATCAGGTTCCCCTGAGAGCATCGTACGGTGTTCCCGGGACGGTTCCCTGTCTGAATGTCAGGGTAATGAGAAGTGCCAGTGACAAGACGTCGTATTAATCTTGATGAAGTGGTGTGTCAACCTAATTAGCAGAGTAATTATAAAGGTGGTAATGAATGATTTAGAGTTCTCCGAGTTATATTTTAGGGCGAATTAGCATTTCCAGGCCCCTGTGAAGCCCACCCCGACGTCTTCCCTCTCGGCCTCCAGTAGCCTCGGGATTCGACCCAACCCCGAAAACAGCAGCAGCCTCCCCAAACCCCGAGGGAGCAGGCAACGGGGCAGGAGCGATGGGGATGCAGGGCACGATAAGCTCAAAGGAGATTTTACCGATGTTGGAGTTCAGCGATGGCAGTAAATAAGGCTTTGGGTGTGGGGACGCTGGCACCCCCGCCCCTCACAAAGCACCTGCCCAGGTTACGGGAGCCCCCAGCTGACCTGGGGCTAGCAGCGGGAGAGCGAGGAGATGAGGATCCTTCTAACTTTCCCTTTTCCTGCCTGCCCCATACTGGGAATGCTCCCCCCACCGCCCCCCGTCTTTGCGCAGAGTTGCGCGGGTGCGGTCTGTTCGGGTGCGCCCCCACCCCGTTTTCCACCACGGTTCCTTTCCTGGGGAAGCCGTCCCGCTCAGAGCTATGGAAGGGTGAGGGGAGCGCACGGGGAACACAATAGACATGGGAGGACGTGGCGAGCCGGTAACTCGTTGCCGGGCCCATGGGTCCAGTATGAGCTGCCTTATCCCCGAGTCAGCGGTGCGGGCTGAGGAATCCTTCCACGACAGAAATGCTGATTGTGGATATTGCCGCGGTCTTTAGCTCCGCTTCCGACGACTTGGGGCTGGCCTTCCCTCGTGGCGAGAGTGGAGGAGCTTCTGGGTCATCGCTGCTAAAAATCGCCGGCCTTCTTTGAGATTCACGGGTCACCGATGTATCACCCGAACCTCACCGTCCCTCGCCGGGCTCCGCAGCAGAGCAGATTCCGACCCTACCCTCCACTTCGGAAGAAGTTTTTAGAAGGCACGAAACCCTGACCTTGGTCAGCCTGCTGTTGTTAAGCGTCTTCCGCTCCGCCCCGATGGCCCCACATTCGCCTCCCGCCGCGCCCCGTGGGCAGCCTGCGGGCAGCCAGGCATATGGTTTGCCCCGGGGCTTTAGGCACTAGTGCTGCTCCCGGGGGCCAGTAAGGAAGCGACTACAGAGGGCCCGGAGGAGGTGCAAAGCCGCCCGTGTCCGCTGGGCGGCGGTGGCAGCCGCCCCTCTTGTCCCCGACGGGCGCCCGGCACAGACGGGGCCCGAGGTAGCGCGGCCATCGCTGCCCCGGTGATATCGGAATCGGCGGCACGACGAGGTGAACACCAGTCAGCACATCCCTATAGATTGGGTCGCTTGAAGGAAAAAGGAGAGAAAACAGGGACAAAAGAAGGTGAAAAATTGAGGAGCAAAATAAAATTTCGGGAGAAAGGGGAGTGGGGGGTGAGGAATTACATATCTGCGAATGCACAAACAGGTTTCTTGCAGCAGGGAAGCAGACAGCGGCAACTGTATTTATCCCGCTGTCTTGGTTTGCAATTTACCAAAAGTATGTCCTAATTATCCCTAGGGGAATGTGGGATCCAGGGTAATATGTTACACTAGCATAATCCTCTAATTTACAATACACTTCTCCGTCCCGGAATAGGGATTTAGGGCTTAAAGTCATGTTTCTGAAGAGCGAACACCTTTCATTTCCTTCCTCCTATGTTTTAATCCTTGACTCCATTGTTCGGAAATATTCCAGAGGAAAGCCGGGTCCAGGCCCGCCCGGGACAGCCGCTTCGCTCCCGCCGGGCCCCGCAGCAACCCACAGCACCGGCAACCTCGGCCTCTCCTGCTCCTCCGGAAGGTACGCGGGCGGCTTCAGATTTCCGGAGGGAGATCAGCCCTACGCCGGGGCTCCACATGCAAAAGGCCTTCTACATCCTACTGTCAACTTACGCGGGCCGGGAGGACAGAGCGGTTCCCCTTAACACTTGTTGAGGACGGGATGGACGTGGGGCAGTTGCAGCTCCCTACCCCCGCAGCCTCCGGCTGGGTGACTCCCTCCCTTTCCCATCTCATCCCACCCGTCTAACTGCGGGCAAAGCCACAGAGCTCTCCCCCAGTAAATCAGCAACGGCGAATCAAAGCGATGAGCGAAGTTGCCACTCAGAGAAGTCGGACCGGGCCTCAACTCGTTAATTAGCAGGCAGCTAATTAGAGCGGCAGTTTGAGCGTTAATCAATGGCCCGATGGAGGCTGGGGACAGCAATCGGCAGGAACTGGGTATCATGTGGTGGGGCCGAGGGATGCTCGTTTGCCTGCCGGTCCCTGCTCATGACGGGGCAGCTCCGGCCGAAGCTCCACCGAACTTGGTCCGGACAGCGGCATTCGACCCTGAGGAGCTGGCAAGGGGGTGGTGAGAAGCTGTAACTGTCGCCCCGACCCACCGATAGGAACCTCCCGTCCCACAGTAATCGGCATGGGACTGGCAGAATGCAGCATCCCGGGCTCGGAATGGGCTTCGTCCCACTCGGATTTTGGTGCGCAGTCGTGTTGGCTCAGTGGAAGCGTGGCAGCTCGGAGGGAGGGGGGCCGGAAGGGGCCGAGCCCGTTGTACTGTGAAATTTAACAGTCTGAACATCCCTTTATTAAAAGCTGCTGCTTGACATTTACACTGTGCCAACAGATTCGCCGTCTAATCCAGGCGAAGATATATTGTACCTCAGAGTAATTGGGGCTGTTGCAAGAGACGCTGAAGAAGGTTTCCCAGCGGGAACAAAACGGCGCGGAGTACCGCTGAGCGAGCGCGGCCACGGCCTGCTCGTCCACCGGGCAGCCCCACGGCGCCCGGGCAGCGGCTCTCCGCTACCGTCCGCCTTCCCGTCCTTAAGGAAAGAATCTTTAAAAAAAAAAAAAAAAAGCGAAGAAAGTTAACTTTCTGTTCCAAAAAATTAGACTCAACGTTTAGTGCTACTGTTTCTCTTTTGTCAGATGTTTTTCCCCGATGCGGGCTGAGGACATGATCAGAAATGCTCAGGGAGCAGAAAACACATTGATTTCAGCTTGTTCTGTCCGCAGACAGGCCCTGACAAGGTTGTTAGAACAGTTGGGGAGGTCTCTACAATCACTTAATTACCAAAGCTGTCACTCAGGCGGGACGGGACTGGCCGCTCATGTGGCTGCGAGGAGCATTCCACTACTGGGTTTCCTCCTTGATGGATCTGTGCTGATGGCATTGCAAAATAATTATAGTGAATTTTCTGATGTGTGATTTTATACCAAGTTCATGCTTCAGAAAGGTAAT
>VWZE01007609.1:2273-32273 GCA_013396675.1 Eubucco bourcierii | reverse complement strand
TCCAGTTGTTTCCAGCTTAAACTGCCCCTTGCAAAGGGCACAGCAGAGCTCTGAGCAGGTCATCCACTCTTCTGATTTTACCGCTACCTAAATACACAATGCTATCTTATAGTCTGCAGTCAGAAAGGACCCTTATAGTTATGATAGGCTTTAGAGAAGCCCCTGCATTTTCCTCCTACTCATACAACCAGAGGAAAAAAATAAAAGGGGGAGAGCCTGGAGACAGGGTTTTTGAGGATGAGGCAGTCAGAGGTTCTGTGGCTTGGTGGCGAGTGATAGTTTCAAATACACATGCTATACCCCACAGAGCAATATGTAGAGCCACAGAAAGCAGAGGTTTCAGGCACCCTGGCACCAGGAGGCCAGGTTTGCTTAGTAGGAGCTTCATGTGTTGCCAGTTGCTGCTTCTCATCTTCCAGCAGTGGGACCTTTGTTTACAGGGGCCTCATTTCCCCTCTCCACACCAAAAGGTTGGAGGCTGTTACCCAACTTGAGGGGAAAGCTTAGACAGTCAACATTAATGCACATTAGAGTGGAGGAAGTCCTGATTTGGGAACACCCTCATTCCGCTGCCTCAGGAAACTCTGTGCTGACACTGCATTTGAAGCCAGAACTGAAGGCAGGGCTTGGGACAAAGAGCAGATAGATTTGGGGGAGAGGAGATGCATAAAACTGATGGACATAATTTTGTGTTCCCTCAAGCACTGCAAACTAAAACATATCCCGACCTTTACCCTGAGGGTAGGCAGGGTGGCACAGTCCTTGTAGCCCTGAAATGGAAACAAGAACATAAGAAAAGAGTGGACTAGTCATGGCATCTCTGGACCTGCATGAGAGAGCTTCACAGCCCTTTGTACCAACATGTCATGGTCAAAGTCCAAGTGCTCAGAATGGCAAGTTTCTCAAGTAAGAGCTAACGAGGCCTCAAATCTTGCCATTCAACCTCCATTTTGCAGGATTCTGCTTTGCAAGGGCCATGTCTCTGACCCATATGTGCAGCAAAGATCTCCTATAGGTGCATACAACACAAATGCAACACATCTATCATGTAAGCCAGAAGTAACGACCAAGCAAAGCCCCTAACACCCTGCTAAAGGAGGTTCTATGATAGGTACCCTCTAATGCAGGATAGCAGGCACTGTGATGGAACTGAAAGATGGTCTATGAGTACAGTGAGATGAATTAACCTGACGCCATCTGGTAGCAGTTTTTCATGTCTGACAATATTTAAAACTTAATTTGAGCTCAGTGATAAATAGGTCTCAGATCTCACCTGACTTTGGTAACCTCTTGACCTAGGCACATCAAGTCATTTGTCTGAGGCTGTAGGTCCCAATATTTTATTGCTATGTCTAATCTAAATAGACTGCTGGACACTGCCCTTATTGCACCCTGGTAATCCTCAATTGATCCTGACAAAGCAAGAGAGGAGTAGTGACATCTATGCCTTTCCTTCAGCAAACACACTGTGAAAGTTGATCACGTTTAAGCATGTTCTCCCAGCTGGAATCCATAACAGATGATAGCCATGAAGTGTTAGTGTTCCCAAACATCTAATGGCTGAGGAAAGATGGCATTTATTATTCCCATTATAATTATTTCTTTTAAAATCTTAGTTTTCATTTTCTCACTCTGTATACCGCTTATGATTGCTCTAAGCATGTAGGCACATGTTTATGCACGTATGTACACATGGATACTTGTGTCTTCATATAAATAAATAATCTCTTTAGACAGAACAGCATGACAGCAAAAGCTTTCAGATGAAAACATGGTGTGAAAATGTAGCATGTCTCTTCTCTTTATATTCTATGGCCAATGAAAAGCAAATTTATTGCTTCAAATATGTGCAATCAGTTTTATCTGATTACCTGTAGATGCTCTATATGGCTCTGTGCAAGAGAGTATATTTTCTCTCTCTCTCTCTGCAGATATTCCAGTTTATTACAAGCACATTTCCATTCTTTCACATGTCTTTATAAATTTGAAGGAGCTGCTTAGAATTTGTCACTTATTTTTAACAATATAATTTTCTTTGGAAGGAACATTCTTGCTAAGCTTGACATGTGATATTTAATCACATATTGACCACTCAGCATTACTTTAATGCTTCCTGTCAGCTCCAGTACAGCAGGCAGAGTTCAAGCAACACATTTGCCTGGAGTTCAGTATTCATTTAAATCAAATTTGGCAGCTTTCAATTTTTTAAAATGTAATATTTTATTTTTATTAAACGCAAGTTAATAATGCCTTGTCAGGCCAAGGGCATGTTTTAATGTGAACAACTCATATGTTAAGTGAAATTGGAGCCGTAACACCCCGTTAATAGAGTCATATAATCATCTTAATGCCAGCGTCTCAATCTAACACAAACACATGCTGGCTTTGTGCTCAGTTGTCTCAGGGAGCCTTTTCAAATACATAAACCACCACACACACAAACTCATTCTTTTAAAAACACGTGCTCCTGGGTTTGAGCCTACAATGCTTGCGTACATTACGTACAGACTACTTATATATGTTATTTACAGGTTACTTACCATGACACCACACACACTTCTTCCTCTTCACAAAGCATCTTGCTTGACTGGTGACATAACAGCCTGGGCTCTTGCTGTTCTCAACTTCATCTTCAATTTTCCATGATGCTATCTATAGAGACTTGATTTTTTTTTTCTTGATAATATTTATGCATAAAATTTTTCTGTAGGGGGATGCAGACATGGCAAGCATGTGCCTACCTAAATATATGCAACTGTGTGTGTGTGGTTGGGTGCATTAATACTAGACACGTGCATGCACCTGTGTAAAAACACTTGTGCATTCCAAGCATGTGGAAGGGTTTGCGTACACTACACAGTCTGATACACACCCACAAATGACAGGTGATGCTTTGCAATATTTATCTCTACTCAAGTAAAGAGTTATCCCTCTTCTCATTCACAAAGACAAATGTATCAATGAGCAGCCATTGCACATTAGAGAGAAGGAGATGGATGGACACTGATCTAGCCTTCTAAATATACTGTAAATTACAGCACTGTAAAATAGCATAGCCTCACAGAGGGTGATGAAGCACTACCTCCTTACCATGCATTTGCTAGCAGTGGATAAACCTAAAACTCATGTTTACACACCACTGGAACTGTGAGCTCTGGAACTGTTCAGTGGATGTGCTCTGCTGGGGATGGGTAATAGCACATTATGTGTTTCACCTCTTAAATCGCTGGCTCCAAAGGGGCAGAGTGGCAGAGCCACTACTACTACTGATGGCTGTGCTAGGGCAGTGGTGGCAAGGTGGTTGGTCTGTGTGGCCCAGGCACATAGGTGTCCCCATCACTGGGCTACCCATGAGACTGACACTAATTGGCACCCTTGTCAGTAGGCTCAGTGGAGAGGCTGAGGGCTGAGCAGACAATGAGATGCTTGCACTTCTCTCACCCAAGCATCAGCTTCCCAGGTCAGGGCTGGAGCCTATTATCCCACACAATGATGGCAGCCTGTGTTCTGTCTACTGGAAAAACTATACTCCATGCTTCCCACAGCCATTACTGCAATTACAGTAGTGTAATAATAGCAAAGGAATGGAGGGAGATGCACAGAGGTTAACCAATGTTTTCTAGTGACATCTGAGAGGAAATAGTGTGTCACTGCTGTAAAGAGAGAGAGCACAGGGCTGTTGAGAGGGTTACAACCAGGAAATAGGAAGTTTTCATGCTGAAAGCTTCCAGAAGTTTCATGTCAGATCCAGATACCAAAGATACTCATGTCCAAGGCTGGTGAGAGAAAAAAACTGGCCTTATGGGTTGAAGAGAGGATTTGAGATGGTTTTAAAAACAAAGAATTTAGTTTCTCTCCAGGTTTGTATCAGCTTCTGAATGTGCCTCCCTCACCACTGCTCAGGGAAATAGCAGAGGTACAGGCTCTGCATGATTTCCCCAGGTGGCTTTAGAGATCTAATCTAGAGATTTAACCTTACCCTGACGGAAAGCATGAGGGAGGAGAAGCAGCATTAACACCCATTTTCCCCCATGAGGAAGTCCTCGGCACAGAGCAGCACCACTTACCCTTCACCACTTTCAGATGAGTACAGGGGCAAGCCAAGGATATCTGAAATAGGCACACCTGCTTTTCCTGTGCTCTCTTCCACCATTCAAGCACATAGCAGCAAGCAGAGTTACTGAGCCTTCCTCCCTAGCTTTCTCTCCTCTGCCAAGGGCAGCAGCACAGATTCCCTGGGCAGGAATGTGCACACTTACACTTTCCACAGCCTTTTCTGGCAGGTAGTGTCATGGGCAAGGTCCCCACACATCCACATCCTGGTAGAGGGGAGCTCAGCTAGCTGGGAGTTAAAGGCCACAGGCTGCATATTTGGTATCCATCTTCTCCCACTTTAATTACATCTGTTTAAAAAAAATTCCCCACAGGGCATGTTGAAAACCTGTAATTCCCTGGCACTGCAATATCCTATCTTTTGCATGAGCCAGGCCCACCTCCATGGCTCTGGCCATCACTGGTTTAGGGACACTTCAGTTGTCCTTGCTTCTGACACAGAGGTTTTTGCCCCTCCTAGGTTAACCTTTCCACCCAGTGCTACCCCCATTACAGGGTGAAAACACACTTCTGCCAGCCCTTAGCACTCTTCAGTAGGTTCTCCAGCAGGTACTTACCTGATCTTCAGAGTGGTGTGAGGAACCCCTGTCCAAACCCACATCCATGATGGTTGGTGTCCATGGAGTTTACTGTCTGGATCCTGCCTAGTGCTAGTGGTGGGGCAGAAACAGACCAACACAGAGCCCAGCCTGGGACCCACTCAGAGACAGAGGTCAGTATCCTGCATCTTCTACAGTTAAAGGAAAGGATGTTGAGAAAGTTCGTCATAGTACAAAGGTTTTTTCTGCCTCTACTCTTTGTTTGGTACTTGAGAAATGCAGTGTACTGTGCTACAGTCATCCCTGTGCCCATGGGCTCCAAGACAGCCACGCCTGCTGTCGTGTGCTGGGATGAAGAGCTCCTGCAGGTGCTGCTGCCTGCTGGGGCTATGCTTGAGCACGCAATTGGGAACAGTTTCTCAGGCTTCACTGCTGTCTGGAAACCAAAAATGAGAGCCCTTTTCAAAGTGAGGGAGCAGTTACCCTTCTTAACACAAAGTCCAGCTCCACCTACCACCAAGGGAAAGACTTCCAACCACACCTTTAAAAAGCCCTCTAGAAGAGTCTTGTGCATTTATTGGTCACCATGTTTCCTCTGGAGATCAGTAAGATTTTAAGGCTTTTCTAAGGCAGGTGGTACAGTTGTATTCGTAGGCCTTGCTTACATCACCCTGCCATACGTCCTGCAGTACCAGTGCAGTGCTTCCCATTGCTCAACACTACACACCTCCTGCCCCTCTCCATTGCCCCACATTTATCTCACTGTCATGCAATTAGAGATAATACAGTTACATCACTATTAAACTGGTGTAAGAGGAAATCAACCTGAAGAGATTCACATCTATTTACATGTTCATTCAGACTGTCCAGACATAATAAGTCTGTCCAGATTCTAACGATCAAAAATGCACATAGTTGGCAATAAAGCATGTATATATTAATTATAACTGTGCAGTTCAAACATGAACTAGTTTACACAAGAGTAATTAGAATCACAACTGACCTTTTGCAGAAATGTAGGGCTGTGCTTAATTCTAGCCACCAGCACTCAAAACATTTATTTGAAAAGAGTATTCCTCTTCCTAACTATTATTTTTTTAAAAAATAATTTAAAAACAAACTGAAAATTAGTTGTGTCTTGTGTGGTTGAAGAAGAAAAAAGCTCTATTCTTTATACTAACACATGCAGATGTCCAGGAAAATGGTCTAATATGCAAAAGCAGAGTTAAGGAAAAAAAACTAAAATATGATAACTGCCAGAAAGCAGCAATCTTTATCCTTTATTTAAGAATAATCAAATAACATCCAGTCATATGAGACTCTCACCTATTTATTTCTCTGTTCTTCTGTACTATTTATTATTATTTGTTCCAGTCCAAGAAATTCCTTTCTTTAATGAAGAACACATATTTAAAGCAACATGACATTGCTGCCTTCCATGATTCCTGGCACCCTGGGCTAGAGCCTCCTCCCCAGTGCTTCCAAGACAGTGCCAGCCTCAGAGGTCAAGGAGAGTGAGTAAAAACATCAGGTGGAAGTACCTCTGCAGGAGGAAAATAGGGGAAAGTTCCACTTAATTTTAGTTGCCTTTAAAATCCAAGGTTTATCTTTCAAGTCCTGGCAAGAAAACAGCAGTGATTTTGAGGGGATGGTTTGGAGGGGTCTATTGGAGAACAAGAACGTTTCGCACGAGTGGGGACAGCTGGGGCAAGCCCACTATTTGCAAACGTGCCTGTGGTTATGCTTTCAATAGGTGGCACTTATGAATAATAATATGCATAATCTATCTTGTGCCCAGGCAGGAGAGAAAACATAAGTGGACGAGCCTGAAGGCATGGCCGCCTATTAAAGGTTGCTTGGGAATTCTCTGCAGAGTTAGGGCAAAACTGTGCTGTTAAACATGGCAGGGGGATTTGCATGTTTAAGAAAACAGGACTAATTGAAAATCCCTCTCTTATGGATGAGTGGCTTACATCTCTTACAGATCAAATTACAGAGGCCAAAATATAGTTATGCCCTTTTGTGTTTGATTGTGAGCTTTCATTGCTAACTTTCCTTTTTGTTGAAGAGCTACAACACAGACTGTCAGAAAAAGCCCAAATCCCCAGGCCATGCTATGCACCTAAGTCTAAACCCTGCAGAAATACACAGCCCTGCTTTGTTCCACGGTTGTTTGCAGACACCTTGAATTAAGGACTCAGGGCTCAATCTTCATAATGAAATATAAAAACAATTAGGAAATTGCAAAAAAACAACCCACTCTCTCCTAGTTATCACTGCCAATGTAAGCCAGGTCTACTCTCTTACCAACACAGTGGACCATAGACATATTTCATTTTAAAGAAGTTCAAGAAATAATGAGGTAAGCATCTTGGGCTTTTCCCAGAGAAATACTAGTCAGACTCACCCTTGTTTTCTGTTTATGTGATGCTCTAGCTGCTTTAAAAGAAATAAAAATGTGTATTTTTTGAAAAAGAGTAAATATGTGTTTAACTCTAGTGAATCCACTTCCTTTACACTGTTAATCAGGGAGCAGCCACTGTCCAGATTTCCAGGGTGCTCCCATCTCCCAGGGACCGTAAGAAAATACCTCCACTCCCAGGGAGGAAACACAGCCTGGTAAAGAGCTCCCACTGGGTCAAAACCAAGTCTGGTACAGAGCTGAGGAAGGAGGCTACAAATATCCAGAACTTACCTGCAAGCCAGGGGACATCCATAAGACATCAACTTGCCTTCAGCAGTGTAAGTTCTATAGCTGGGTGCAAACATGAGACTCATACAAAATGAGATGCCAAGAATACTTAACAGTAAGTGATTTCTAGATGTGTGGCTCAGCTGATGGCTAACTCCAGCAGTGACAGCAGCCTCAGAGTGGAATACGGACCCAAATAATCACCAAGACAAGAGACCCACAACTATCACTTATTTATCACATCTCAGATAACACAGCTGCAGAAGATTACCAAAGTACTGGTGTTTTAATTGCAAATGGCTGTATAAGCAGCAGAGAACTTCATTGCCTTAGTATCAATAATAGGTGCATGGAGAGGGAATTTAACACTGCAAATCGCAGATAGTGGTTTTATAAGTCCATATAAACAAAGAATAGAGTGCAACAAGATTCAGAGAAAACAACGCTCAAAGATACAACATCAAACATTTCAACTTTAATACTGCTGTTGACCAAGCAAAAAAATCTAGTGGCATGGGAAGAAAACACATCTCTAGATCTTGCTAAAGCAATGGGAGGTTATTTGAAGGATGAACTCCCTTGGGCAGTTAAAAGTCATTGTACTTCACTGAAATGTATTGCATCCTGGGAGTTAGCACAATTCCTCCAAAGATGCTGTGGTGGATGAGCTTCCAGCCTGGGGTTTTCCCACACTCTACTTGTGGGTGTTCCAAGAAAGCAAAATTAAGCTCTGAGAAGGAGGGGTGTAAGAGGAAGCCCATACCAGGCTTTCAGCTGGCTTCACCACTGCTAATCATCTCTGCACATGTGAACTGGGTGTAAAGTGTTCCCACATCAGAGCTGTAGCTGTGTATAGGTGTAAATTACTACACAGAAGCAAAGGCAGTGTTCAGCCATACCCAAGCTGCCTAATTAGCAGTTGTTAGTGTGGCTGAGCTATAAAGTGCTAATATTCAAATGTTATGACTGTGCTGCTCCTTGCCAAAATCCATAAAGTGTTTGGAAGCTGGCTAGTGTTACCAACTAAGCTCTCCCTTCCCTCACAAGAAGAAGATCAAAGGCAGCCATGCTAATTAACCCCCATTTTAGTGCATCCATGGTGAAAATGTAATGCTGCACCTAGGCTGACATCACAGTAGTGCCCAATCCTGCCAAAGCCCTGTCAGGAGATGCCATTGTGCTGTGATAGTGAGTCTCGCTTTCTGTCTCAGGCAAGGCAGCCCTCTAATTTGGGAGCTGCTCTTATGGGTGACGAAGATGAAAA
This sequence comes from Eubucco bourcierii, assembly GCA_013396675.1. Classification (NCBI taxonomy): domain Eukaryota; kingdom Metazoa; phylum Chordata; class Aves; order Piciformes; family Ramphastidae; genus Eubucco; species Eubucco bourcierii. The sequence goes on along the minus strand of VWZE01007609.1, from coordinate 23,665 downwards.
ACCAAATATTTGTGGTTGGACTATTATTTTAAAACTAAACCCTCCGACTCATGCAGTCGACCTCTAAAACAAGGCCTACAGGACTGGAGAAAAGCACTCGTGTAACATATAGTACTTGACATTGCCCATGGCTAAATATGGGGAACAAGATGTTCTCTATGGCCATACCAGGCTTCCTTAGTCATATATGCTTTAATCTAAGCCACGCTACAGGGAGAGATCCCCGGCCCCATTCTCCCTTCTGAACAACAACAACAGGGCAAGTAAAATGTGCGCCCGCTGAAGCATGGCCAACGCGACACCACAGCTTGGCTCTGTGCAGATCAACCCAGTCAGGCAGGAGCATGCCCTTGGAGCAGTTAATTTCAGAGTTATTTTGGATTTGTTAGCATCAAAGACATTTCCTATTCCGGTGTGCTGTTTACAACTCACTAATTTCATAAATGGCAGCACATGTCTTACCCTCTTCTTCCCCTATTACACTCATCTAAATACCCTGAAAACCTCTGCATTGTACCCAGATAGCACAGCCTGCAGTGCAGAGCCACACCTGATGCAGCCACCATCATGGTCACCTTTGTCAGGAAAGGGCCACAGGCTGCTCAGGTACCCTTGCCAAGGGTCATTCTCCTCAAGGGGTTCCAGGCACCCAGCTGTGGCATGTGAACTGACAAGGATTCAGTCCAACCTACCTGCACTGACACACCCAGGTGGGATGAGCTTGCAGCCCCCGCACCTCTGTAGGACAGCCATATGATCCCCGCTTTGCTGACAGAAAAAGGGACCTGCCAGAGGCAGCACACCTAGGCAAAGCCGCTTCAGTCTGTGGCATCACATCATCTCCTTCAGCCAGCCAAACTTCTCAAGAGAAGCGATATTCATTTTTCATCATCTTGAGAACACTTTTCAAATATCACATAAATCACTAAACACTATATATGATTTAGTTGAGGCAATTAACAAGGCAGAAAATATAAAATATGTAGTTATTTTAATTCCAAAAAGCTCCACACACTAACTATATGCAAGCCAGTTGAATTTGGGTTCTAATTCAGTCAGGAAAATCTTTGCAAGGATGCTTATGGGCAATTCATTAATTTAGAAGAATCAGAAAATTGGAAAGTTTTAGCCACAAAATGGCTCTGCTCCACTTACAAATAACAGAGCCCTAGGGAACATCTTTGCTACTCATGGTGATGGAGTAGGAATTTCAAGATAGTCCCTGGCTTCTTTGTGGCAGTGTTGGAACTGCTCGGCATCTTGATAGCCGTTGAGAGGCTTCTAGATCTTCACAGGCTGTAGCAGAGTGCTGGGAAAGAGGCAGATGATCTCTGCCCTGATCCTGGTTCCTCTTGGCATGGAGGTTTGGAGAGGTGCAAGCAGGATCTCTTGCAGATGTGCAGAGAGCATAATGTCAGTGGCACTTCTCACCACATCATGAGGCACTTAATTCCTTCTCCTGGTAAACTTGAGGCACTTAAGTTTCCAGGTAGTTCAAGCCCAAAACATCAGTGCTAAGCTGGTCTTAAGCACGAGGCAGAGCATGTTGTCTGAGGAGAACAGAACCTAGAGCAGAGGCAACGCACAGTGATGTAGAAGCAGCACAACTGCTTGCAACTTAACTCAATTTATATTATTTGCCTTTGTGTAATGGCTCCTTTGGCCACAGAGATTCACCAATCAAAATGGCATTTGCAAAAATGACCATGTTAGGTGAAATCAGGGCTCTCTTACCCTTATTTGGGCAAGATACTAACAAGTACCTAACACCTGTGGGTATCTGTTTATCACTTTGGCGGGGGGTGGGGGGGAGGTCCAAGCCTTTGTTTTCCTCCCACCCTTGCTTCCCCCATCAGCAGAAGGGTGGGGCAAGCCAGGACACCTAATAGGTCTATTAGCCTTCCACGACAATATGAAATGTAGTTAGTTGACTAACAGACCTGAGTTTGCCAACACAGCTTGATCTAAGTCCACCAAAACTGAGAAGCCCCACTGAACTTTGGTTTCACGTGAGGACAAGTTGAGGCTGTGGTGGAGTGAAGGGCTTTCCACTCTCAGCATAGCCATCCAGCCACAGCATTCAGGATGTCTCTGCCCTGGGATCAGCAGGTGCAGGCACAAGGAGAGCCAGATGGGGATGGAAAGCCCACATAACTATTTGAAAATGTATCCCATAAAAAAAGTGACTTTCCCCAGCATACTACAGTTTAAAATAAAATAAAATAAAAATTACATCTCATCAAAAGCAGCAGTCTCTCAGCAAGGCAGGCGTCGGCAGAGCTGGGCTCAATCACACTGCACGGGAGGGGAAGTCTCTGCTACTGAGAAGCGAATGGGTGTCTGCAGCACAGCATAAATTAATACGGCAGCTGCTGTTTTTGCAGGGAAATTAAACCCTAGCTGTTCCCTTTCACAAACAGAAACTTCACAGATGCACTATAGGATATTTCATTACTAAGTATTTTGAATTTTCAACGTGAAAAATATTCCCTATCGTTAGTTGCATTATTTGTTTCATAGGGAGGGGATTAACATTCCTGGGGCTCAGAAAAGAGGCACATGCCACTGAAGCAAGCAAATATGATTATTTCTTTGTTTTCACAGGTCCTCATGCAGGCGACTGCAGGTCTCGGAGATACACTTCAGGCCTGTGTCAAAGTACCGAACTCCTTCATTAGCACTTCAAGGGCTCTGAATCAAGGGAGGGAAAGGACTCCAGTCTCAGAGGCAGATTCTTCACCAGTTTACACCGTGTAAGTGTGGGATTAATCCTGATTTTTGCTGGCATGGCTCAAAGTAGCACCCATTCCCATGTATTTATTTATGCACCCTGTAAATTTGTTTGTTTTTAAAGAGAGGCAGATTATTATCTCATTTACACCAGCATCACTCTGGAATAGCAAAACCAGCTCCAGATAGTGATTTGGCCCAGTGGATATATTTCTGCAGCTCTACTCCACCTCCAAATTTAAAAAAAATATGTTCCTGCTCTGAGGCAAACCTCATCTTCAAGCTTAAACATTTTATGCAGTATTTCAGTAGACTGCCTTGTAATGCCATACAGTCTCCAATTTTAAGTATTATCAATAATGCATTCTTCCATGTAACCTCTTTAACATTCACGATAGAATAAAATAAAAAAACACATCAACAAAAAAAAAATTTGTCTCCACTTGGCAATGCTGTGTGAATGTTAAATTTCCCATTTCACAATGCAGCCATTGCTATAAAACTCTGAGGGCGGATTAAGGCTCTTCTGGTACTTCACTGTATCAGAACATGGATTTGCAGACAACAGCTGCAGCAAATTCCCTTGACTGAGAAGAATTACAAGTATTATCACCTAGATCATTAAACTGGGTTCATAGATTGCAGAATGTCTTCAATCAATTCATCTAAGATAACTTGAAGCCAGCTGGACCCCCTCAGTGAGAACTTGACTTAATTGGCCAATAAGTGGCTGGAAAAGGTGCATGCGATTTGATAAAATTACAGACTGCAGAAGTGATTACAGTTTGGAGAACCACAGAGGGTAGCCTTCAGGTCAGCCCTTTTGGAGAGGGCTAAGTTAATGTCCACTATTAAGTGCTGCTGTGAAAAATGTTGTCCCACTTGGTGCTCAGATGTAAAGTGTATCCAGGTCATTCCTCAGCTGATGGAGGGAGAGATGGTGCACATTTATCACAGCTCTGGCCTCATTTCTGCCTTGGTAATAGTCATACACTAACAACCACTGGCAGTTTCATATTTTTCTGGATACCCTTCATTTTATTGGCATAACTAAAATATTATCTGAGCAAAACAATCCATCTGCTAAAGAAAAACACTTTCCTTCAATTATGTCCCCCGAGTCTTTTCTTAAGAAAGGTTAAAGCACCAGGAAGTTGAAAAATATACGTTAGTTTGTTTTTATTCCTTCCAATCTACTGCAAAAATGCTTGTTTGTTACTGGATAAGTGGTAGGTCTACATATTTACCACCACAAAAAAATGTGAGGGAGTACGCCTAGCTTTAGGAAAAGTGTAAATGTACAACATCAGATTAGTGTTGAAGTACAAGTAATCATTTTAAATCATAATCATTTAAAAGCAATTGCCTATTTTCCTCCCTGCCCTTACAAAAAAAAAAAAAAAAAAAAAAAAAAAAAAGAAAAAAAAATACTGAAAAGCTTGTATAAATAGTTTCTTCAGGAGTTTTTATGAAATAATGAAACAGATTAGGCTGATTGCAGAAAAGCAACCTTTTTAAAAATTTGAGCTATAAAAAGTGCAAAGAAACCATCTTGTTACCCAATTGTGTTAAACATTATGGAAAAACAGAGCTTGATCCTGCTTATGCTCAGCAGGCAGGGCTCCCATTGACCTTGTCGGGGGCTACAGCATGCGGGTGCCTCCCAGGCATTAACCCTTTTGTTAGAGCCCACCCCAAGACAGGGCTTGCAATTGCTTCTGCACTGATGGAGTGTATCTGCTGTGATTCCACGTTGCTGAGGCTGCATATTTTTCATGGATTGGATAATTTTCATGGGTTTTGTTTTGTTATTTTTAAATCCTACCTTTTACAGAACTAGCTCCAAGACTCAGATATAATACAGATATTCAGAAGTAGCTTGGGCTTATTTTAAGGATTTTTTTTTTTGCTGATGGCTAAGTTGTTGTTAATAGTAAATGGTGTAACACAACTGAAAGCCTAGGGGTTGCATAGCTATCTAGTTGCATAGTTGCACAAAACACAAATTAATGAAGGATGGAAGGACAAGTTACACATTTTACCATCAAAATAGGGAAGCATAAGGCTCTGACAAAATACTTTTAGGCTTCAGGTATCAGGTCAGAAAAGAATTCCACTTAAAAATAAGCTACAAAATGCCTACTTTCTTGAAATCCTCTTTTTTTTTCATATATTGGAAAAACTACCAGAACCCATTTTTTAATTTCACCCAATAGGCAGAAACTAGGTTGTCATTCAGTTGCTGCATCTCCTACTATACAATATAACATGTTTCTTCCCAAATAGCCATGAGTCCCATCCCACCCAGTCACAAAGTTCAGTCACCCAAGGCACAGGATGAGACAGGTTCTGTGGAGAACTGGTCTGAAGTTTCTGAATGAAAGATCTATTTGTGGGAGTTGTCTTATGAAAGAAAATGACCGGTATAGTTTTTCCTTTACTGTGAGGAGTGGATAACCTTTCTCAAATGTTACTGGTGAAAACAATCTGTTTTGGCTGTGTAAAATGGCTCCTTTTTTTTTTTTAATGCAAGGTAGAGAGTGAGAAATAAATTGAAAAAAAGGTCAAAAAGCAGGACATCTCTGTCAATATGACCATGCAGCAGTCTTTCCACCCTCACCCTTACTTTTGGTCCCCCTAGCATTTTGTGGAATAGATTGGGTTTTTTGTCTGCAGTTCTCTGGACCTTGTGATTTTGTCCTTGCTATAGAGAAGCGCTGCTTGGTGGGACCAAGCCGCACGGCTGGGATGGGGACTGGTCCCAGCTGTTCCTGTTCTCTGCAGTCTACTTTCCCCACAATGAGTTTTATCTTTTGCCCAGACTCTGCAGATATGCCTATTGCTTTCTACATTTGGGATGCTCTTCCCTCAAACCTCGATGTGAGAACATGGTGCCCATCACGAGCACAGAAAGATCACAGATCTGTAGTCCTGCCACTCCAGTCAGGTATTTCAGTCAAATGGGTAACATTTTGTTCTGATGTCTACAATGGCTTGTAAACAGAATTGTCTTTCTGGGCATTGTATATAGGAGAGCGTGAGGGCTTTAGCTGCACTGAGTACTTGTACTCTCCTGCCCATGCACTACCACAGGCAAAGCATTTTTCCTACTTGGCTCTTTAGTATTGCCTTGCTAGCTAAGCTCTGATTTGAAAAGCCCTTTCTAGGTAAATTCCAGTATTTTAAGCATCACCTTCACTTGCCACAGGGATGCTGTCTGCCAAGACTTACCTTGCAGTGCCGGATGGATGCCCAGAGGGCTGCTTGTCCTCCACTCCCAGCTCTGCAAGAGTGGCCCTGCATGACCAAGGTCAAACTGCATCTGCATGGCCACACTGCCCCTGTACGCTCAGTGCGACCTTGGATACGATAGCTCCATCCACCAGTCTGCAATCAGCTGGGTCTGCCACCTACCATGGGAAGAAAAGGGAAACTAATTGAGTTGTACACAATTTAATCACATTAGTGTCCCTAGTGCTGCCACATTCCGTGTCCCCAAGAGCTCACGCCACGTTTACGGTTACTGGTGCTCCCGCACACCCCAGGGCACTGGGTTTCAGACACGCGCCGAACTGTCACTTGCAAATTTAGAAACCTATTTTTAAAGCAAACTAAGCAAACAATGGTGCTTTTTCTGCCTGTCATAAAGATCATTAAAGGAACAGTTGCTAGCGGGGATTTCGGTGGCAAACAGGCCAGACTTGGTGGGGCAGGACCTTTGCTCCAGCTCACTGCTTTTGTGCTGAGCCAAAGCGACGGCCCTTGATAGCCCGTCACGCCACTGGCCCTTTGTTAGTAAGCTCCAACCAGCAGGCTAGCATGAGCCAATCCTGCAGTCCCCAGAAAAGCTGTCTGAGAGCTTTTGCCTCTGAAGGGAGAATTCCTCCATGTCAGTCCTACCACCCCAGGAGGAGAGGGTGAAGCCATCAGCAACCGAGATGTTTCAGCACAGCCCTGTGCCACCCTGGTCTTTACTCTTGGTGTACAAACTTGGGTTCGCTGCTGCAGCTCTGACATTGTGTTGTTTGAGGATTGCAGGATTTGGCATTCTCCTGAAGCACTCTTGGTCCCCATATCAACTTGACTACCCGAGAATGGCAACCCCACTCGGAACAGGGAGTGTACGTTCCTTCAACTTTTGGTCATGAACAAATGTTCCAGCACTAGAAGGAGAACAGAAACACATTTTACACTTACTTTCTTGAACGTTAAGGTCTTTAAGACAATCTCACTTCTTTGCTCCAGACTTTCAGTGATTAAGGACTGCAACACTGACAGTTACAGAATGACCCATTTCTATTCTCGCTGAGCTGGGTGGTGCTGTGAATCACTCCAGAGAGCAGTGCAGAGCCCTCAGCCCACTGGTGCCGGAAGCCAGGGCAACAGGACTGCTGCCTGCTCCTGCAGAAGGGACTACAGCAGATGTTTTTGAAGACAGTCAGGGACCACCAAGGTGGGGAGCCCTTCCTGGCACTCCAGAGTGTGGTTGGAAGAGGGACACAGAGAGCAGCCCACAGCTGCCTGGATGTTGCAGCCATGTTGCTGAGGCTGCTCCAGCCACCCAACTCAGTATTTTCCATTTGTCTACAGAAATCACCATAGCATTAAGTCCAGCAGAGAAGATCCGCTGCTAAAATCCCTGTGCTAAGCTAGATGACAGGGAGTAGGAAGAGGCAGATCCTGTGGCTGAGCAAGAGTCTGAGGCAAGGCACACTCTTAGTGCACCCTCCAGATAAGGACCAGATCTGCCTACTTTACTCAACCAAACAAAAGAAATAGTTGGGTCTACTTTGGCATGTTCAAACCACATTGCACTCTATCAGCATCTTTGGAGTGATCTATTATTTTTAATTATCATTAGGCACAGAAGTAGCTCAGATAACCTTTTGTCTTTCAGGACCAAGAAGGTGGTGTGGGGAGCAGGCCATTTGCACATACATGAAGGAGAAAAATCCTGTTTACTTTGAAAAAAATCTAGTATTGTCTTCCATTTATCTTCCATTAAGTCCTTGTCCAATGCAACTCGGAAGCTAATCTGTTCCAAAGGCAGGTGCTCCTTAATGAGAGCGTTGAAATATATTTCCTTTTTTGTTTTGCTTTTTTTTTTTTTTTTTTTTTCCTTTCATTAAAAGGGAAAGAAGAAAGAAAAAAAAAAAAAGAAGAAGAAAAAAAGAAGATAGTTGGAAAATGGCACGAAAGCATATTACCAGTAAATTGTTTCCACTGTGTTTGTGACTGTTCTTAATGTTTTATGAATATGCTAAAAAATTTGCTCAGGCATTTTTCCTTGGGCACTCCAGTTAATTACTTATTCAGAGAGCTTCTACTCTGTTTCTTGCAAAATGTGTTGTGCATTAATTCTGATTATGTACAAAAACCCACCTGCAAGGAAAAACTCTGAATCAGTAATGCTGATAAAATGAGCAGCTCTCCTGGGGCTTTACTGAGAAACAGGATACTGGACAGAATTAGAATCTTGTAGCTAAGGCTATTCATAATGTCATTAACATAAAGGCAATTAAATGAGTTTTTAACCTACAACCCTTTATTGTTATTAATGAACATTAGAAAAACACAGGAGATAAAATTGGTAATTATCTCTGCACCAAGCTATGCAATAATGTGTTTAAATATAAAAACAAAACAAATGATTATTGTTAGTATTTTCAGTAGCAGAAGCCCCAAGGAGCAGCTCAGTCACATTTAATCACATGGTACTACACCAAGAGGGTTAATTAAATGAGGGCTTTAGCTTCAGCATGCTTGGTTATTCTGTTTAATATGGAATCAACAAACAGAAACGGCAGTCTGTGAAATATTCCTTTACCTTTAGGTGAGCCACCTTTACAAAAATCAAGAGGGGTTTTGTTCCCTCCAGGACAAGGAGTTGCAGTCCTGTAATGAAGTTTTTATTGTAACATGCTTTCAAAAGCAATTTCAGAAACAACTCCATAAATCCTGGGTCATACCCTGAGCTTACCATTCTGTAAAAAAAAAGAGTTTGGACATCTGAAAGCGACAGACATTTGCAGTAGATAATTACAGTTGTGGCACCACAGCACAGTGAAAGAGCCTCCAGTTCCATCTTTTAATGCAAACTATTGTGTCCTCTACTTAAGCATTCATAAATTACAGAGTATCTTCTAAAGGGGAAATACATTAAAGCTCAGTGAAATAGCCTATATCTAGATTTGAACTTATTAATTTGAATACATTTTTATGATTTAAATCTCAAAATGGCTTTAGAATCTATTTTTTTAAGATATATTTTTTTTTATATTTATATCATTTTTGGGAGATCAGAAATCTGTTTTCTGGGCAATATATAGCTTAATAAATGACAGCTAATACATTTTGTCTTCCACCTCTGTAGACAAAGCTTTCCTAAGGAAGGTATCCCTTAACGTGTCCAGACACAACTCACAGAAGGAAGGAGTTGAAGACACCTAAAGACTGCACAGGATCCAGCACTGGTTTCGTTGAGCAGCACATGTTACTGCTGTGAGAACCCCATGGTTAGATGCTGCAGAGATGTGCCCCATTTTCTACCCCTGCACCCTCTATGTTTCATGGGAGCAATCAGTGAAGGACCATTCCTAGCAGCAGGTGGGTGGATGCTGTATGGGAGCAGAGGGGAAATGAAAGAAGGAAAATCCAAAGGGCAGTTGGCCAATGTGCTGTACATAGAGATAACTGAAGACCCCATGCCAGCAAGGGCTGAATACAGGGATGCAAAGGCGGCCTGACTGAAATATAGCTGTACAGCTACATTCTCCACTAGAAGGTAGCCTACACAAAACAAAATTTTTCATGAACGCAAGTACCTACACATTTCAGCCTTATTCAGGAAGCTCAGGCAAAGCTCCGACGTGTTTCCCACAGGAGGCAAAATCACCTATTTCTCTTAGACAGGACTCAGGTCTAAGGAAAAAGGTAGGTGCACTGAGAAAGCAGGAGGAGAGAGGGAGATATGTGATGAAGCATCAGCGGAAGGGTTTCTAAGGATAAAAATCTCATGGAATATATCAAGGGTTGATGGGTGGAAGGGTGCAGAGCCCAGAGATGGAGAGGGAAAGCTGCTTTATGGGTCAAGACAACTGGAAGGTGGCACAGACACCTAGAGGTATTTTTCATGTTGCAATTCAGCTACACCCAAGCCCTTTTTAACACATAGCCTTCATCTCTGCCTGCATTGCCAGCGATGAGTGGGATCACTGGCCTGACACACCATGCAAATCATGGGCAGCCATGGTATTATAACCAATGACTCCTTCAGATAACTTAACAGCTCTAAATACCTGAAAGGTTTTCCCCAACAGCTACAGATTTCTTTTTCTCCTGATGTAGAAGCTGATTTCACTCACTTGTGTAAGCCTGCTATTCACTGGTGTAGTAAGAAAAGGCCCAGGCTATTCAAGTGCCATCTAGATGCAGAAATGATGTGCATACTAACCAACCTCTCTGAGTAAAATAAGTATAGCTAGTTTAGCTCCTTTTGAACAGGGAGATGTTGTGGGAAGCCATTAAGCTGGGTGAGCTGTGGCAAAGGAACTGTGGTAGAGGTGAGATGGTCTCCAGCACTTTGTCTGTGAGCACTGGTAGGGATGTGCAGAGGTGCTGGGGAGAAGCACATCATCATGTCTGTACTCAAGGCACCTCCTGAGCAACGATGCAAACACACAGCCTCGTGTCTTACATATCTCATTGCTTGGTCACCTGTGAGCATAAAAGCAAGAGCCACCACATTGGAGCTGTTCTCTCTCTATCCAGGCACCTGCCTTTGGTTGCTCTGTTTTTAATTTGACTTAGATTTTTTTGGAGAAAACAAAGTAGAGACACATAGATAAGCAGAAGTATACACCATCTGCAGGGTTTTGGGCATCCTTTTCTAGCCTTTTCATTTTAGGTCATCATGACTTCTCAGATTTACCCTCTTCCCTTTACCAAGACAAGAAGTGCAATATACTTTCCATACTGTGGTCAAGCAGATGCTCATTTTCATTGACAACTGCTTAGGACAGAGCCAGGCTATGCCCTCCTGCTCCAGCCCCATATGTCTGTACACCATCACATTGGCAGGAGTCAATGTTGGTCTGCACATTAAGGTATGGCACATGGCAGAACTACCACCCTTCACTTGTATCTAAAAAAGCAATTCAAATACACGGTGGAAAATGAAATTTGATGAGGGTAAGAACAAAGTAATGATTATTAAAAAAAAAATGTTCATTGCACATACATGGAGGGAATTTTAAGTGCCATGAGATGCAGCAGTGATCCAAAGCACAGTGAGGTCCTGAGGAGGAGAGGAGCACTGAAAAATGTCTCCTGTTTTCTGACATCAGCAATGCCTGGATCAGTAAAGACATTCCTACTGTGCTCAGCTGAAATCCATGAACCTGGGAGTAACCCTCTTCTGGTGGGGATCAGCTTGCTGGAACCATCCACCAAGGCACCTGGTCACAGCCACCACAGCGAGGGAAGCATACAAGAAATCAATCTATTCTAGTGTGACAAATCCTATCTTCTTTATAAGCTTAGGCATAAAAGAACTACTAAGTCTATATTTTATTTATAGTATTTTGGTGGATAAATGACACTCTTGTTCCTTTTTTTTTTGCCAGCTATCGAGTGTTTACAGTGCCAACAGCCTGCTGTCCGTTGTTCAGAGGGCTGGCACCTGTCTGGATAATAGCGTGACTCAATATTCCTCAAGTACTAGATTTCCGTAAAAGAAGAAAAATCAATAGCTGTGACAAGCGCTATCCATTAGAGCCACAGAGCAGAGAGCAAATGATTACATGGTGCCATTTTTTTAATATAACAAGACTGTAAACGGAAACTCTTACAACTGAGCTTTGGGGGATAAGACATCCTTTCAAAGGCAAGGTGACCACAGACTAGATCTACTTGACTTCCCAGTGTCAACACAGTCAATACTATCTGATGCTCAGGGTTCTCATCCTGCCAGATGATGGTCCCCCTTGAGAACAATAGATTCCCTACACACAGATCAGAGCAACAGCAACCACCAGCATCATAAAATCATAGAATAGTAAGGTTGGAAGGGACCTCAAGGATCATCTAGTTCCAGCCCCCTGTCATAGGCAGGGACACCTCCCACTAGTACAGGTCACTCAAGGCCTCGTCCAACCTGGCCTTGAACATCTGCAGGGAGGAAGCATCCAAAACCTCCCTGGGCAACCTGTTCCAGTGCCTCACCACCCTCACTGTAAAGAACTTCCTCCTAACATCAGCCATCAGCATCAGCTCCCTGTCCCAGGCTAGAGGCAGAAATGTCTTTTTCTCACACAGCTCTGCTTGTTCTTCAGACTTCCCAGAGCAGAGCAATATATACATATAAAATACATTATATATATAAAAATCACCATTTCTGCATTTGTACTATATGCTTATACTCTACGTAACAGTGTTTCTAAGCACTTGGGGAATATGGTCCATGGGACAAAACAAAATTTGGCTGGTTTCAGGAGCATGGCCAACCCTTATTACCCATCTTTCTTTCCATCCCCGGCCTCCTTTATTGTTTGGATTTATGGCCAGGCGCCACTTGAGCTGATGTTTGCCTTCTAAATGGCATTTCAGCTTTGGCCTCCCTCACTGCCCAGCACCCTCTCACTGATTAGCTCTTGGGTGCCATATGGTACAAACAGCCTGCCACACACTCATGCAGTCAGTACTTAAAAACCTGCCAAACTGCTGCCTCTGTTGGCAGCCTGCCTCATGGCTCTGTGGGCTGTGAAGGGAGCATGACACTGTCTGGATATAATTGAGATGGGGCTCTGCCAGGTCACACGTAGCAACCCTGGGAGCAGCGCTCCTCTTTCCCCTCCTGTTCCCCACAGCAGAGTCAGACATTCCTGCACACGTGTGCCTTTTGCCACCACACCACTTTCCACACCGCCTTGTTTTTGCAACAGGAAGAAAAGGCAAAGCAGCCAAGGAGCTGCTTTTTGCTTCACTGGGGATGGGCATCAGGGAGAGAAGTGCAGCATGCTGCTGCAGGGATCCATCCCCTGCCCTGCAAAGACAGCTCTCAGCTGCAATGCAGGAAAAAGGCAAGGGCAGCAGGCCCACTGAGAACTCATTGGGATTTCCTCACTTTTCTGTAGTGGTCCTTTCCTAAAGCATGTATGTTCTTGCTGTCACAGTGGCATATCCACACCTTTAGCTGGTTGCAGGAGGGCTGACCAGTTCAACAGCATCAACGCTGGAAAAACTGAAGAGAAGTAAAACTGATAGGAAGTCAGTAGAAGTTTGGCCATTGGTGTCCAAGGAGAAGAAAACCACACAGTAAAAAAAAAAAAAAAAAAAAAAAAAACCCCACAAAAAAAAAAAAAAAAAAAAAAAAAAAAAGAAGTCAGCTACAGCAGCAGACCTCTTCCAGTGTGTCTCAAACATAGCTATTTTTACCATTTTCTCCCACCCTTTTGCAGCCTGACCAAACCTTTGCTTTCCCTCATCCCATGGCAGTTCTGACCCTACTTTCTCCTGGACTGATATTTCTGCCTAATGTCTTCACCTCCATGAAAGTAGACTTTCCACCTCCTTGTTATTCTAGAGAAAGGCACTTTCAAATGTTTGTATCATCTCACATCTTTTTAACTTTGATTCTGTTTATCTCTTTGTCAGATTTAATTTCCAAGTTTCGGCTGAGAGCTTCTCTGGGGCCTCTGCAGCTGCAGAGCTTCTCATTGGCAATGGAGTGATCCTGGTCTCACATTCTGCTGCCAGTGATGTGAAACTGTTGCATCAAACACCATTTCATGAAAAATACAGACCACGCCCCTGATCTGCCTAAGGGCTCCCTTCCATGGAACATGACCTATCATCCTTCTCCAGTGCCAGAAGCCATGCAGTAGCCATGGCACAGACCAGCAACCTGTTGGAGGCTGGTGGTAGAACTTGTGGGAGAAGTAAGTTGGAGCACATTGGGACCACCAAGGGCCTTGAAAACACCAGTTTTCTTGTTGTTATGTGGACATGCTCAGTGACACCTGGTAATTATCCTGCCTAGAAACCCTGCGAATTGGTGAGAGGTGACATTTTCCAAACTACCCACCTAAGATTCAGTCATCTACCTCCTTGGGGCTGCCTGTGAAGTAAGATGCCTCAAGCATTTGCAAACAGTTGATGACATAAGGTCAGGCATCCAGCTTACAGATGCAGAGGAGAGGAAAACTTGCAAATTCTTTGTCACTTGCTATTGGCCAAACTGATCATCGGTTTCAAATATGATGCTGTTCCTCAAAAGACGCAACTTTGTATATTTGTAGTTTGCCAACTCCAGATAACCTCCAGTAGAGCATCAGACTTGCAGAAGCCTTCATTCTTCCTAGATGGGACTTCAAAGCTGTAACATTACCTTTATGTGTTTGTGCATTATTTAGCTCTTCTGAAACTACTTAAGCATTTCAGTCGCAGATTGGAGTGGGTAGGAAAAAAAGGCTGTACTATAACACAGAATTAAATCCCCTCTGACAGAGGTTGGTGGCTGCATTGGTAGATCCTGTGCAGCCGTGAAGAAAGCAGCAATGCCACATTTCTCATGTATTCTGACAAAATAGTTGTATGATGTGCCTACACAAAACTTGGGATGAAACGGTTTCTTTATGATCTTCTGATAGTAAAGAGATAAGTGGCTTCTCCATTACTTCTGTCTGTGAAATTGAAGTGATACTAAGCCTTGGTGTTCCCAAGTGGAGCTGCTGACCATGTCAGTGACAGCCAAACCAGCTTAGCTTGTTCATTGTTTACCTTATGCTAAGGGGAAGACACTTCTTTGCTGCCATTGTATCACATGATGCAGTAAACCAAAATCCATGCCCGATGTGTGCAGAAACTTTAAGTCAGCAACGTTTATTACCCATGCGTACACAGTAGGGATTGCCACTCTGCTGTCAGTGCTACTTGCACTGTTTAGTGAAAATAAAAGGGCATTTGTATCTAGAATGCCACAATATGGTTTGAAAACGTGGATATTGCAAGGGCTGTAATACAGTTTGCTAATGTACCACATGCACTTGAGTGAGAGGGAAAGGTCTACCATGAATATCTGGAAAGACTTACAGTACATAAAAGGAAGCCCTATAAGTGGTATCTGTACCCTCTTTCTATAAGGGCAGTGCTTGAATGCCCAGACTCTGCCCTAGGCATTCCTACTGTTGGCAGCAAGGAGTGGTAACACCCCAGAAGTCTCATGGCCCACACAGGTGGCTGGGCTGCATTTGGGATGAAATTTAGTCAGGACATGAAGCTCATTAAGAAACATCAGTTGATGGAAAACAGTAAGGGTCTGGCTATTAACCCAATCCGGGAGCCTGGATTTACGTGCTGGACGACACTTTAAAGACACTCAGGTATAAGGATCCCAGATAAACAGCATTGCCCAAAACAATCTGAGTAAATCAAAACCCTTCAGAAGCAATCAGCTCTACCATTAACCCTAGCAGGTTCCTAAGGTTTGCTATATACAGTGCAGTACAAGATCCTCCATTTTCCCCAAACAATCCGAGAAATAAACAACGCACAAACTGCCTGAGCAGGCACACATGTGGGACTCCAGAGAACAGCAGAAGCGCCAAAGCATCACTCTGTCATCGGAAGTGCCTAGCTCAGCCATTCATCCTAAATGACCTGTACCTGCTTGTAGGACAACACTAGCTGTCACTGTGTACCACCTTCCAGCCAATCAAAGACAAATCAGTATTTGGAAATGTAAGAGATAACAGAGTTCATGCTTAGCTTATGTCATTAAACAAGGTCTCCTCTCCCAAATCTGCTAAAAGCTACCAGTCACTCAGGGAGCTGCTGAGAGTTCCCAAACTTTGTGGAGTTCAACACCAATTTTGAGTACGATTTTTCCCCCCATAATATTAACATTTTCATCTCTGCAGTGGGGTGGGGCAGGGCATGGCATGCATTGGTGAAAGGAACCTCCCTACAGCAGGTACTACACATCTTTCCCAAGTCTGCAGTGCCCTGCCTGTGTAAGGCAGGTAAATCAACAGTTACCTTTAAGCCCGAACTCAGCACCGTGACTTCATTACTTTTGAAAAAGTTGTAAAACACCCTCTTGCAGATTCCTTCACTGGCAGTATTGGAAGGAAGGGAAGTTGGAACAGAGCTGTCTCCTTCACAGAGCAGTCATCAGAGCTTCAGCCACCTGGTAAATGACAATAAAAGGGATTAAAATTTTAAAAGATAGAGTCTCTGCAGCTACTACTACTTTATTGTTTCCTAGAGACATTAAGTAACTGGGACTTACTGGGATCAAGCAATATATGATGCTCTGTATTCTTTAAAGCAAACTGAGAACTGCTTTCAGTGTTACAGCTGACATGGGAGTTGTCACTAGCTTTGCACTTTCTTGACTTATGCTACCTTGAGAAGAAAAACACTGTTTTCCCTTTATCTGTGTGTCCATCTCTGTTAATTAGTGACAAGCACAATCACCCTTCACCAGAAGTCTCTCTGAGGTGTGGAGTGCAGTGCTGCTCCCACCAGTGCTGTTATCCTGGGAAATATAAACCTGTACCAAGAAAATCTGCTACTGGTAAAGCAGATTTTCCATGTCTGTTTTATTCCAGCTACAGGGCACTACAAAAGACAGGCCTTTGAATTGCAACTATCTTTTAGGCTGCTTCCTTGTCACTGAATATATTCCACAGAGCTGTTCTTTGTAGTTAAAAACTGCAAGTTACAGACGAACGTCTATTACAATGAGAATATTTGATTGGACTTTGATGACACAGGAACTAGAAAACACTGCTGTAATAGTCAAGATCCCTGCACTGAAAGGACATGCTGCTAACCGAAGTAAATATATTGCTGTGAATTTCTGACTTAATTGACAGAACGTTTTACAGTGTGAACTTCAAAATCTCATTAGGAATGAATGAGACTAGGGCTATGTGCTTATAACATTTTTAATACCAACATATAGTCAGACTTACTTGGAGTTGACATAATTTCTTGATCAAGCAGATGAGAAATTACAGTGTAATTTAATGCTATCAATTACAACATTTTATGCCAATATGTAAAACTGAACTGGATTAAAAGAAACACCATCGCCAAATTGTGGCCTGACACACAAATCCTAGCATTTTCAGCAGCTTTTAGTTCACATCCATCCCTGACGTGCCTAAGCTGAAGGAATAAAGGCTTTTTTCCTGCAAAGGCCAGAGGCATGAGGCACCCAGGAGGCTGGCTGGGCAGCACAGGGTGATCTCACCATGACTGAAGAGCTCCATGAGCAACTCCTCCACTACGAGGATCAAGTTTTGGCACTTGACTACATCACCCCTGTCATACTCACACTTGTTATGGAAATATAACAATTCTCAACATCTTCAATGATAATGTTACAAAATTAAGCACAATGAAAAGATCTGCCAGATATTTAATGCTTACTTGTTCCTGCTCAGCAGGTGCGAATACATCACTGGCATGGCTCACAAGTCCACTGGCTGAGGCATATGGCCCACTGCATGCATAAAGTATGGACACTGCCAGCTGTACCCCTAAGTCACACCTCGGCTTATCGCTCTGGCAAAGGCATCTCAACAGCCTAACCTGCACAGCCATGTCAGCCTGCTGGGGAGCATACTTTACAGACAGACCAGCCTCTTCTTCTCAGGAAAGTGTGGTCTCCTCAGTTAGCAGAAATTTGGAAAACCAGAGTTTGCAGGGGTTACATTTACTAAAGTCAATTAACCAGGAATATCTAGAATAAATACTGTTGTTTGAAAATTATCAACTAGTGTTTGGAATAATATGACTGACAAGGATGTAGTGCTTTCTTTTTGTTTTGGTGAGAGACATAGGGGGTAAAAAAATCTCATTGCATGTGGTTAGTTCCCTCTTTTAGCAAAAGAGATCTCTAGACAAATTGCAAAGTTATTTGAAACGAGCCCAAACTGTGCAGCAGCATCTTGGGCCCTAAGCCTAGCTAATTTTATCAAATTTAAACATTTTAACTTTTGCTGACCAAGGATGTGTGGGCTGGCATAATCTCCCCACCACAGTGCCCCAGGAAAGCAGAGCAGGGGAAGCCAACGGGGTTGGATAATGCCCCCAGACCCACCCACATCCCTGGCAGTAGCAACACCCTAGCCTGCCCTGCTTTGCCCCTGCTAGGCTGCGGCTTTGTGGGACACATGACAGCCCTGGAGACAGCCCTGGCTGGACCTCACAGTGACTTCTAAAAGCCAAGGGCACAAAAGTCTCCGTTCACATCATCAAGTTTATTCATTCACTGTTTCCTTCCAAGTCAAAGAGATGCCTGAGAGCTGGGGCAATCCTGTAATATCTGCTTAGTCCATCAGTACACAAATTAAAATATCTGACAGATTGCTAATGAGCTGATGTTGGAATGACTGGATAGTCTGTTACTGTTTGACCATTCACAGTTTCTTCAGCAACCCATCTGTGCACTAGGCACAGCTAGTGGGGAGGAGTCTGGGACAGTTCCTCCATTTACACCTTTTGCCATTACTGGCCTTTGGGAGAGGTCTTTAGCAATTAAAGTTTTTACCAAACATACTGTCATCTTTTCCAGCCTGTTACTAACCCCCTGAGCTGCTATAAAAGGTCTGCTTAACACTTTTCTGTACCTGAGCCCCATGTTTTTGCTCCAGCCTGGCAGTTTAGATCACATACACAACACAAAGCAGGCAGCTCACTTTTTTTTTTCTGAGCCAAACCCACAAAATTAAATCCTCACACATGTGGGCCACTTTCTGATAGATTTGTTTGTGTTCGGTGGTGTTTACATGCACTTGCATGTTTGTCTAGAGGTCAAAAAAACATCAAGTCAACCCAGATATGGCACATGATTATTAGCTTGGGCTATTGGACAGGAAATGCCCTGCTCACAAGATAGCACAGCGCTGCTCCCAAAGGACTAAGGGTGCTGGGGAGAAAGATGCAAACTGAGGACAAAGGCTGGATTCTCCTACTTATACCACCAAAGTGCTGAGACCTCGTGGATAGGTGCAGCAAGTGTTGGATTGAGCTAGCTGGCACACATACCTGCAGGCCAGAGCATTTGCAAAGGCACCTGTGCCACTACAACAGACTTCATGTGCACACATCAGCTGGGAAGCAAAGCTGTTTGTAGATGAGTGCTAACTAGGAAAAGACAGAGCAAAGAAAAGTCAGTTTGGAGAAAACAAAGCACTCCTAGGATCTGCCTCTTCAGAAAGGCCACACAAAAGCTGGGCACAGCTGAAGCAAACTACCTGACTTCAAAGGGAGCCCTGGAAGCATCATCTCAGCAGAGGCAACCCCTCAGCCATGGTCCTACCTCAGCGACTGGATGGAATTCCTTGCTGCTACACACACTATTCAAACTGCTTCTCTGAACAAAGGTTTGTGAGATCAGGCCCATACACTCAGCAAAGGCTTCTATCTAGTACAACCTAATGCCAGCGCAAACACAAGAAATGAAAGATTTCTGCAGGAGTCCTGGTTTTTCCCTGTATGATGGAGAATTAATTTTTTTCTTCATTTGCAGCATCCTTTATAGGTGAAAGTGAAGACATGAATTATATTAGCGTCTGATGTAAAAATCTGCTCCCTAGGGAAAAGGCAAGAGGAGTGCTTGTTTCTCCTGAAGATCAGAGGGAGGTTTGCTGGGTTGGGCACAGCATCTTCAGCCAGTTAACAAGTTAGAAATTCCCAGTGCCTATGAAGGTCTGCACTGACTGTGGTTTCCTGTGGGCTTCACAGCATTGCAGACTTCAGGGTTGTAATTCTGTCCACCAAAACTAAGATGAAAACAGGAAAGTAAATAGACAGAGATGATTAGGTGTGTGTGTGTGCTATACATGTCAGCTCTGTTGAGCAACTTGTTCAGCCACTTTGATGAGTGACTTTCCTCACACGCAATTGCTCACACTGAAAACCTGAAACACAACTGAGAACAGCAGTACAAGGAAAGAGACACAGAACAGGGCAAACAAAGCAGAAAAACAAGAGGTCAAGCCCTGATGAGCAAAATCCCTTTTCTCCTTCAACTTGGAAAACTCAGGCTGTGACCGTTTGGGAGTAACCTGCCCCCCGATCCACTGTGAAAATCACCCTGACTAGACTCAGTTGGCTGGAAGTTAAGGAATGAAGCTTTATAGTCACAGCTTAGCACAAGGTACAAGCATTTACTTTACAATATATTACAATATATATACAGAAATATACAAGTTAAAGGTAATACAGAAACACATTACCCCTCCCAGGTATCAGAGGAGGGGCTCCCAACCACCCTTCCACCTTCTTTCCACTCCTCTACCTTATGCCAGAATCTGCCTTACATGCAAGGTGAGTTTGGAGGATTGACAAGGGAGGTTAGAAGCAGAATGATAAGTTGGGTTAACAGCAGAAGCCCAGAAGACACACCGACTACGACAGAGAGAGACACTCTGCATTATCTGTGTTTGTTTCCTTGTTTTTGTACATCTCAGCAATGATTGAACTTGACATCACCACTGTTTTCTTTTCACAGCCTATAATCAAATTTTTTTCATTAAAATATCCCAATTAGCCTCAAACCAGCACACGGGCATAGCAGTGGAAGGTGCTTCCAGGCAGCTCAAACTTGCATATGAGGCAGAGAAGAAGCACAGGCATCCCTGACCTTGTTTGGTGGTATTACAAGAGGTCATATTTTCAGATGGATGATCTGATCTCAAAATATCCTCCAGTGTAATGAGTACAAACAAGCTTTTCTTCTATGTCTGTCTCAGCTGTGTGTTTATCTGCTTTCTCTGGTTTTTAATGCAAGGAACAGTCTTGTGAGGACTGCAGAAATCAGAAGGCAGCTGAGCAGCATACCACCTCTGCACAAATGGGTCACCAGAGCTACTGGGCTGAAAACACGCAAACCAAAGTGCTCTGCTCAGCCAGGGAGCGTAGCAAGCACCACTGCCAGATTTTCTATACTGCTGCATCTGACTGCCAGGCCCAGCAAGGCACAGGAATAGCCCTGATCAAAGAGAAGGGGTTGTACGATAAATTTACTTCAACATTATCACAAACAGCTTTTTCCATGGCCAAATCAGAGTTCAGAACTGCTCCAGCATTTTCTCTAGCTTGCCTAGTAGCCTGCATATCACACCATGTGCCCATGGCAGTGCCAGGGATGCCAGCTCAGTGTTGCTGTTTGTAGAATGGTGGACCACTGGTGGCCCTGCCAGTGACCAGCACTTTCCTGCCAACAGCTGGGCACTGACAGGCAGCAGCATTTCTACTAGTGAGGCAAAAGGAGCTGGTTACGCTCAACTGGCCAAGCTACACAGAGGGGCAGGACCAGGCATGGTGCTGGCAAGAGGTTAAGACTTCAGGAGGCAGTGGGCAGACTTCACCTACCTGTTGCCTGTGCCTCTACTGAGATGCAACATGCCTCCCTGGGGGCATACAGCACCTGCTTCACACCCCAGCATCCCCAAACCAAGACATCTCACCTGCCTTCAAGGGTTGTTGCCTTCAATAGTACTTCCTGGAAACACGCTCTGTGTCCTCAGCACTCAACGAGGAAACCTCAATAAGCATAAAATATTCATTCCTAATAAGAATACGCTACAATAATCATCCTCCCAGTGATAAATAGATTACAGCATTATCCTCCTCTCCTTCCCGCCCCC
>VWZE01007608.1:92409-106817 GCA_013396675.1 Eubucco bourcierii | reverse complement strand
GAGGTCCCTTCCAACCTTACCATTCTATGATTTGACTGACAAGTGATAAGATACATCGGGAGTATTGGAAGAATTATAATGAAAATTACCAGCAATGTATCACAGTCTCACAGTATCACCAAGGTTGGAACAGACCTCAAAGCTCACCAAGTCCAACCCCTTACCACAGACCTCAAGACCAGACCATGGCACCAAGTGCCACTTCCAAACCCGCCTTGAACACCTCCAGGGGCGGTGACTCCACCACCTCCCTGGGCAACCCATTCCAGTTTGCAAACCCAGTCAGTTTTGGAGTACACAGATAAATATGCAGGTACACATATATGTGTGTATGTATCTACCTTTCCTCATTCAGTGGTATATATTTCAGGAAGAGTTATTCCTGGTTGTTTCCTTGTCCAGACTAAACCAAAAGGTTGGCTATTTTTATTTTCTTTTCTTGTTTATAGGTGCAGGGAACAATCTGTTCCTGCAGATAGTTGTCTCCAGAGTGGCCAAGGCTTTGTTATCTTTTCAGATTTATCAGTACAACTCTTGAGCTAAACCAGAATCCTTTCTCCTCTGAAATGGTCTCAGCTTCCTCCTTCACTCTGGCTAGTGGAGAGAGCAGAGTGCTCTTTCTTTCATTTTGTCTGGTATCACTAAACATATTTTTACTTATTTAGTGTACAGAGACTACTGTTTGTTTGTTCGTTTGGTGGTGGCTTTTTGTTTGGTTAGTTTTGGGGTTTTTTTTCTTTTGTGGTTTTGCGTTCTTGTTTTTTTTTTTTCCCCCACAGGGCTCCATTGCTTTGGAAAAATGCTCCTTTTCTTTAAAGATTCTTAAATATCATTGCTGATTTTATTGAGGTATTTCTTCTCACCTTGAACTGCCTTGCATTGCAGGTCTACTGCATCCCAGTACCCTTGGTTTTTTTTCATATAATTTCCATCCCAGTACCCTTATTTTCCTTTGTATGATTTCCCATGTCTTAGAACTGTCTGTTTGTGGACAGAAATTTCCTCAGAATTTCTGATTTTCTGAAAAGTAATAATAAAGTATTTAAAATTGTATGCATTTAAAAATAGAGATTTGTAATCACCTTATGTGATGGTTTGGGAGTTCCCTGCCCCTCACACTTTGTAAAATCCCCCAGACTAGACTCAGCCAGCTGGAAGTTAAGGACTGAAGCTCTATTTACAGCTCAGCAAAATGGACAAGCAGAGATAGACACAACAGACAGGAATAGTTTCAGACATAGACAAGTTAAAGGGAATACAGCAACACAACTCCCCTCCCAGAAATCAGAGACCCCAGGAGGGGCTCCCAACCACCCTTCCACCTTCTCCCCACCCCTGTACCTTACCCCGAGGTTTGCCTTATGTGTAAGGTGAGTTTGGAGGCTCAGCCAGGGGGTTTAGAAGGAAAGTGGTTAGTGAGGTTACTCAGCAGAGAGGAGAGGACCCACTGACTCCCAGAGAAAGATTGCCTTATCTATGTTTTGAGTACTTATTCTTACCCATCTTAGCAAGCCCATGAGTGCAGCAGACATCACCACTGTTCCTTTTCACAACCTATAATCTAATTTTCTCCATTAAAATATTCCAATTAGCCTCAAACCAGCACACCTTATTAGATACGTCATTCATCCTTCTTGGAATACTCAAACAGCACAACAGTGAACTTGTGAAAGGAGACTTTTGTAACACAACTCTGCCTTCTGATAGAGATCAAAAAGTCATTTTCATGTAAGCAATAGCAGATTATTGCAATTGTTTGATTTATTAGTTGCTTTTTCTTAAACTTTTCCTCCATTGGCAGGAGAGGTTGGACACAATGGTCTCTGGAGTTCCCTTCCAACCCCTAACATTCTGTGATTCTGTGGCAGACTCCAAGCTTCATATAATCCACAAGTCCTATTTCTGTCCACAAATAACAAGTCTATTAGGATGCCTTCCCCAGCTGGTTTGCTCACTGCTTGGGTCAGAAATTTATCTTCCACACACTCCAGGAACCTCTGGGATATTTTCCTCTCTGCAGTTTCCTTCCTACTGTATTGTAATAGTTGAAATCCTGGATGAGAACAAGTGGTAGTGATTGTGAGACTTCTCCCAGCTGCTTACAGATCGTTTTGTCTTCCCCTTGATCTTGATTGGGCAATGTGTAATGGACTCCTACTGGGTTTAACTTCATGACCCAAAAGCATTTGTGTTTGATGAACTTACCTCACACATGTGTAAGTTTGGTAAGCATGACTCAGCCAACTCCAGTCTAGAAAACTACAGTATCTAGCAGTTGAGTAAAGTGACAATAGCTGGCTGCAAATCTGTCTTAATGACAGAAATGAAGCACAAAGCAATACTGGTAAACATGGCTAGCCTGAGCCTGAGGATGAGACTGACTTTGTCCCAGCATGGGTGGGATTGCTTGCATAACTCATTGACACTTGGTAGTTAAATCATTCAGCTACTACATTATTCATTTTAGTAATTTTAATTATTACGATTGGTCTTCAACTTAAATTGGGCTTTCAGTAAAATGTCTACCTCGTCCAATGATTATTCAGAGTCTCTATCTGTAGTAAATTAAAATATAAACAGCCTTAATATGCATTTTAAATCTTGATATCTGATGCAACACTCTCCCATCCTTCACAGAAAGTGGATGCCAAGCTTAAGGAACTAAAAGTTCAAAAAGTTGTATTTGGAAAGCAAAGATTAGCAGGCTGTTGCATATTCATCATGGTTGGTGAATTGTTCCCCTTGAGAGCTGATGTGTTATTTCAAGTGCTGAGTTAACTAAAAATGTGATTATATATCACACATCTATTTTAGTGATTGTCCTGAGAAGTAGTGAGGCTACTTAAAATTCTAGTACACCTCATGGAGAAGAAATAGCTTCAGTGTTACTCAGTCCTCCCACTTCCTGCATTAAATGAATTAAAAGGATTGAGAAGCTGTAAATTAGTTCCATAGTCTCTTGATGCTGCTAAAGCATATTATTCATTTCAGAAAAGAATATTTCAAAAGGTGAAACTTCATAATCTCTTGTATATCATACATTTCTATCCATATAAAGGAAGAAAGCTAGTAGACAATCTAGTGACATTCACTGCTTAATTTAAAAAGAAGGACAAGCACAACTCCAGGCTGGGTGGGGAATGGCTGAGAGCAACCCTGAGGAAAAAGATCTGGGGGTCTGGGGTGACAAAAAACTCAACCAGAACCTGCAGTGTGAGTGCAGCCCAGACAACAACTGTGTGCTGGGCTGCAGCAAGAGCAGTGTGGGCAGCAGGGCAAGGGAGGGGCTTGTGCCCCTTGCTCTGCTCTCCTCAGACCCCACCTGCAGTCCTGTGTGCAGTTCTGGAGCCCCCAGCACAAGAAGGACATGGAAGTCTTAGAGTGGGTCCAGAGGAGGCCATGAGGATGCTGAGAGGGCTGCAGCAGCTCTGCTGTAAGGACAGGCTGAGAGAGTTTGGGCTCTGCAGCCTGCAGAAGAGAAGGCTTCCAGAAGACCTTAGAGTAGCCTTCCAGGATCTGAAGGGGGCTACAGGAAGGCTGGGGAGGGACTATTGACAAGGTCTTGTAATGCCAGGACAAGGGGAATGGGTTTGAAGTGGTAGAGGGGAGATTTAGACTGGATGTTAGGAGGAAGTTGTTTGCAGTGAGGGTGGTGAGACACTGGCACAGGTTGCCCAGGGAGGTTGTGGCTGTGTTGAAGGCCAGGTTGGAGGAGGCCTTGAGTGAGCTGTGCTAGTGGGAGGTGTCCCTGCCTATGGCAGGGGTTTGGAACTAGACGATTCTTGAGGTCCCTTCCAACCTTACCATTCTATGATTCTAAGGGTCAGCGCTCATGTTGAACAGCCATCCTTTTGCAAACAGGACATGTGAGAAAGAGTCACATATTTGGAAGGCTTTGTTTAAGGAGATGTGATTTTCTTCTCAGTAACAAATCTGATGTTACTTTTCTGAAGGTATGAACATGCAACAGTTTTCAGTAATCTGCCTATTTTGAAGCTCACTCCCTGAACCATTCTGGCAAACTTTAGTTTGGGGTTAATATGGTAGAAAAAGACATTTTGTGATAATTATTTCTGGACGACAGGTAGTAGAACACTTTTCCTGACCCTTTTCAAGTATCTTGACAGCTGGTTTTGGAGTCAGCTTATATGATTTTCTTTCAGATCCATGACTACAACTTTTTGGGTTTTTTTGTTTGTTTGTTTGTGGGTTTTTTGTTTGTTTTTTGTTTGTTTTGGTTTTGGTTTTTTTTTGTCTGCATTTTTGGGCAGTATGTAGTTGGTATTCCTGTTCAGGCTTCTCTATAGCTTCAGTGTTCTGTGTCTTATTTAAATGAGATTTGACAAAACCTATTGTGCAGAAAATGGATTCTGGCCATTCCTGTGATTTTGGAATGAAAATCTGTGCCACCTCGTTGTGCTGTAACGGAGTCTGCAGTATGGTGAGAGCACACCTAACAGCCTTTGGGCAGAGTCTTGCCTGCTCTCCTTTTTGCATTTTTAATTGCTACAGATTTTTTTTTGGATTGTAGCAAAATGATGCAAAATGAATAACTGATATTAATGTCCAGGCAGAAATTGTAGAGAACTATGAAAACTGTTTATTAACATTAAGTCTCACTACAAAACTTATATACAAGGTTCAAAATGCAGGGTTTGGAAATTTATACACACAGGGAACAGGCAAAAGTGGAACACTCTAAAGGTACCCAGCATAAGCAAACATTTTTACTGGCAGAGAAGGTTTGTGTCGTCACTTACACTGCTTGCAGTTAGTTATGCTGCTTAGCCTCTGGATGGATGCAGGAAACTCCTCTCTGCTCATGGCAGAAGGCAATCAATGATCACAAGAGGCTTGAAGTATTTACTTGCAAAAGTATCATGGGACAATAACTAAAGCACATGGCAGGGCTGCTGCTGGGCCCAAAGCTGTTAGAGGCTTTGGAGTTTCCCCAGGCTCCTGGGTGCTGGAGAAAGGAGGCAGACATCTGTGAGCTGGTCCTGGCTCTCTTGGCAGCAGGCTCTCAGGTGCAGGCAGGGTGCAGTGCCAGGTGCAGTCTGGGCATGGTGTCACGCTGATTGTGCAGGCCGAATGCGTGGAGGCATCGGAGCCTGATCCTGCTCGCTGGGGTCCCACCCAGCTCAGGATCAATGAGGCAGTAAGCAGGCAGGGATACAACAGCAGAGAGCACCTCAGTCTACTCTCTCAGCCTGCTGTCATAGCAGAGCTACTGCTGCCCTCTCAGCATCTTCGTGGTCTCCTCTGGACCTTCTCTAACATTTCCTGTGCTGGGAACTATTCTTCCCACTTTTCTTGCTTTTCCTCCAACACATACATGCACATTCCTAAGAATATCCCAGCGTTTTGGCTGAGACAGCTTTAAAATTATCCAGACCTGAATAGTATCAACAATTTAAAATAGAAAAACAGAGGGGGAGCGTGCATCAGGAAACACACTGGTACATTGCATAAGGCTTTAAAGAGATGGGGAAAATGGGCAACAATATGAAGCATGAAATTTAACGTTAATAAGTGGAAGGAAATATTTTGGTTGTATTGTCAGTTTCTCATGCTACTTAGCAGAAGAGGATGAAAACACCTAAATATAAACAACTCTTCTATGGAGCAGCTGTGCTATGATGACAGGCTGAGAGAGTTGGGGCTCTGCAGCCTGCAGAAGAGAAGGCTTCCAGGAGGCCTTAGAGTAGCCTTCCAGGATCTGAAGGGGGTTCCAGGAAGGCTGGGGAGGGACTGTTGACAAGGTCTTGTAATGACAGGACAAGGGGCAATGGGTTTGAACTGGCAGAGGGGAGATTAGACTGGATGTTAAGAGCAAGTTGTTTGCAGTGAGGGTGGTGAGACACTGGCACAGGTTGCCCAGGGAGGTTGTGGCTGCTCCCTCCCTGGAGGTGTTCAAGGTCAGGTTGGAGGAGGCCTTGAGTGAGCTGTGCTAGTGGGAGGTGTCGCTGCCTATGGCAGGGGGTTGGAACTGGATGATCATTGAGGTCCCTTCCAACCTTACCATTCTATGATTCTATGAAACTGCCATATTAGTGCTACTGAAAATGTGTAAAGGAACAACATCTTAAAAAAAAAAAAATCCAAATAAATAAATAAATAAGGACATTAAAGGAGATGGGTGCAGTCATCAGAAAACCTCTGACATTAACTTTTATGAAGCAGTTAAAATTCTTGCTGCATCTCCTGATTTACATGTGAGCTATGACCAATCATTCATTGTGAGAACGTTATGAGATAAATTTACAATTTAGCTTGAGTCCTGTATGGCTCAATACAAATGAGTCAAACAATATGCAATAAATTTCATGGACTGTTCCATTTTAGTTCTGGTAATGTAAATCACAGGCAGGATCATAGTGTAGAGAGATACGCTATGGGGTTGGCAAGACAGTAAAGTAGAAAGCCAGATCTTCTTGTTAGTAGTCAGGGCCCTGTATGGTGAAAAATACAGTGAAGAGATAAAGAGTTGCAGGAAAAAAACCAAAGCTCATTGCCTTGGAGAAAATCCCATAAATCTCAGCCATGGAACCACCTGTTTAACTCACCTGCTGAGAGACTCCAGAACTTAATCAACAAGTTCCACTCAGTAACAAAACTGTTTTATTCACGAAATGGTTATGCACTTTGAGTTCATGCCAGTAACTGTTCTCTATTCGCTCATTATCAGAAAACCAGGCATGCCATGAAGCAGAACAAGCTTCTATTTCTATTATATGCAACTAATCTCTTGTGATGATTCTCCTGTTTATATAGAATCATAGAACCATAGAATGGTAAGGTTGGAAGGGACCTCAAGGATCATCTAGTTCCAATAATTGACATTCAGCAGTAAATTTGGAGTTTCCCTTCAGCTGCTGATTGTGTGAATATTGTTTGTGTGGATTTCATTGTGAATGTTTTTCTTAACGTAATCTTTTGTATACACATCTGCATAATGTATCCAGTTTAATCCTTTCTATTGGATTTTCTTACTTTTCATGCCACTTTAGATACATCTATAGATTTGTTTGGGGTAGAGTCTTTGTGATGGTTAGGGAGTTACCCACCCCCCATACAATGAAATCCCCCAGACTAGACTCAGCCAACTGGAAGTTAAGGACTGAAGCTCTATTTACAGCTCAGCACAATGTACAAGCAGAGAGAGACACAACAGACAGGAATAGTTACAGACATAGACAACTTAAAGGGAATACAGCAACACAACTCCCCTCCCAGAAATCAGAGACCCCAGGAGGGGCTCCCAACCACCCTTCCACCTTCTCCCCATCCCTATACCTTACCCCAGGGCCTGGCTTATGTGCAAGGTGAGTTTGGAGGTTTGGCCAGGGGGGTTAGAAGCAGAATGGTGAGTTTGGTACACAACAGAAAGCCACCAGACACAGCATCTCCCAGAGAGAGAGAGCGACTTTTGTGTTATCTATGTTTGTGTCCTTGTTTTTCTACATCTCAGCAAGCCTATGAATGCAGCAGACATCACCAGTGTTTGCTTTTCACACCCTATAATCTAATTTTTTTTCATTAAAATATCCCAATTAGCCTCAAATCAGCACAGTCTTTCCACTAGACCTGCCTCTTTTTAGATGCTGAAAATAAAGTAAACATCATTATTACAGACACCATTTAAAGTGCCTTTGCATGACTAACTTCCAAATATCCACTTCAATTAAAGTGTGTGAGCAGTTTGATAGTTGTTGTGGTGGCAGAGTGGTGGTGTTTTCTGTTCTAAGTTCTCCAGACCTGTATAATTCAATAACTAAGCTAGAAAACTTTCACTCAGGAGTTTTTCAATGGTTTTGATTAGTGATAATGTATACTTCAGTGCTTCTGGTTTCAGGTTGGAACTTCGGATTTCATGACAGCAAGTTAGGAGCAGGTGTGGATCTGTTGGAGGGTAGGAGGGCTCTACAGAGGGACCTGGACAAGCTGAATGTCCAGGCAGAGGCCAATGGGATGAGATTTAACATGGCTAAATGCAGGGTTCTACACTTTGGCCACAGCTACCCCAAGCAATGATACAGGCTGGGGACAGAGTGGCTGGAGAGCAGCCAGGCAGAAAGGGACCTGGAGGTACTGGTAGAGAGTAGCTGAAGATGAGGCAGCAGTGTGCCCAGGTGGGGAGGAGAGCCAATGGCATCCTGGCCTGGATCAGGGGCAGTGTGGCCAGCAGGAGNTTGCTCTCTGCAGCTACCTGAAGGGAGGTTGTAGCCAGGTGGGTTTGGGCTCTTCTCCCAGGCAACCAGCAACAGAATGAGGGGACACAGTCTGAAGTTGTGCCAGGGGAAGTATAGGCTGGGTATCAGGAGGAAGTTCTTGACAGAGAGAGTGATTGGCACTGGAATGGGCTGCCCAGGGAGGGGGTGGAGTCACTGTCACTGGAGGTGTTCAAGAAAAAGGCTGAATGGGGCACTTAGTGCCCTGGTGGTGTGACGGTTTGGGAGTTCCCCACCCCCCACACTTTGCAAAATGACCCAGACTAGAACTCAGCCGACCTGAAATTAAGTGATGAAGCTCTATTTACAGCTTTGCACAATGTACAGCAGATATTTACACTATATACAGAAATGTTTACAGAATTATGCAAGTTAAAGGTAATACAGCAACACAACTCCCCTCCCAGAAATCAGAGACCCCAGGAGGGGCTCCCAACCACCCTTCCACCTTCTCGCCACCCCTGTACCTTACCCCAAGGTTTGCCTTACGTGCAAGGTAAATTAGGAGGATGGGCCAGGGGGGTTAGAAGAAAAGTGGTTAGTGAGGATTAATGGCAGAGGAGCCAGAACCCAGAAGCTGCTAGATCCCCCAGTAGCTCCTGTTCCAGCAAGAGTCAGACAGAGACTGACTAATCTAATGTTTTGGTTAGTGTTCCCAAACAATTTCTGAGCAAGCGTATGAGTGAAGCAGACATCATGATGTTTTCCTTTCACAGCCTAGAGTGTAAATTTCTCTATTAAAATATTCCAATTAGCCTCAAACCAGCACAGGTGGCCATGGGCTGGGTGATAGGTTGGACTGGACTGATCTTGGATGTCTCTTCCAACTTGGTTGATTAAAAAAACCCAAAAAACTTCACATGACTGATTTTGAGCTGTAATGAAGAGTATTTCTGTTCAAGGCTCTAGGTGTGGGGCAAACCTCTTTTATAACCAACTTAATGTTCCTATAAGCACTGTAAAAATAAAGCACAGTGAAAACAAAGACCAACACTGGAAAAAAGTGGCTCAAAATGGCAACTAAGTTTCCAAAGGATATTAAGCTCAGCACTGGTCCAGTAGTCATTAAGAAGTAAATTCTGACATTCCAAGAGCAAAATACTCAGAAAAAGAAAAAAACAACAAACTAAACCAAACAGAAAACAAACAAAAAAAATCCCAACAACCCAAAAAAAAAAAAAAAACAAAAACAATTAAAAGAAAGAAGAGGGAAAGAAACATAAATAAAAAGAAAAAAGAGAGAAAATAAAGCATGGGCNNAAAAAAAACCCCAACAACCCAAAAAAAAAAAAAAAAGCAGAACAATTAAAAGAAAGAAGAGGGAAAGAAACATAAATAGAAAGTAAAAAGAGAGAAAATAAAGCATGTGCTTAAAGACTTCTATCCAAAGTTATACCAGATCTGTTTATTTTGTCACCCAGCAATAAATCCACTGACCACTCTCTTTGTTCAAACACAAACCAACAGCTGTGCCTCTTATCATTAGAGAACTCTCTCTGACATACTCAGAAGCAACTCAGTCAGCCTGCCTTCAGCAAATGTCTCATTAATAAACTTGTTTCTTTGCTTTTGTTGATTGGTTCATTAAGTTCATGCATGCATAAAGTTGCTGTTGGTGCAGATAATGTGAAAAGATATTATAAACCAAGGCTTTTTAAACTGTGAAGTGTTGGAGCAGGTCCAGAGAATGGCCACGAGGATGCTCAGAGGGCTGCAGCAGCTCTGCTGTGAGGACAGGCTTGAGAGAGTTGGGGCTCTGCAGCCTGCAAAAGAGAAGGCTTCCAGGAGACCTTAGAGTAGCCTTCCAGCATATGAAGGGGGCTCCAGGAAGGCTGGGAAGGGACTATTGGCAAGGGCTTGTAATGCCAGTACAAGGGGCAATGGGTTTGAAGTGTCAGAGGGGAGATTTAGACTGGATGTCAGGAGGAAGTTGTTTGCAGTGAGGGTGGTGAGACACTGGCACAGGTTGCCCAGGGAGGTTGTGGCTGCTCCCTCCATTCCTGGAGGTGTTGAAGGAGGTGTTGAAGGTTGGAGGAGGCCTTGAGTGAGCTGTGCTAGTGGGAGGTGTCCCTGCCTATGGCAGGGGGTTGGGACTAGATGATCCTTGAGGTCCCTTCCAACCTTACCCTTCTATGATTCTATGATTCTAAAATGAGTCTCCTGAGAGAGTATTCTGAATTTCTAAACTTTAGAGACATCTTGAGGAAGTACTAACAGTCTCTCCTCCAGACTGCCACACTTAGATATAATGTTAGATATTTGCTAGTGCATTAACTGGAATCCATCAACAAGGGCCTAGCAACCAGACCAAAATCACTTATGCATCTGGCATCATGACTAAGTATTTTTTATACAAAGAGAAAATGTATAAGCAGAGACTGTGATAGCTCTGCCTCAGAATATCTGAATATCTAATGATGAAGACATTCATGCAAGAAGTAAAGCATATGAGTTCAAATTCTGCTCCTGTATCAAGCAGAACCTCCAAATCTTTTTTCTTTTTTTTCTTTTTTTTTCTTTTTTTTTTTTTTCCCTTGTGAATTTCTGTTCAACAAACTATCCCATTTCTAGGACTTCACCACTTGCTATTCTTTTTCTTTGTATCTTTGTAGTCTCTAAAAAGTTGAAGTGTGGGCTCGAATATGCTCACAGTGAGGGTGGAATTTAGCTCAAGTCTGTGTAACCAGCTCACTGCTGAGGCAGTGAATATGTGCTGCTGACACTGCTTTTTTTCTGTGGCTCTTCTTTAAATTTAGCTTTCGAAATATTTCTCTGGATAAAACTATTGAACAAATTCAACCTGAATTCAAAAAGTAGTTTGCTCACAAAGAAAAGTAGTTTTTAGCTACTTTTAGTGTTGAAAAACAAACAAAAAGAAACCTCAGATGTAGTGCCAGTAGGTGTTCAGAGAAAGGTAAGAAGCATGCTGTTATGAGGAAGGATGGAAAAAAAATGAGGACAAGAAAATTTGAGGGAAATCAAGCAAAAACTAAATACCCTTCATAGTACAACTATAGCTGTGCTCGTGGCATTTATGAATTTATCCTGATTGTGTGTGCAGGCTTTTAAACGTTATTATCAACTCACACTCTTAGACAGATGTGCTGGTTTGAGGCTAATTGGAATATTTTAATAGAGAAAATTACACTATAGGCTGTGAAAGGAAAACATCATGATGTCTGCTTCACTCATACGCTTGCTGGAGAATTGTTTGGGAATACTAACCAAAACAATTGATAAGTCAGTTGCTCTCTGTCGCTTGCTGGAGCAGGAGCTGCTGGGGTGGTCTAGCAGCTTCTGGGCTCTGACTCCTCTGCTGATTAATCCTCACTAACCACTTTTCTTCTAACCCCCCTGGCTGATCCTCCTAATTTACCTTGCACGTAAGGCAAACCTTGGGGTAAGGTACAGGGGTGGGGAGAAGGTGGAAGGGTGGTTGGGAGCCCCTCCTGGGGTCTCTGATTTCTGGGAGGGGAGTTGTGTTGCTGTATTACCTTTTACTTGTATATTTCTGTAAATATTGTGTATATAGTGTAAATATCTGCTGTACATTGTGCAAAGCTGTAAATAGAGCTTCATCATTTAACTTCCAGCCGACTGAGTGCTAGTCTGGGTCATTTTACAAAGTGTGGGGGGGTGGGGAACTCCCAAACCTTCACAACAGATAGCCTCTGCTCTGTTATCATTAGCTGAGCAAGAGCTTCTGCTTGAAGAGATTGTTACTTCATTTTATTTCTGGCAGATTATGGCTGGATTCTTCCTCAGCAACGTGTGAGGGGAATACTAGCAACAATATGTACTCTCAACACTGTGATAGTTCATGTCGTTCAATAGCTCTGTTAGTTAATTATAATTGTTATTATGGTATTTTATTCATCTGAATAGATTATTAAGTAACACATTCATTCATTTTTGTTCTCTGTATTTGTATCTCCCCCTTTACTCTGTTCTTGCCAGACCCCACCTGGAGTCCTGTGTGCAGTTCTGGAGCCCTCAGCACAGGAAGGACATGGAAGTGTTGGAGCAGGTCCAGAAAAGCTGGATTAGACTGGATGTTAGGAGGAAGTTGTTTGCAGTGAGGGTGGTGAGACACTGGCACAGGTTGCCCAGGGAGGTTGTGACTGCTCCCTCCCTGGAGGTGTTGAAGGCCAGGTTGGAGGAGGCCTTGAGTGAGCTGTACTAGTGGGAGGTGTCCCTGCCTATGGCAGGGGGTTGGAACTAGATGATCCTTGAGGTCCGTTCCAGCCTTACCATTCTATGATTCTATGATTCTAAGGTGAGTCCAAGAGACAGGACCACATAGAACTCCCCATATTGGACTCTAAGTATACTATGTGAAAAGCTTTAGTAATGATTGTTTTCATATTTCACCTTACTTTACTGTTTTGGCAATTAGAATCATAGAATCACAGAATGGTAAGGTTGGAAGGGACGTCAAGGATCATCTAGTTCCAACCCCCTGCCATAGACAGGGACACCTCCCACTGGTACAGGTCACTTGAGACCTTGTCCAACCTGGCCTTGTCTTCTTATTGCTTCCAAGTGGGAGAGAAAAGGAGACTGGGGGAGACCTTACTGCTTTCTATAACTACTGGAAAGGAAGTTGCAACAAAGTGGGGGGCTTGGTCCCTTTTCTCAGCAAACAGGCGACAGAACAAGATTCAATGACCTCAAGTTGTGTCAGGTGAGCTTTGGGCTGGATGTTATGAAAAAAATCTTTACTAAAAGAGTGGTCAGGGAATAGGCTGCCCAGGGAGGTGGTGGAGTCACTGTCCCTGGAGGTGTTCAGTAAAATGTGTGGATGTGACTCCTTAACACGGTTTAATGGGTGCAGTGGTGTTGGGTTGGCAGTTGAACCTGATGGTCTTAGAAGTCTTTTCTAACCTTAATGATTCTGATTCTATAACAATTAAAAATAAAATAAAATAAAATAAATTTTTTTTTAAAATCTTGATGTTACCAATATTAAATGCATTTTCAGCTCTTAAATCACTTAAATGATTTTGGTAAAAGCATTCTTTTTCTTCCATTCATTTGTGAGAAGCATTTTACCTCCACAAGGAAAAGAAAACTAATGAGGCTTGTAGTTTAAAATAAAATAATTACACCTCTGCAATAACACCTGAGAAGCTGTATGGCAGTGTTGAATCTCATTATTTCAGCCATTCCTGCTCTTTTTGCTTTTCAATCCTCAAGTTCATTTAATGCAGTTGGAGTATGAGACAAAAAAAAGTTGTGTTCTGAGTTTCTAATTTACCAGTTCAGCAGTGCAGATTTCATAGACTCCCTACCTTCAAAGTGATGGAGTGGAATTCTATATATACATTGTATCTTCTTTTTGAAGGAATATAAATAGCATGAAGACTTGTATTTTACTTGTTTTTGAAGCTCAGATTTCAAAATGCTGTACACTAGGGTAGATGGCACACAACACAACTCCTTACGCTTTAGAAGAAACAGAGACTATGGCAAGACTCCTTCTGGATTTAAAGCTAGATAAAGTGTTTCTTACAAAGACTGTGAATGAACAGACCAGACAGCCACAGCTCTGTGCCTGGCAAGATCATGGAGCAGATCCTGCTGAAAGCTCTGCTAAGGCAAATGGAAAACAAAGCAGAGGTGATTGGTGGGAACCAGCAATGGCTGCACCAAGGGCAGATCTTGCCTGACAAATTTAGTGGCTTTGTATGATGAAGTCACAGCGACAGTGGACAAGGGAAGGGCAACTGATGGCATCTACCTGGACCTGAGTAAGGCATTCGGCTCTGTCCCACATGGCATCCTGGGCACCAAACTGGAAAAACATGGACTGGATGTGTGGAGCACTGCTGGGTAAGGAATTGGCTGGATGGTCGAACCCAGAGAGTGGTGATCAAGGGCACAATGTCCACCTGGAGACCAGTGCCAAGTGGTGTCCCTCAGGGATCAGTGCTGGCACCAGTGCTGTTTGACATCTTTGTCAGTGACATGCACAGAGGAATAGGTGCAGCCTCAGCAAGTGTGCAGCTGGCACCAAGCTGTGTGGCCCTGGTAGAGGGCAGGGATCCATCCAGAGGAACCTGGACTGGCTGCAGAGCTGTGCCCAGGCATCCTCATGAGATTCAACAAGGCCAAGTGTAAGGTCCTGCACCTGGGTAGGCACAATCCTAAGCACAACTCCAGGCTGGGTGGGGAATG